>CM038146.1:444536826-444850230 GCA_021437245.1 Aegilops speltoides | reverse complement strand
GGTAGATGTAGAGGTAGCGTGTCGACGCGATCACATCGACTTTGGAACCGCTTTCCCACGCGCATCGTCACCTCGACTTGGCCAGCTGCTCGCTTATTCCGTAGTCCTGCTTTGAGTTGCAAATATTAGCAATGAACCAAGATCAAATACCAGTGCTACTACGAGCTCTAGTTAGGTACACATCAATAACATGTATATCACATATACCTTTGTTCACTTTGCCATCCTTCTTATCCGCCAAATACTTGGGGCAGTTCCGCTTCCATGAGGATCCTGCGCAAGAGAAGCACTCGATTTTCAGGCTTAGGTCCGACTTGGGTTTCTTCTCTTGAGCAGCAACTTGCTTGCCGCTCTTTTGAAGTTCCTTCTTCTTTCCTTTGCCCTTTTCTTGAAACTAGTGGTCTTGTTGACCATCAACACTTGATGCTCCTTCTGATTTCTACCTCCGCTTTCAAAGATCGCGAAGAGCTCGAATAGTCTTGTTCATCCCTTGCATATTATAGTTCATCACAAAGCTCTTGTAGCTTGGTGGCGATGATTGAAGAATTCATCAATGACACTATCATCGTGAAGATTAACTCCCGGTTGAATCAAGTGATTGTTATACCCGACATTCGAGTATATGTTCCTTGACGTAACTATTCTCCTCCATCTTGCAGCTATAGAACTTATTGGAGACTTCATATCTCTCAATCCGGGCATTTGCTTGAAATATTAACTTCAACTCTGGAACATCTCATATGCTCCATGACATTCAAAACATCGTTGAAGACCGGTTCTAAGCCGTAAAGCATGGCACATCGAACTATAGAGTAGTCATCGCTTTGCTCGCCAAACATTCTTAACGCCGTCGCCAGATGCAAGCAGCAGTTCTGGCACCCAGCGGTGCTTCCGGGACGTAACTCTTCAGGCAGCAATGAGGATAATCCTCGAGTTAGGGACCCAATCCGTGTAATTGCTACCATCATCTTTCAACTTTGCTTTCTCAAGGAACGATTAAAATTTAACGGAACAACAAAGACGAGCCATCTATCTACAAACAAACATAGATAAGCAAGATACTATCGGTACTAAGTTCATGATAAATTTAAGTTCAATTAATCATATTACTTAAGAACTCCCACTTAGACAGACATCTCTAGTCATCTAAGCGATCACGTGATCCAAATCAACTAAACCATAACCGATCATCACGTGAGATGGAGTAGTTTCAATGGTGAACATCATTATGTTGATCATATCTACTATATGATTCACGCTCGACCTTTCGGTCTCCGTGTTCCCAGGCCATATCTGCATATGCTAGGCTCGTCAAGCATAACCTGAGTATTCTGCGTGTGCAAAACTGGCTTGCACCCGTTGTAGATGGACGTAGAGCTTATCACACCCGATCATCACGTGGTGTCTCGGCACGACGAACTTTGGCAACGGTGCATTCTCAAGGAGAACACTACTTGATAATTTTAGTGAGAGATCATCTTAAAATGCTACCGTCAATCAAAGCAAGATAAGATGCATAAAGGATAAACATCACATGCAATCAATATAAGTGATATGATATGGCCATCATCATCTTGTGCTTGTGATCTCCATCTCCGAAGCACCGTCGTAATCACCATCGTCACCGGCGCGACACCTTGATCTCCATCGTAGCATCGTTGTCGTTACGCCATCTATTGCTTCTACGACTATCGCTACCGCTTAGTGATAAAGTAAAGCAATTACTGTATGCGTTGCATTTCATACAATAAAGCGACAACCATATGGCTCGCCGATTGCCGATAACTTCGGTGACAAAACATGATCATCTCATACAATAAAATATAGCATCACGTCTTGGCCATATCACATCACAACATGCCTGCAAAAACAAGTTAGACGTCCTCTACTTTGTTGTTGCAAATTTTACGTGGCTGCTACGGGCTTAAGCAAGAACCAATCTCACCTACGCATCAAAACCACAATGATAGTTTGTCAAGTTGATGCTGTTTTAACCTTCGCAAGGACGAGGCGTAGCCACACTCGGTTCAACTAAAGTTGGAGAAACCGACACCGCTAGTCACCGTGTGCAAAGCACGGCGGTAAAACCAGTCTCGCAGAAGCGTCACGCGTAATGTCGGTCGGGCCGCTTCATCCAACAATACCGCTGAACCAAAGTATGACATGTTGGTAAGCAGTATGACTTATATCACCCACAACTCACTTGTGTTCTACTCGTGCAAATAACATCAAACCATAAAAACCTGGCTCTGATGCCACTGTTGGGGAACGTAGTAATTTCAAAAATTTTCCTACGCACACGCAAGATCATGGTGATGATATAGCAACGAGGGGAGAGTGTTGTCTACGTACCCTCATAGACCGAAGCGGAAGCATTGACGCAACGTAGAGGAAGTAGTCGTACGTCCTCCCGGTCCGATCGATCCAAGCACCGTTACTCCGGCACCTCCGAGTTCTTGACACGCGTACAGCCCGATGACGCACCCTCGATCTCCAATCCAGAGAGGCCCGAGGGGAGTTCCACAAGACGACGGCGTGGTGACGATCTTGATGTTCTCTGTCGCGCAGGCTTCGCCTAAGCACCGCTACAATATGATCGAGGTGTAATATCGTGGAGGGGGCACCGCACACGGCTAAGGAACGATCAATGATCAACTTGTGTGTTCTAGGGTGCCCCTACCCCTGTATATAAAGGAGGGAGGGAGGAGGTGGCCCAAGGGGGCGCCATAGGGAGGGGGGAAACCTACTCCAAGTAGGTTTCCCTCTCTTTCCTTATCTTATTTGGAGGGAAGGAAGGAGTACTAGTATTAGGAAGTAGTACTAGTAGTAGGAAAGGAAGAGGGGAAGGAGAAGGAAAGGGGGCCGCCCCTCCCCAATCGGATTGGGCTTGGGGCGCCCCTCCCTTCTCCTTCTCCTTCCTCCTACATGGGCCCAATAAGGCCCATATACTTCCCGGGAGTTCCGTAACCTCCCTGAGCTCCGGATATCCCCAAACTCTTCGGAACCTTTCCGGTGTCCAAATATATCCGTCCAATATATCAATCTTTATGTCTCGACCATTTCGAGACTCCTCGTCATGTCCGTGATCATATCCGGACTCAACAAACTTCGTACATCAAAATACATAAACTCATAATATAAGCTGTCATCGAAACCTTAAGCGTGCGGACCCTACGGTTCGAGAACAATGTAGACATGACCGAGACACGTCTCGGTCAATAACCAATAGCGGGACCTAGATGCCCATATTGGTTCCTACATATTCTCTGAAGATCTTTATCGGTCAAACCGCATAACAACATACTTTGTTCCTTTGTCATCGGTATGTTACTTGCGAGATTTGATCGTCGGTATCCAATACCTAGTCCAATCTCGATTCTCAGGCAAGTCTCTTTACTCGTTCAGATGTCGTCATCTCATAACTAACTCATTAGTTATATGCTTGCAAGGCTTAAGTGATGAGTATTACCGAGAGGGCCAGAGATACCTCTCCGACAATCGGAGTGACAAATCCTAATCTCGAATTATGCCAACTCAACATGAACCTTCGGAAACACCAGAGAGCACCTTTATAATCACCCGATTCGTTGTGATGTTTGGTAGCACACAAAGTGTTCTTCCGTACACGGAGTTGCACAATCTCATAGTTCTTGTGAACTTTGTATAAGTCATGAAGAAAGCAATAGCAGTATACTAAACGATCAAGTGCTAGGCTAACAAAATGGGTCATGTCAATCACATCATTCTTCTAATGATGTGATCCCACTAATCAAATGACAACACATGTCTATGGTCAGGAAACATGACCATCTTTGATTAATGAGCTAGTCAAGTAGAGGCATACTAGTGACTATATGTTTGTCTATGTATTCACACATGTATCATGTTTCCGGTTAATACAATTCTAGCATGAATAATAAACATTTATCATGATGTGAGGAAATAAATAATAACTTTATTATTGCCTCTAGGGCATATTTCCTTCAAACCCGTCTCCACATCACTCGCGGGTACCCCTCAGGGTCGACCCGCCCTTCCAAGTAACAGTTGTAAAGTCCAAGTATCCGTGTGTCCAAACATCAAGGGGAAAATCCAAGGAATCACCCTCGGTGAATTCCACTCGATGTAATCATCAAGGTGAACGTAAGAGGAATCACCCCCGAGGTTCACACTTGAGGGGTTGCATGACAGAGTTTTATCGGAAGTGGTTAAAGAGGAAATCACCCTCGATGACCACGACCGAATAGCTACACTACAGGGTTAACATCAGAAGTGCTGTAGAGGTCTCACCCTCGGCACTCGATAGTATCCCGAAGAGTGTCGAGCAACAAGGGAAAAGTCTCAGGCGGTGCCAGGCCTGGTCTTGATCCCGTTGATCGGGTCTTTGATGATGAAGCGAGGCAACAAGGACAAGGTGGGGTCAGCGATGGATCACTAACCAACCTATACTAAGCGCTTTAGGATAAGCGGTAAGGTAACAATAAGGTGTTACAAAAGCAGGCTATGCATCAGAATAGGAGCAAAAAATAACAATAGCAAAATCTAATGCAAGCATGAGAGAATGGAATGTGCGATATCGGGATGATCAAAGGGGGGCTTGCCTGGTTGCTCTGGCAAGGAGGGGTCGTCGTCGACAGGGGCAGCATCGGTCTCGGGGTCTACCAGAGAGAAAAGGGGGAAGAAGCAGTAAATATAAAGCAAACATAGCATCACAAAGCATAACATGGTAATAAGCTGTGCCGGGTGTGACCTAACGTATGGCTACACGATATAGGTGAAGGGGGAATTCAACTGGGAATGTTTTCCCGGTTCCGGACCTGTGTCAAACAGATGAACGGAGGGGGAATGTCCCATGTTCAGCATGCTAGGGGCATGTGACAGATGAACGGACCGCGTATTCGGATTCGTTGGATTTTTCTGAGCAACTTTCGTGTAGAAAACATTTTCATCCGAGTTACAGTTTATTTTCTATGAATTTTCAAAGATTAAAGCAATTTCAGGAATTAATTAAATTAACAGAAAATGAATTATGACGTCAGCAGAGTGTGAACATGACATCAGCAGGTCAACAGATCGGCCGTTGGTCAAACCGACGATGGGTCCTACATCATACAGAGGGCTAACAGTGGGTTATTTTAATTAAACATGGTTAATTAGCTGCTAGGCCCCACATGTCAGAGACTATTTAGCTTAACTAATTTTTTTTATTTGTAAAAATTGTTTATTTAACAAAATATGTGGTGGGGCCCGTGTGTCAGTGATACTGTGTGCCCAGTCAGCACAGTTGACCACGGTCAACGTGGTCAACTGGGGCCAGGGGGCCCACGGGTAGTGACCCAGAGGCGGGCCCCAGGTGTGCCACGTCGGCGGCGTTGGGGTTTCGCCGCCGGCGACCAAAACAGCGGCGGGGCTCGCCGGACTTCGTCGGAAAAAATGCCACGAGGGGCGTTTGGCCTTGGCCGGGCTCGTTGAGACGGGAGGAGCGACGCATCCAACTGCGACCTTAGCTCGGGCAGGGGCGGGCTGCAACGACGACAGCGTCGAGCGTGGCGGACGCCGGACTTCGGTCATCGTCGGGATCGGGGGTGGGGTGCATTTGCGGGCATAACCACGCGGCTAGATGAGGCCTACGCAGTGCGGTGAGCGTGCTGGGCACTGGCCTGTGACCATTTGGTCACCGGAGTCTTGCCGGCGGCGAGCTCCACGGCGATGCGTTCGGGCACTCATCGGGGACGGCGCTAGGAGGCACAGGAGGGAGCGTGCGTGTGCGCGTTGGGCTCCTAGGAACCCCAGGAGCTCGGTTATGAGCTCGGACGCGAGCTCGGGCCACGGTGGCCACGACGGTGAGGTGATCTGCGGCGGCGAGCTCACGGCAACGACGACGAGCTAGCTAGGGAGAACCACGCGGTGCGAGGAGAAGAATGGGGGGGAGGAGCTCACCGAGCGGCTACGAAAAGCCTGCGACAGCTTAGAAGCGAAGAGGTTGCCGGAGACGACGGCGGTCACCAGCGATAGAGAAGATGGGGACGAGCTCGATCCTGACCGTGCGGTCGTTCCCAAGCTCGATGGCGAGGTATAGTCAAGGTAGAGGTCGACGACGCGTCTCGTGGATGTGTTGGCGAGGCGCGGGATGGGCGGTGGCCGCGGTTGTGGTAGACAGCGGCGACGACGGCGCGCGGGAGGTCCAGATCGGGACGAGAGGAGAGGGAGAAGCGAGCGAGTGAGGCAGGGAGCGGGCAAGTGGATGGAGGTAGGTGGGGAGGAGGCCCGAGGCGTCGGGGCGCTGGCGGCCTTATCCTCCTCGTCGACGGCGGGATGGTCCGGCGGCGACGCGCGGGCGCGCGCCCTCGGTCGGTTGAACAGGGGGAGGGGAGAGTGACCGGGGACGTGGGCCGTCTAGGTTGGGCCGGCTGGTCCGGATGGGCCAAGGCCCAGGGAGGCAGGGGGCTTCCTTTCCTCTTTTCTTTTTCTTTAAAACTTTTCTGTTTTCATTTAACAGTAGCCTTTTGCATTTTTTTTGCACTAATTATCTTTTGCAAAAACATGCCACTGGTGAAAACAAATACTAGGGGCAGTGGTGCACTGCCACCATAAGCTTGGGATTTATTTGAATCCATTTGGAATTTTCATAATTGGAGTAGCATTTTAAAATGCTAGAATTGCACTGGATTAATTGCTACTACTCATTTTAGCAACATAGTGATGTTCTTTTTCTTAACATCAATTGTTTTGGAATATTTGCTAAATAATGAACATTTTTCCAGCAAGTTTTTGCAACTTCAAATTTCACTTTGAATTTGAATAGAATTCAGAGAAGGAATTTGAAATGAGATATTAATCCAATATGATTAAGCTTTGTAAATCAAGATGACTTGGCATTGATCATAAGGATTACTGTAGTGTGATGCTGGGGACATTACAGGTTCCGACCTGTTGACTGACCTCGGTGAAACATTTGCCAATCTCAGGAAGTATGATATCAAGCTCAATCCATCAAAGTGCACATTCGGAGTTATTGGTGGAAAGTTACTCGGTTTTCTCGTTCCGAACAAGGAATCGACGCTAACCCAGAAAAAGTTGGCACTATACTCCAATGAAAGCCTACTGTCGAAAAGTAACGATGTCCGAAGCTTCTTGGATGCTTGGCTGCGTTAAGTCGATTCATCTCTCGCCTCGGTGAAAAGGCATTGCCTCTTTACCGGTGATGAAGAAGCAGACAAGTTCGAGTGGACTCGAAGCGATGCGGCGTTTGCGAGCTAAAAGCTCGCTCTCCATCCACCGGTGCTTGCTGCTCCAATCAGCAAAGAGCCTCTGTTGCTTTATATTGCAGCCACAGGACAAGTCGTCAAGATAGTGCTTACGGTCGGCGGGGAAGAAGAAGGAAAGCCTTCAAAGTTCAGCGCCCGATGTATTATCTTTCGAAGTTTTGACTCCATCGAAGCAAAGATATCCTCATTATCGAAGCTTGTGTATGGGATCTACATGACCACGAAGAAGGTTGCTCATTTTTCTCGATCATTCCATTACGATCGTCGACGCCCCACTTTCGAGGATTCTGCTGTGAGAGATGCTGGCGGTCGAGTGGCAAAATGGGCGATTGAACTCCTTCCCTTGATATCAAGTTTGAGGCAAAAAAGCCATTAAGTCCCAAGCGATATCAGATTTCCTTGCCGAGTGGATTGAACAACAAGAGCCGACTCAAGTTCACTTGGAGCATTGGACCATGTTCTTTGATGGCTCTAAAATGTTAAATGGTTAGGTGTGGGGTAGTTTTGGTTTCCCCGAGGAGATAAGCTCGAGATATGTGCTCCAGATCCACTTTGATTCCTCAATAATGAAGCAGAATATGAAGCACTTTTATATGGGTTGCACATGGCCATTTCACTCGGCGTCCGTCGCCTTATGGTTTATGGCGACTCAGATTTGGTGGTAAATCAGGTGATGAAGGAGTGGGACATTAGAAGCCCAACCATGACTGGATACTGCAATGCAGTGAGGAAGCTTGAAAAGAAGTTCGAAGGGTTAGAGCTCCATCATATACCCCGACTGAAGAATCAAGCGGCTGATGATTTGGCGAAGATAGGTTCCAAGAGAGAAACCATTCCCAGTGATGTGTTCTTGGAGCATATCCATACTCCATCAGTCAAAGAAGATCCTTTTACCGAAGAAGCTCCGCAGCCTAAGAGTATCACAGATCCAACTGAGGTTGAAGTTCCAGCAGTGGTCAACCTGATCATGGAGGCTTTAGTGATCACTCCCGATTGGACAGTACCGTATATCGCTTATATCTTGAGGAAAGAGCTCCCGGAGGATGAAGAAGAGGCTCGATAGATCGTCCGCCGATCTAAAGCCTTTACTGTGATAAGGGGATAGCTGTACAGAGAAAGCGCGACTGGAGTTGGTCAGAAATGCATAACGCCAGAGGAAGGTCGAATAATCCTTGATGACATCCACTCGGGGACCTGTGGCCATCATGTGTCCTCTCGGACCATCGTGGCCAAAGCATACCGAGCCGGATTTTACTGGCCAAGAGCGAATGAAATGGCAAAGGAGATAGTCGACAGGTGTGAGGGATGTCAATTTTACTCCAATATGTCACACAAGCCCGCATCAGCTTTAAAGACAATACCACTCGTCTGGCCCTTCGCAGTATGGGGGTTGGATATGGTTGGGCCCTTGAGAACAGGCAGAAGCGGTTTCACACATGTGCTGGTAGCAGTTGACAAGTTCACCAAGTGGATCGAGGCTAAACCTATCAAGAACCTTGATGCCGGTACTGCTGTCAGCTTCATCAGAGAATTGATATTCAGATAAGGAGTCCAGCACAACATCATCACTGACAACGGGTAAAACTTCAATTCGGAGGAATTCAGGGCGTTCTGCACATCTCAGGGCACACGAGTCGACTATGCTTCAGTCGCCCATCCTCAGTCGAATGGACAAGCAAAGCAGGCCAATGGCTTGATTCTCAAAGGGTTGAAACCCCGACTGATGCGTGATCTCAAGCATGCTGCTGGAGCATGGGTCGACGAACTTCCCTCGGTGCTTTGGGGGTTAAGGACCACGCCTAACCGGTCGACTGGGAGAACTCCATTCTTCTTGGTCTACAGAGCTGAAGCGGTCTTGCCGAGTGACCTGCTCCACAATGCTCCTCGGGTCGAGATCTACACCGAAGCTGAAGCAGAACAAGCACGGCAGGATGCAGTCGACCTTTTAGAGGAAGAAAGGGAGATGGCTCTGATCCAATCGACCATTTACCAACAAGACTTGCGTCGCTTCCACGCCAAAAACGTGAAGAGTCGAGCCTTCCAGGAAGGAGATTTGGTTCTCCGAGTGGATCAGCAGAAACCACACAAGCTCGCTCCTTCTTGGGAAGGTCCCTTCATCGTCACCAAGGTTCTCCACAACGGAGCGTATCGTCTTTACAACGTCAAGCACAACATCGACGAGCCCCGAGCTTGGAACGCGGAGTTGCTCCGCCCCTTTTACACTTAAGTATCCGCTCGGAAATGTAATAAAAGCACTTCTGTAGTTCATGTTTCACAAGATAATAGTGTCATAATTTTCCCAATGATTGTTGTCACTTTTATTTGTTCAATAAAATTTCCCCTCAGTGGGTGGCTTAGCTGCGAATCTGTTTCGCCTAAGTTTGTAAAAAAAAATCCTTGCTGAGTGGTGAGCCAGCCTCCCACTCGGGGACTTAGCTGCAGCCCAGTGCTCGCCTAAGTTTCAATCAAATCCTACCGAGTAGTGAGCCAGCCTCCCACTCGGGGGCTTAGCTGCAGCCCAGTGCTCGCCTAAGTTTCAGTCAAATCCTACTGAGTGGTGAGCCAGCCTCCCACTCGGGGGCTTAGCTGCAGCCCAGTGCTCGCCTAAGTTTCAACCAAATCCTACCAAGTGGTGAGCCAGCCTCCCACTCGGACGCTTAGCTGCAGTCCAAGTACTCGCCTAAGTTAAACAAAATCCTACCAAGTGGTAAGCCAGCCTTTCACTCGGAGGCTTAGCTGCAGTCCAAGCACTCGCCTAAGTTCAAATACAACGTGCGCTCCGCAAGGAGGACGAGGTGAAGGTCGACTGCTACTCTCTCCTTCCGAGTTACGCCACAAATACAACGTGCGCTCCGCAAGGAGGACGAGGTGCAGCTCGACTGCTATCCTCTCCTTCCGAGCTACGCCACAAGTACAACGTGCGCTCCGCAAAGAAGACGGGGTACAGGTCGACTGCTATCCTCTCCTTCCGAGCTACGCCACAAGTATAATGTGTTCTCCATAAGGAAGACGAGGTCGATTGATGCCTTATTCCTCAGAGAGACACCGCAAAAATCCTACCGAGTGGAGAGCACACCTCCCACTCGGGGGGCTTAGCTGCAGCCCCGTGCTCGCCTAAGTTTTCAAAAATCCTACCGAGTGGAGAGCACACCTCCCACTCGGGGGGCTTAGCTGTCTCCCCGTGCTCGCCTAAGTTTTTGAAAATTCTACCGAGTGGAGAGCAGACCTCCCACTCGGGGGCTTAGCTGCAGCCCAGTGCTCGCCTAAGTTTTTGAAAATCCTACCGAGTAGAGAGCAGACCTTCCACTCGGAGGCTTAGCTGCAGCCCAGTGCTCGCCTAAGTTTTTGAAAATCCTACCGAGTGGAGAGCAGACCTCCCACTCGGGGGCTTCGCTGCAGCCCCGTGCTCGCCTAAGTTTTTGAAAATCCTACCGAGTGGAGAGCAGACCTCCCACTCGGGGGCTTAGCTGCAGCCCAGTGCTCGCCTAAGTTTTTGAAAATCCTACCGAGTGGAGAGTAGACCTCCCACTCGGGGGCTTCGCTGCAGCCCAGTGCTCGCCTAAGTTTTTGAAAATTCTACCGAGTGGAGAGCAAACCTCCCACTCGGGGGCTTAGCTGCAGCCCGGTGCTTGCCTAAGTGTGTTGGGGAACAAGTCGATTGCAATAAGCGCTTCGCCTTAGCCTGCAAAAGACACCTCAAACCAAATGCAAACATATTCAACGTCGAATCCAAATTCGTATAACACCTAACGGAACCGAAAGTGCTCAGGCACTAAGCCTGTTAAGGTTTGTCGGTTACAAAAATCACTCGGCATACCGAGGCAAATTTAAAGTATCAAGCTCAAAAGTTTTTTACCCCTCCTGTGGAGGGCTGGAAGGTGCAACAAACTCATCCAGGTCGATTCCATCTGCAATCCGAGTGGCAGCGGCGATGAAAGTCTCCATGAAAGATCGGAAGTCGTGCTTCTTGGTATTAGCCACCCTAAGGGCTGCCAGCTTGTCCTGTCGTGCGTCCTTGCAGTGAACGCGGGCCAGAGACAAAGCAACATCTGCGCCACACCTGGCAGAAGACTTCTTCCACTCATGCACTCGACTTGGGACCTCGTTCAATCGAGTCATCAGAGACTCGATGTCGTTCTGGAGCGTCTCTCTTGGCCAGAGTGTTGTGTCGATGCGGGAAGTTGCGACCTTCAACCTTGCGAGATAGTCGACGACAGCAGCAACGCGAGATTCGAGCCAGAGCACATTCATGGCGACTTCATCTTTCACAGGAGAGTTGATGGGATCCAGGTTTATTTCCAGTCGACCAGTCTCCTCTTCAAAGTTCTGGCAAAACTCTGCAAGCACAACCACCGAGTCAAGACAACAGTCGGATGGAAGGATCACAGTTAAAATGTCTGTTTGATATGAAAGATTACCTTCAAGCATGAGGAATAGCTTCTTTGCGAGTCCTCCTAGATAAGCCTCCAGATCGTTCTTCTTTCCCACCAACTCACTGGCCTTGTCACTCTTCAGTCGACTGACTTCCTTGTTGGCCGCGTCAAGAGCAGCTTTCAGATTGGAGTTTTCCTCTTCAAGCTTGGTGATTGAAGCCAACTTCTCATCTGCAAGTTTGTGAAAGAAATATGCCCTAGAGGCCATAATAAAGTTATTATTTATTTCCTTATTTCATGATAAATGTTTATTATTCATGCTAGAATTGTATTAACTGGAAACATAATACATGTGTGAATACATAGACAAACATAGTGTCACTAGTATGCCTCTACTTGACTAGCTTGTTGATCAAAGATGGTTATGTTTCCTAACCATAGATATGTGTTGTCATTTGATTAACGGGATCACATCATTAGGAGAATGATGTGATTGACATGACCCATTCCGTTAGCCTAGCACTTGATCGTTTAGTATATTGCTATTGCTTTCTTCATGACTTATACATGTTCTTGTAAGTATGAGATTATGCAACTCCCGTTTGCCGGAGGAACACTTTGGGTGCTACCAAACATCACAACATAACTGGGTGATTATAAAGGAGTACTACAGGTGTCTCCGAAGGTACATGTTGAGTTGGCGTATTTCGAGATTAGGTTTTGTCACTCTGATTGTCGGAGAGGTCTCTCTGGGCCCTCTCGGTAATGCACATCACAATAAGCCTTGCAAGCAATGTGACCAATGAGTTGGTTACGGGATGATGCATTACGTAACGAGTAAAGAGACTTTCCGGTAACGAGATTGAACTAGGTATTGGATACCGACGATCAAATCTCGGGCAAGTAACATACCGATGACAAAGGGAACAACGTATGTTGTTATGCGGTTTGACCGATAAAGATCTTCGTAGAATATGTAGGAACCAATATGGGCATCCAGGTTCCGCTATTGGTTATTGACCGAGAATAGTTATAGGTCATGTCTACATAGTTCTCGAACCCGTAGGGTCCGCACGCTTAACGTTACGATGACAGTTTTATTATGCGTTTATGAGTTTTGATGTACCGAAGGAGTTCGGAGTCCCGAATGAGATCGGGGACATGACGAGGAGTCTCGAAATGGTGGAGACGTAAAGATCGATATATTGTACGACTATATTCGGATATCAGAAGAGTTCCGAGTGATTCGGGTATTTTGGGTACCGGGAGTTACGGGAATCGAGGGAAGTAATGGGCCTCATGGGCCAAGTGGTGGAAGAGAGGAGGGGCAGGCACGGCCCCTAGCCCAAACCGAATTGGACTAGGGACCGCACCCCTTTCCTTCTTTTCCTCCCTCTCCTTCCTTCTCCTTCTCCTCCCCTTCCTTCCCTTCTCCTAGTAGGACTTGGAAAGAAGGGGGAATCCTACTTGGAGTAGGATTCCCCCCTTTGGGCGCGCTTCCTCCTCCTTGGCCGGCCCTCCTCCTCCTTGGCCGGCCCTCCTCCCCTTGCTCCTTTATATACTGGGGCAGGGGGGCACCCCATGACACACAAGTTGATCTACGGATCGTTCCTTAGCCGTGTGCGGTGCCCCCCTCCACCATATTCCACCTCGGTCGTATCGTCGCGGAGTTTAGGCGAAGCCCTGCGCCGGTAGAACATCATCATCGTCACCACGCCGTCGTCTTGTGGAACTCATCTCCGGAGCTTTGCTGGATCGGAGCAGGAGATCGTCATCGAGCTGAGCGTGTGCTGAACTCGGAGGTGCCGTGCGTTCGGTGCTTGGATCGGTCGGATCGTGAAGGCGTCGACTACATCAACAGCGTTGTGCTAACGCTTCGCTTACGTCGAGGGTATGTGGACAACACTCTCCCCTCTCGTTGCTATGCCATAACCATGATCTTGCGTGTGCGTAGGAAAATTTTGAAATTACTACGTTCCCTAACAGTGGCATTCAAGCCAGGTTTTATGCGTAGATGTCATATGCACGAGTAGAACACAAGTGAGTTGTGGGCGATACAAGTCATACTGCTTACCAGCATGTCATACTTTGGTTCGGCGGTATTGTCAGATGAAGCGGCCCGGACCGACATTACGCGTACGCTTACGCGAGACTGGTTTCACCGTTACGAGCACTCGTGCTTAAAGGTGGCTGGCGGGTGTCTGTATCTCTCACTTTAGCTGAATCGAGTGTGCCTACGCCCGGTCCTTGCGAAGGTTAAAACAGCACTAACTTGACGAACTATCGTTGTGGTTTTGATGCGTAGGTAAGAACGGTTCTTGCTAAGCCCGTAGAAGCCGCGTAAAATTTGCAACAACAAAGTAGAGGACGTCTAACTTGTTTTTGCAGGGCATGTTGTGATGTGATATGGTCAAGACGTGATGCTATATTTTATTGTATGAGATGATCATGTTTTGTAACGAAGTTATCGGCAATGGCAGGAGCCATATGGTTGTCGCTTTATTGTATGAAATGCAACGCCCTATAATTGCTTTACTTTATCACTAAGCGGTAGCGATAGTCGTAGAAGCAATAGATGGCGAACGACAACGATGCTACGATGGAGATCAAGGTGTCGCGCCGGTGGCGATGGTGATCACGATGGTGCCGGAGATGGAGATCACAAGCACAAGATGATGATGGCCATATCATATCACTTATATTGATTGCATGTGATGTTTATCCTTTATGCATCTTATCTTGCTTTGATTGACGGTAGCATTTTAAGATGATCTCTCACTAATTATCAAGAAGTGTTCTCCCTGAGTATGCACCGTTGCGAAAGTTCTTCGTGCTGAGACACCACGTGATGATCGGGTGTGATAGGCTCTACGTTCAAATACAACGGGTGCAAAACAGTTGCACACGCGGAATACTCAGGTTAAACTTGACGAGCCTAGCATATACAGATATGGCCTCGAAACACGGAGACCGAAAGGTCGAGCGTGAATCATATAGTAGATATGATGAACATATTGATGTTCACCGTTTAAACTACTCCATCTCATGTGTCGATCGGACATGGTGTAGTTGATATGGATCACGTAATCACTTAGAGGATTAGAGGGATGTCTGTCTAAGTGGGAGTTCTTAAGTAATATGATTAATTGAACTTAGATTTATCATGAACTTAGTCCTGGTAGTATTTTGCAAATTATGTTGTAGATCAA
Source organism: Aegilops speltoides (assembly GCA_021437245.1). Lineage (NCBI taxonomy): Eukaryota > Viridiplantae > Streptophyta > Magnoliopsida > Poales > Poaceae > Aegilops > Aegilops speltoides. The sequence continues at coordinate 444,835,380 of CM038146.1, read as the reverse complement.
TAGCTCGCGTTGTTGCTTTCATATGTTTATTTTGATATGTTCCTAGAGAAATTGTGTTGAAAAATGCTAGTAGCAATGATGCGGATTGGATCCGTGATCTGAGGTTTATCCTCATTGCTGCACAGAAGATGTATGTCCTTAATGCACCGCTAGGAGACAGACCTATTGCAGGAGCAGATGCAGACGTTATGAACGTTTGGCTAGCTCAATATGATGACTACTTGATAGTTTAGTGCACCATGCTTAACGGCTTAGAATCGGGACTTCAAAGACGTTTTGAACGTCATGGACCATATGAGATGTTCTAGGAGTTGAAGTTAATATTTTAAGAAAATACCCGAGTTGAGAGATATGAAGTCTCCAACAAGTTCTATGGCTAAAAGATGGAGGAGAATCGCTCAACTAGTGAGCATGTGCTCAGATTGTCTGGGTACTTCAATCACTTCAATCAAGTGGGAGTTAATCTTCCAGATAAGATAGTGATTGACAGAATTCTCTAGTCACCATCACTAAGTTACTAGAACTTTGTGATGAACTATAATATGCAAGGGATGACGAAAACGATTCCCGAGCTCTTCGTGATGTTGAAATCGACGAAGGTAGAAATCAAGAAAAGAGCATCAAGTGTTGATGATTGACAAGACCGCTAGTTTCAAGAGAAGGGCAGAGGGAAAGAAAGGGAGCTTCAAGTGGAAGGACAAGCAAGTTGTCACTCCCATGAAGAAGACCAAAGCTGGACCAAAGTCCGAAACTGAGTGCTTACACTGCAAAGAAAATGGTCACTGGAAGCGGAAATGCCCTGAATATTTGGTGGATAAGAAGGATGGCAAAGTGAACAATGGTATATTTGATATACAGGTTATTGATGTGTGCCTTACTAGTGTTTATAGTAGCCCCTGAGTATTTGATACTTGTTCGGTTCCTAAGATTAGCAACTCGAAATAGGAGTTACAGAATAAATAGAGACTAGTTAAAGGGGAAGTGACGATGAGTGTTGGAAGTAGCTCCAAGATTGATATGATCATCATCGCACACTCCCTATACTTTTGGGATTAGTGTTAAACCTAAATAAATGTTATTTGGCGTTAGCGTTGAGCATGAATATGATTTGATCATGTTTATTGCAATACGGTTATTCATTTAAAGTCAGAGAATAATTGTTGTTCTGTTTACATGAATAAAACCTTCAATGGTCATACACCCAATGAAAATAGTTTATTGGATCTCGATCGTAGTGATACACATATTCATAATATTGATGCCAAAAGATGCAAAGTTAATAATGATAGTGCAACTTATTTGTGTACTTGCCGTTTGGGTCATATCGTGTAAATCGCATGAAGAAACTCCATAAAGATGGATTTTGGAATCACTTGGTTATGAATCATTTGATGCTTGCGAACCGTGCCTTTTGGGCAAGATGACTAAAACTCCGTTCTTCGGAACAATGGAACGAGCAACAAACTTGTTGGAAATAATACATACTGATGTATGCAGACCAATGAGTATTAAGGCTCGTGGCGGGTATCATTATTTTCTGACCTTCACAGATGATTTAAGCAGATATGGGTATATCTACTCGATGAAACATAAGTCTGAAATAGTTGAAAGGTTCAAAGAATTTCAGAGTGAAGTGGAAAATCATCGTAACAAGAAAATTAAGTTTCTGCGATCTGATCGTGGAGATGAATATTTGAGTTACGAGTTTGGTCTTCAATTAAAACAATGTGGAATAGTTTCACAGCTCACGCCACCTGGAACACCACAAACGTTATGGTGTGTCCGAACGTCGTAACCGCACTTTATTTGATATGGTGCGATTAATGAAGTCTCTTACCAATTTACCAATATCGTTTTGGGGTTATGCATTAGAGACAGCTGCATTCACGTTAAATAGGGCACCATCTAAATCCGTTGAGATGACACCTTATGAACTGTGGTTTGGCAAGAAACCCAAGTTGTCGTTTCTTAAAGTTTGGGGTTGCGATGCTTATGTGAAAAAGTTTCATCCTGATAAGCTCAATCCCAAATCGGAGAAGTGCGTCTTCATAGAATACCCACAGGAAACTGTTGGGTACACCTTCTATCACAGATCCAAAGGCAAAATATTCGTTGCTAAGACGGATCTTTCTAGAGAAGAAGTTTCTCTCGAAAGAAGTGAGTGGGAGGAAAGTAGAACTTGATGAGGTAATTGTACCTTCTCCCTTATTGGAAAGTAGTTCATCACATAAATCAGTTCCAGTGATTCCTACACCAATTAGTGAGGAAGTTAATGATGATGATCATGAAACTTCAGATCAAGTTGCTACCAAACCTCGTAGGTCTTCGAGTAAGATCCGCACTGAGTGGTACGGTAATCATGTTTTGGAAGTCATGTTACTAGACCATGATGAACCTACGAACTATGAGGAAGCGATGATGAGCCCAGATTCCACGAAATGGCTTGAGGCCATAAAATCTGAGATATGATCCATGTATGAGAACAAAAGTATGGACTTTGATTGACTTGCTCGATGATCAGCAAGCCATGTTAAATAAATGGATCTTCAAGAAGAAGACGGACACTAATAGTAGTGTTACTATCTACTAACCTCGACTTGTTGCGAAAGGTTTTCAACAAGTTCAGGATGTTGAATACAATGAGATTTTCTCACTCGTATCGATGCTTAAGTCTGTCCAAATCATGTTGGCAATTGCCACGTTTTATGAAATCTGGCAAATGGATGTCAAAAACTGCATTCTTTAATGGATTTATTAAAGAAGAGTTCTATATGATGCAACCAGAAGGTTTTGTCAATCCTAAAGATGCTAACAAAGTGTGCAAGCTCTAGAGATCCATCTATGGACTGGTGCAAGCATCTCGGAGTTGGAATATACACTTTGATGATTTGATCAAAGCATATGGTTTTATACAGACTTTTGGAGAAGCCTGTATTTACAAGAAAGTGAGTGGGAGCACTACAACATTTCTGATAAGTATATGTGAATGACATATTGTTGATCGGAAATAATGTAGAATTATTCTGCAAAGCATAAAGGAGTGTTTTGAAAGGAGTTTTTCAAAGCAAGACCTCGGTGAAGCTGCTTACACATTGAGCATCAAGATCTATATAGATAGATCAATACACTTGATAAGATTTTTCAATGAGTACACACCTTGATAAATTTTTGAAATAGTTCAAAATGGAACAGTCAAAGGAGTTCTTGCCTGTGATGCAAAGGTGTGAAGTTGAGTAAGACTCAAGACCCGACCATGGCAGAAAATAGAAAGAGAATGAAAAGTCATTCCCTATGCCTCAGTCATAGGTTCTATAAAGTATGCTATGCTATGTACCAGACCTATTATATACCTTGCTCTAAATTTGGCAAGGGAGTACAATAGTGATCTAGGAGTAGATCACTGGACATTGGCCAAGAATATCCTTAGTGAGGACTAAGGAGATGTTTCTCGATTATGGAGGTGATAAAAGAGCCCGTCGTAAAAAGTTACAACAATGCAAGCTTTTACACCAATCCAGATGACTCTAAGTCTCAATCTGGATACATATTGAAAATGGGAACAATTAGCTAGAGTAGCTCCATGCAGAGCATTGTGGACATAGAATATTTGCAAAGTACATACGGCTCTGAATGTGACAGACCCGTTGACTAAGCTTCTCTCACGAGCAAAACATGATCACACCTTAGTACTCTTTGGGTGTTAATCACATAGCAATGTGAACTAGATTATCGACTCTAGTAAACCCTTTGGGTGTTGGTCACATAACGATGTGAACAATGGGTGTTAATCATATACAGATATGAATATTGATGTTAAATCACATGACGATGTGAACTAGATTATTGACTCTAGTGCAAGTGGGAGACTGAAGGAAATATGCCCTAGAGGCAATAATAAAGTTATTATTTATTTCCTTATTTCATGATAAATGTTTATTATTCATGCTAGAATTGTATTAACCGGAAACATAATACATGTGTGAATACATAGACAAACATAGTGTCACTAGTATGCCTCTACTTGACTAGCTTGTTGATCAAAGATGGTTATGTTTCCTAACCATAGATATGTGTTGTCATTTGATTAACGGGATCACATCATTAGGAGAATGATGTGATTGACATGACCCATTCCGTTAGCCTAGCACTTGATCGTTTAGTATATTGCTATTGCTTTCTTCATGAGATTATGCAACTCCCGTTTACCGGAGGAACACTTTGGGTGCTACCAAACGTCACAACGTAACTGGGTGATTATAAAGGAGTACTACAGGTGTCTCCGAAGGTACATGTTGAGTTGGCGTATTTCGAGATTAGGTTTTGTCACTCCGATTGTCGGAGAGGTATCTCTGGGCCCCCTCGGTAATGCACATCACAATAAGCCTTGCAAGCAATGTGAACAATGAGTTGGTTACGGGATGATGCATTACGTAACGAGTAAAGAGACTTGCCGGTAACGAGATTGAACTAGGTATTGGATACCGATGATCAAATCTCGGGCAAGTAACATACCGATGACAAAGGGAACAACGTATGTTGTTATACGGTTTAACAGATAAAGATCTTCATAGAATATGTAGGAACCAATATGGGCATCCAGGTTCCGCTATTGGTTATTGACCGAGAATAGTTATAGATCATGTCTACATAGTTCTCGAACCCGTAGGGTCCGCACGCTTAACGTTACGATGACAGTTTTATTGTGAGTTTATGAGTTTTGATGTACCGAAGGAGTTTGGAGTCCCGGATGAGATCGGGGACATGACGAGGAGTCTCGAAATGGTGGAGACGTAAAGATCGATATATTGGACGACTATATTCGGATATCGGAAGAGTTCCGAGTGATTCGGGTATTTTCAGGGGTACCGGGGAGTTACGGGAATACGAGGGAGAAGTAATGGGCCTCATGGGCCAAGTGGTGGAAGAGAGGAGGCAGGGCGCGCGGTCCCCCTAGCCCAAACCGAATTGGACTAGGGGGCCGGCCCCCCTTTCCTTCTTTTCCTCCCTCTCCTTCCTTCTCTTTCTCCTCCCCTTCCTTCCCTTCTCCTAGTAGGACTTGGAAAGAAGGGGGAATCCTACTTGGAGTAGGATTCCCCCCTTTGGTAGCCTTCCTCCTCCTTGGCGGCCCTCCTCCTCCTTGGCGGCCCTCCTCCCTGCTCCTTTATATATTGGGGCAGGGGGGCACCCCATGACACACAAGTTGATCTACGGATCGTTCCTTAGCCGTGTCGGTGCCCCCTCCACCATATTCCACCTCGGTCGTATCGTCGCGGAGTTTAGGCGAAGCCTGCGCGATAGAACATCATCATCGTACCTGCGCCGTCGTCTTGTGGAACTCATCTCCGGAGCTTTGCTGGATCGGAGCCCGGAGATCGTCATCGAGCTGAACGTGTGCTGAGCTCGGAGGTGCCATACGTTCGGTGCCTGGATCGGTCGGATCGTGAAGACGTATGACTATATCAACCGCGTTGTGCTAACGCTTTCGCTTATGGTCTACGAGGGTACGTGGACAACACTCTCCCCTCTCGTTGCTATGCCATAACCATGACCTTGCGTGTGCGTAGGAAAATTTTGAAATTACTACGTTCCCTAACAGTTTGGTCTTCTCTAAAGCCGCTTTCTGCATCTTAGCCAAGTCAAGGTCTTTCTTCTTCAGAGCATCCCTCAGTTTGTCTGTAAAGTCACAGTGAGATCAGACTCTGAAACAGACAAGAGACAAAAGCAGTCGTCGAGGTTCTCACCAAACATACGTTTAGCTTCCTCCTTCGACTTTGTGAAGTTCTCCTGGACCAGCTTCAGATCAAGCTCGAGCTGGATGTGCTTGTTCTCCAACTCAGTATAACGAGCTGTAAGCTCGCAAGATTTCTGCGAAGAACCAATCGACAGATGTCAAAGACAGCTCACTTCCGAGTGACTAAGAAAAAATCGTAGCATTTCGAAGACTACATCCGAATATAAACATTCGACCATAGTCTCGGGGACTACACCCAGTGGGTGCACTCAGCGTGCCCCCACTAGTTCTTTCAGTTAGAGTCGATCAGTCGACCAACAATAAAAAAAAAGAGATTGTCTTCAGACTGTAGTTGAATGCCAGCAGTCGACCTGGGACTACACCCAGTGGGTACACTCAGCGTGCCCCCACCAGTCTATGAATCCATTCGACCTGATCGAGTAAAGAAACAGCCTAAGACATAAAGACTATGGTCGACTGCCAGCAGTCCACCATAGCCTTGGGGACTACACCCAGTGGGTGCACTCAGCGTGCCCCCACTAATCTGGAATTTCAATCACACCCAGTGGGTGTATGACAGATACTGGGATTTTCAGCAAAAAGGATTTTCAGATATCATATCCTAACAGAACAGGCGATGACCGACTGACCTGAACGTTACTCTGAAGAGCTGAACTGGCGTCATAGGCTGGCTGGCTGGCGTCTTGGATTGCCTTCACTTGCTCCATCATGACTCCTGCCTGGCGTATTGCTTCCTTAGCAGCACTAGCTTGGTCCTCTGGGACGTGGTGGGTCGAGAAAAGTGAAGGCTGTACAGCACTCGACGACAAGGGGCGAGCACTCATCAACGGCACCACAAAGGATACGGTAGGCCGAGTGATGTTGTCTCCCTCCACGACCAGTGTCTCGAGTGCTGGCACGTCCTGAGTCGCCTTGCCAGCAGACGCTTTCCTGTTCCTCCTCTGCCTCAGTGGTTCCTCATCGTCGTCGTCAGGAAGGTCAATAACGACGTTAGAGGGAGCTGCAGAAAGAATCAAAATTAGAGACTAGAAGCCAATCGACTGAAGACGGAACTACAAGAGTCATACCAGGTTTTGAAGTAGCAGCATCTTCCATCTCGTGATCCTCAGCCCTGGCCGAGGTATCAGAAGTAGCAGCACTGCAGTTCCAGAAGTCAGTCGATTAGTTCATGAGTCGACCAAGAATAAGTTCATGTGGAACATGCAAACTCAAGTTACACCATTACCCTGAGATAGTGGGGATCACCATCTTCATCTTCGGCAAGACCTTCGCCGGCTTCGACGGTGCCACTCGAGATTGCTTCGGAGCTTTCGCAGTCGGCACCGGAGAAGTTGTCCGAGGGCGCTTGGTCGACTGCGTGACGGTCGCGACCCCCTTACCACACTCGGCCGCGGGATCATGGACAAGCTTCGAGCGTCTTTCCGAGCGAGGAGGTGCAACTTCCTCCTCCTCCTCCTCTTCCTCCTCACCAGAGTCATCACCCTCATCATCGTCGTCAACATCTGAATCCCACTCCTCCGGGCTTTCGCCCCCACTTCCTTCCTCCTCCTCAATCGGCGCTTGCGCTCCATTGGGCATCGAGTACAACTCAGTGGTGGCCTGACAGACAACAAAACAAGACAAAAGTCAATCGACCAATTTGCAGCGAAGCAGAATGAATAAAGCGAGATTACAATCGGGGATAAGTGGTCATACCGTGTCCGGTGTGTAGGTATGGTCGAGTGGTGGGATCCTCCTAGCCCCTCGAGGGTTGTCCTTATTCCCTGTGATTGCGGCCATCCACCTCTCCAGTGTGGCGTCGCTGACCGCTTCTGGATGGACCCGAGTGTTGGGGAACGTAGCAGAAATTCAAAATTTTCCTACGTGTCATCAAGATCTATCTATGGAGAAACCAGCAACGAGGGGAAGGAGAGTGCATCTACATACCCTTGTAGATCGCTAAGCGGAAGCGTTCAATAGAACGGGGTTGAAGGAGTCGTACTCGTCGTGATCCAAATCACCGGAGATCCTAGTTCCGAACGGACGGCACCTCCGCGTTCAACACACGTACAGCCCGGTGACATCTCCCATGCCTTGATCCAGCAAGGAGAGAGGGAGAGGTTGAGGAAGACTCCGTCCAGCAGCAGCACAACGGCGTGGTGGTGATGGAGGAGCGTGGCAATCCTGCAGGGCTTCGCCAAGCACTGCGAGAGGGAAGAAGGGAGAGAGGTAGGGCTGCGCCAAGAGCAAGGGTGCGGCAGCCCTCTCTCTCCCTCACTATATATAGGGGTAAGGGGGGGTGGAGGAGGCACCCTAGGGATCCTTAGGGGAGGGGCGGCGGCCACAGGGGAAACCCTAGATGGGTTTGGACGCCCCCACCCCCTAGGAAACTTGCCCCAAGCCGGGAAGGGGCTGCCCCTGGGGAGGCCCTACCTCTCTGGTTACGTGAGAGGGCTGGGAGGCGCACCACCCCTTAGTGGGCTGGTTTGCCCCTTCCCTTTGGCCCATGGGGCCCTCCAACATTCTTAGGGGCTCTGAAACACCTTTCGGTCATCTTGGCCATAGCTTTGGTACCCCGGAACACTTAGGACTCAATACCCTTCGTCCAATATATCGATCTTCACCGCGGACCATTAGGAACTCCTCGTGACGTCCGGGATCACATCCGGGACTCCGAACAACCTTCGGTAACCACATACTATTTCCCATAACAACTCTAGCGTCACCGAACCTTAAGTGTGTAGACCCTACGGGTTCGGGAACCATGCAGACATGACCGAGACGTTCTCCGGTCAATAACCATTAGCGGGATCTGGATACCCATGTTGGCTCCCACATGTTCCACGATGATCTCATCGGATGAACCACGATGTCGAGGATTCAATCAATCCCGTATTCAATTCCCTTTGTCTAGCGGTATAGTACTTGCCTGAGATTCGATCGTCGGTATCCCGATACCTTGTTCAATCTCATTACCGGCAAGTCTCTTTACTCGTTCCGTAACACATCATCCCGTGATCAACCCCTTGGTCACATTGTGCACATTATGATGATGTCCTATCGAGTGGGACCAGAGATACCTCTCCGTCACACGGAGTGACAAATCCTAGTCTCGATTCGTGCCAACCCAACAGACACTTTCGGAGATACCAGAGTGCACCTTTATAGCCACCCGATTCACGTTGTGACGTTTGGTACACCCAAAGCATTCCTACGGTGTCCGGATTTGCACAATCTCATGGTCTAAGGAAATGATACTTGACATTAGAAAAGCTTTAGCATCTGAACTACTACGATCTTTGTGCTAGGCTTAGGATTGGGTCTTGTCCATCACATCATTCTCCTAATGATGTGATCCCGTTATCAACGACATCTAATGTCCATGGTCAGGAAACCGTAACCATCTATTGATCAACAAGCTAGTCAACTAGAGGCTTACTAGGGACATGGTGTTGTCTATGTACCCACACATGTATCTGAGTTTCCTATCAATACAATTATAGCATGGATAATAAACGATTATCATGAACAAGGAAATATAATAATAACTAATTTATTATTGCCTCTAGGGCATATTTCCAACAGTCTCCCACTTGCACTAGAGTCAATAATCTAGTTCACATCGCCATGTGATCAACACTCACAGGTCACATTGCCATGTGACCAACATCCAAAGAGTTTACTAGTTCACATCATCATGTGATTAAGACTCAATGAGCTCTTGGGTTTGATCATGTTTTGCTTGTGAGAGAGGTTTTAGTCAACGGGTCTGCAACATTCTGATCCTTATGTACTTCGCAAATCTCTAGGTCATATTGTAAATGCTGATTCCACGCTCCACTTGGAGCTATTCCAAATGGTCGCTCCACTATACGTATCCGGTTTGCTACTCAGAGTCACTCGGATAGGTGTTAAAGCTTGCATCGACGTAACCCTTTACGCCGAACTCTTTATCACCTCCATAATCAAGAAACATGTCCTTATTTAATCCAAGGACAATTTTGACCGCTGTCCAATGATCCATTCCTGGATCATTCTTGTAACCCTTGTGACTCATGGCAAGGCACACTTCGATCGGTACACATCATAGCATACTATAGAGCCTACGTCTGAAGCATAGGGGACGACCTTCGTCCTTTCTCTCTATTCTGCCGTGGTCGAGCTTTAAGTCTTAACTTCATACCTTACATCTCAGGCAAGAACTCCTTCTTTGACTGATCCATCTTGAACATCTTCAAGATCATGTCAAGGTATATGCTCATTTAAAAGTACCATTAAGCGGTTTTGATCTATCCTCATAGATCTTGATGCTCAATGTTCAAGTAGCTTAATCCAGGTTTTCCCTTGAAAAATACTTTTCAAATAACCCTATATGCTTTCCAGAAATTCTACATCATTTCTGATCAACAATATGTCAATAACATATACTCATCAGAAATTCTATAGTGCTCCCACTCACTTCTTTGGAAATACAAGTTTATCATAAACTTTGTATAAACCCAAAATCTTTGATCATCAAAGCACGCATTCCAACTCGAGAGATGCTTACTCCGGTCCTTAGAAGGATCATTGGAGCCAAGCATACCTTTTAGCATCCTTAGGATCGACAAAAACTTTCGATTGTATCACATACAACCTTTCCTTGCGTAAGAATGGTAAGGAAACTCGTTTTGACATCCATCGCAGATTTCATAAATGCAGCTAATGCTAACATGATTCCAACGGACTTAAGCATCGCTACGGATGAGAAAATCTCATCGTAGTCAACTCCTTGAACTTGTGAAAACTCTTCGCCACAAGTCGAGCTTCATAGCGGTGACATCACCGTCCACGTCCGTCTTCTTCTTAAAGATCCATTTATCTCAATGGCTTGCCGATCATCGGGCAAGTCCACCAAAGTTCATGCTTTGTTATGATACATGGATCCTATCTCGGGTTTCATGGCTTCTAACCATTTGTCGGAATTTGGGCCCACCATTGCTTCTCCATAGCTCGTAGGTTCATTGTTGTCTAGCAACATGACCTTCAAGACAGGATTACTGTACCACTCGGAAGTAGTACGCATCCTTGTCACCCTACGAGGTACGGTAGTGACTTGATCCGAAACTTCAAGATCACTATCATAAGCTTCTACTTCAATTGGTGTAGGCGCCACAGGAACAACTTCCTGTGCCCTGCTACACACTAGTTGTAGTGACGGTTCAATAACCATATCAAGTCTCCACCATCCTCCCACTCGACTTTTCGAGACAAACTTTTCCTCGAGAAAGGACCCGATTCAAGAAACAATCCCTATTGCTTTCAGATCTGAATTAGGAGGTATACCCAACTGTTTTGGGTGTCCTATGAAGATGCATTTTATCCGCTTTGGGTTCGAGCTTATGAACCTGAAACTTTTTCACATAAGCGTCGCAGCCCCAAACCTTTAAGAAGTGACAGCTTAGGTTTCTCTAAACCATAGTTCATACGGTGTCATCTCAACGGAATCATGTGGTGCCCTATTAAAGTGAGTGCGGTTGTCTCTAATGCCTAACCCATGAATGATAGTGGTAATTCGACAAGAGACATCATGGTACACACCATATCCAATAGGGTGCAACTATGATGTTCGGACACACCATCACACTATGATGTTCCAGGCGGTATTAATTGTGAAACATTTTCCACAATGTCTTAATTGCGTGCCAAAGCTCGTAACTCAGATACTCATCTCTATGATCATATCATAGACATTTATCCTCTTGTCACGATGATCTTCAACTTCACTCTGAAATTACTTGAACCATTCAATAATTCAGACTTGTGTTTCATCAAGTAAATATACTCAACATCTACTCGAATCATCTGTGAAGTAAGAACATAACGATATTCATTTGCATGCCTCGGCACTCATTGGACTGCACACATCAAAATGTGTTACTTCCAACAAGTTGCTATCTTGTTCCATCTTCTTTGAAAGCGAGGCTTTTTGGTCATCTTGCCCATGTGGTATGATTTGCATATCTCAAGTGATTCAAAATCAAGTGAGTCCAAACGATCCATCTGCATGGAGTTTCTTCATGCGTATACACCAATAGACATGGTTTGCATGTCTCAAACTTTTCAAAATGAGTGAGTCCAAAGATCCATCAATATGGAGCTTCTTCATGCGTTTTATACCAATATGACTTACATGGCAGTGCCACAAGTGAGTGGTATTATCATTACTATCTTATATCTTTTGGCATGAAAATGTGAATCACTACGATCGAGATTCAATAAACCATTCCTTTAGGTGCAAGACCATTGAAGGTATTATTCAAATAAACAGAGTAACCATTATTCTCCTTAAATGTATAACCATATTGCGATAGACATAATCCAATCATGTCTATGCTCAACGTAAACACCAAATCTCGATGGTAGAGGGAGCGTGCGATGCTTGATCACATCAACCTTGGAAACACTTCCAACACATATCATCAGCTCACCTTTAGCTAGTCTCCGTTTATTCCGTAGCTTTTATTTCGAGTCACTAACACTTAGCAACCGAACCGGTATCTAATACCCTGGTGCTACTAGGAGTACTAGTAAAGTACACATTAACATAATGTATATCCAATATACATCTACCGACCTTGCCAGCCTTCTCATCTACCAAGTATCTAGGGTGGTTCCGCTTCAGTTCCCATTCCTCTTATTACAGAAGCACTTAGTCTCGGGTTTGGGTTCAACCTTGGGTTTCTTCACTAGAGCAGCAGCTGATTTGCCATTTCATGAAGTATCCCTTCTTGCCCTTGCCCTTCTTGAAACTAGTGGTTTCACCAACTGTTGTGGTTCTAAGTCTGACAGTAGAATGGGGGGTAGGTATGGAGAGGCAAGATCCTAGCTATGGAGTAGTTGTGAACACCCGGATGTACGAGTTCAGGCCCTTCTAGGAGGAAGTAATAGCCCTACGTGTCGGAGCCCGGAGGCGGTCGACTGGATTATGTGTGTATCGATTACAGGGGTGCGAACCCTTTACACTGAGGAGGGGGGTGACTTATATAGTGTCCGCTGGACCCTCCGGCCCTCGATGTCAGGTTTAAAGTACATTAAGACTAGGCGTTACTGGTAACGCCTTACATAAAGTGTCCTAAATGCCATAAAGACTACTTAATTACAGACCGTTTGGATACAGAGTGGCTCTTGATCTCCTGGTGGTCAAGTGAGTCTTCATGGTCGAGTCCTTCAAGTCCGTCGAGTGAAGTCCCTCTTGGTCGACTGGAATGCAATTTCTTCTGAGGGTGTCCATGGGGAGGGTACTTAGATCAGGTCTATGACCCTACCCTAGGTACATGACTTCATCATTAGCCCCTGAATGGATCGAGGTTTGAGTGAGGAAGGAGTTGATATAATTTCCGACCTGCTTTTGTGTTCTGGATATGTATCGTCTTGGACCAATAATTTCTTCGTTGATAACAGCAACTTTTCTTTCAGTCGCCTTGATCCATTCCTTTCTCTTGTCGAGTGAACTTTGGACTTAGTAATTTCTGAGCGACGGATCGCGGGAAATCCCTCGTCTGACAGACCGATCTGCTGTTAGCGGATTTTGCGAGATCCGAATTTTGGGAAGCGCGCAAAGCGGGGCGGACCGCGGCGCTCGGATGGGATAGGGCATAGACGCCTCGATTCCCGCGCCGTCTTTTTCGCCACGTATCGCGTACGTGCGACTGTTTCGGGATGTGATTGGATCGTCTGGGCCCACTTGTCATCCACTCGGAAGCGGCCCTATAAAGTGCGCCCGACGAGGGTTTTTGAACAGTGCTTCTCCAATCCCCCTCCTCCTCTCCATCTTCGCCCGCATCGTTTGCCCTCGCCTCTGCCCAACCACCCCTCGTGCGCCTCGACGGCAACAATGGTGAAGGAGAGGATGGCGCTCTGGAGCGCGCAAAGAAGGCGACGGCAAAGGGGAAGGCGAAAGGGAGGGCGACCAGTCGGGGCGGATCTTCGTCAAGGTCCCGTCTGCCGCACGGCTGGGTCCAAGGAGATTGGATCCGGTCGACCATCACCGAGAGGGATCTCACGGAGATGGCCAACGAGGGTTTGATCCCCCAGGCGGCGAGGCTCCCGGGGGACCAGTGGCAACATAGCCGGAAGAGGGTGAGTGCGTTCTTCTGGCTACCCATGTCGACCGTGGGTTTTCTCTGCCTCCGAGTGTATTTTTCTGTGGTTTCTTGAATTTCTTCGGGGCGCAACTTCACCACTTCAATCCAAACTCCATCGCCTACCTTGCTGCCTTTGTGTCCATGTGTGAGAACTTCCTGGGCTGCCGACCGCACTGGCGTCTGTTCAAGCACATATTCACTTGTCGTTCTCAGACAGTGAAAAAGGCGAGTCCAGATGACGATAAGACCAAGGTTATTCAGATGTGTGGAGGTCTGGGGATTCAGATGAGAAACAAGAGCACCTTTCCCACCATGACTCTCCCCGAGTCGGTCAGAGGATGGCAGTCGACTTGGTTTTACTGCCAAAACGAGTCGACGGCGGGGATGTCGAGTGGTCTTCCTCCGTTTACCATGGACCGAGCAAGCAAACCCTCTTCTCTGAAGGTGCTCCCTGAGGAAAAAGCCCAAGTGAAGATGTTGATGGAGCGTGTAGTCCAGCTAGTCCGGGAAGGGGTGACTGGTATGGACCTTCTGGAGGTCTTCCTTAGGCGACGCATCCAGCCTCTTCAGTACCGAGGTCATTGTATGTGGCTGTACTATGGAACCAAAGATGAAACCCGGGTCCATCCAGAAACAGTCGACGATGCCACACTGGAGAGGTAGATGGCCGCGGTCACTCGGAATAAAGACAACCCTCGAGGAGCCAGGAGGATTCCGCCACTCGACCATCTTAGCACTCCGAACAAGGTATGCCCACTTTATTTCCAATTGTAATCTTGCCATATTTATCCTGCTCTCGCTGCAAATTGGTCGATTGATCTTTATATTGCTGTCTGTCAGGCCTTCACCGAACTATACTCGATGCCCAATGGAGCACAGACGCCGACTGAAGAGGAGGAAGGTAGTGGGGGCGAAAGCTAGGAGGGCGGGATTGACGCAGCTGCTGCTGCTGATGATGATGGCGACTCGATGGGGAGGAAGAAGGGGAGGAGGAGGGCGTTGCGGCGCCACGCTCGGAAAAGCGATCAAGCTTGTCCATGACCTGTGTTGAGCAGCGGCAAGAGGGTGGCGGTATCGTCTGCGATCGACCAAGCGCCCTCGGACCACTTCTCCGGCGCCGACTGAAAAGGCTCCGAAGCAATCCAGGGTGGCACCGTCGAAGCCGGCCAAGGTCCTGCCGAAGATGAAGGTGTCGATCCCCACCATATCAGGGTAAAAATGCTGCTTGAGTCTTCTTGTTCTATATGAGTTTATCTTTGGTCGACTCATGAGTTAACCGACTGATTTTTGGAATTGCAGTGCTGCTACTTCTGATACTTCGGCCAGGGCTGATGATCATGATATGGAAGATGCTACTACCTCGAAACCTGGTATGACTCTCGTAATTCCGCTCTTCAGTCGATTGGCTCTTAACCTCTAATTCTGATTCTTTTCTATAGCTCCATCCAATGTCGTTATCACCCTTCCTGACGACGACGACGATGAGGAACCGCTGAAGCAAAGGAGGAGCAGGAAAGCGTCTGCTGGCAGGGTGACTCAAGACGTGCTAGCACCCGAGATGTTGGACACGGAGGGGGGGAACACCACTCGGCCCACCGTATCTTTCCCGGTGCCGCTGACGAGTGCTCACCCCACGTCGTCGAGTGCTACACAGCCTTCACTCTTCTCGACCCTCTACGTCCCAGAGGACCAAGCGATCTTTGCAAAAAAGCGTCGCCCGGTGAGTCATGATGGAGCAGGTGAAGGCCATCCGGGAGGCTAGCCAGGCAGCCTATGACGCCAGTTCCGCTCTTCAAAGCAACGTTCAGGTCAGTCGATCATCGCCTGTTTTGTTAGGATATGTTATCTGAAAATTCTTCTTTCTGAAATCCGTAGTGGTCCTACACCCACTGGGTGTGTCGATTGAAATTCGGGTTAGTGGGGGCTGCAGGTGCACACTTGGGTGTAATCCCCAAGGCTATGGTGGATCTGCGGCGATCAACCATAGGCTTTATAAGTGTTCCTTCATTCGATTTGGGTGAATGGATTTCTCAAACCGGTGGGGGCACGCTGAGTGCACCCACCGGTGTAGTCCCGAGGCGTGGTCGACTGCTGGCAGTGGACTATAGTCTGAAGAGCAACTCCTATTTTTTTGTTGTTGGTCGACTGGTCGACTCTTTCTTGATAGAACTAGTGGGGGCACGCTGAGTGCACCCACTGGGTGTAGTCCCCGAGACTTCGGTCGAATGTTTGAATTCGGCTGAAGTCTTAGAAACGTATGGTTTTTCCTTAGTCACTCGAAAGTGAATTATCTTTGACATCTTGTCGATTGGTTCTTCGTAGAAATCCTGCGACCTTGCGGCTCGTTACACCGAGTTGGAGAACAAACATATCCAACTCGAGCTTGACCTGAAGCTGGTCCAGGAGAATTTGGCGAAGGCGAAGGAGGAGACCAAAGGTATGGTTGGTGAGACCTCGACGACTGCTTTTGCCCCTCATTTGTTTCAAAGTCTGATCTTCTTTGTAACTGCGAGCAGCAAAGTGAAGGAGGCCCAGAAGAAGAAAGACCTTGAGCTAGCTGAGATGCAGAAGACAGCCATAGAGAAGACCAAGCTTGCAGACAAGAAGCTGGCTTCGGTCACCAAGCTTGAAGAGGAAAATACCAATCTGAGAGCTGCCCTTGACGTTGCCAACAAAGAAGTGAGTCGACTGAAAAGTGACAAGATTGCCCTGAATGACAAAGCCAGTGAGCTGATGGGGAAGAAGAAAGATCTGGAGGCTTATCTGGGTGGACTCGCCAAGAAGTTGTTCCTCATGCTCGAAGGTAAACCTTTGTGCCAAGCAAGTATTTTTACGGTGTTCTTTCCATTCGACTATTGTCTTGACTCGGTGGTTGTGCTTGCAGAATTTTGCCAAAACTTTGAAGAGGAGATTAGTCAACTGGAACCAAACCTGGACCCCATCAACTCTCCGGTGAATGATGAAGTCGCCATGAATGTGTTCCGGCTCGAGTCTCGTGTTGCTGCTGTCATTGGTTATCTCGCAAGGCTGAAGGTCGCCACTTCCCGCATTGACACTACGCTCTAGCCCAGGGAAACGCTCCAGAACAACCTCGAGTCTCTAATGACTCGACTAAACACAGTTCCTGGTCGAGTGCAGGAGTGGAAAAGTCTTCTGCTAGGTGCGGTGCAGATGTCGCTCTGTGTCTGGCCCGAGTCCATTGCAAGGATGCACGAGAGGACAAGCTGGCGGCTGTTCGGGTGGCCAACACCAAGAAACATGACTTCTGGTCCTTCATGGAGACCTTCATCGCCGCTGCCACTCGGATTGCTGACGGAATCGACCTCGACGAATTTGTCGCACCTTCCAGCCCTCCACAGGAGGGGTAAAAAACTTCTTGAGCTCAACACTTTAAATTTGCCTCGGTATGCCGAGTGATTGTGTAACCGACAAACCTTAACAGGCCTAGCGCCTGAGCACTTTTGGTTACGTTAGGTATCTATCCGAACTTGAATTCGTCATTTGAATATGCTCGTATTTGGTTTGAGATATCTTTTGCAGGTTGAAGCGAGAAGCTTTTTGCAATTGACTTGTTCTTCAATCACTTAGGCAAGCACTGGGCTGCAGCTAAGGCTCCGAGTGGGAAGTCTGCTCTCCACTCGGTAGGAATTTCAAAACTTAGGCGAGCACTAGGCTGCAGCTAAGCCCCCAAGTGGGAGGTCTGCTCTCCACTCGGTAGGATTTCAAAACTTAGGCGAGCACTAGGCCGCAGCTAAGCCCCCGAGTGGGAGGTCTGCTCTCCACTCGGTAGGATTTTCAAAACTTAGGCGAGCACTGGGCTGCAGCTAAGCCCCCGATTGGGAGGTCTGCTCTCCACTCGGTAGGGTTTCAAAACTTAGGCGAGCACTGGGCTGCAGCTAAGCCCCCGAGTGGGAGGTCTGCTCTCCACTTGGTAGGATTTCAAAACTTAGGCGAGCACTGGGCTGCAGCTAAGCCCTCGAGTGGGAGGTCTATTCTCCACTCGGTAGGATTTTCAAAACTTAGGCGAGCACTGGGCTGCAGCTAAGCCCCCGAGTGGGAGGTCTGCTCTCCACTGGTAGGATTTTCAAAACTTAGGCGAGCACTGGGCTGCAGCTAAGCCCCCGAGTGGGAGGTCTGCTCTCCACTCGGTAGGATTTCAAAACTTAGGCGAGCACTGGGCTGCAGCTAAGCCCCCGAGTGGGAGGTCTGGTCTCCACTCGATAGGATTTTCAAGTTGTACTTGTGGCGTAGCTCGGAGGAGAGGATCACAGTCGACCTGCACCTCGTCCTCCTTGTTAGCGCACGTTGTACTTGTGGCGTAGCTCAGAGGAGAGGGTCGCAGTCCACCTGCACCTCATCCTCCTCGCGACCGCACGTTGTACTTGTGGCGTAGCTCAAAGGAGAGGGTCGCAGTCGACCTGCACCTCGTCCTCCTTGCGACCGCACGTTGTACTTGTGGCGTAGCTCAGAGGAGAGGGTCGCAGTCGACCTGCACCTCGCCCTCCTTGCGACCGCACGTTGTACTTGTGGCGTAGCTCAGAGGAGAGGGTCGCAGTCCACCTGCACCTCGTCCTCCTTGCTAGCGCATGTTGAATTTGAACTTAGGCGAGTACTTAGACTGCAGCTAAGCCTCCGAGTGGAAGGCTGGCTCACCACTTGGTAGGATTTTATTGAAACTTAGGCGAGTACTTGGACTGCAGCTAAGCCCCCGAGTGGAAGGCTGGCTCACCACTCGGTAGGATTTTATTGAAACTTAGGCGAGTACTTGGACTGCAGCTAAGCTCCCAAGTGGAAGGCTGGCTCACCACTCGGTAGGATTTTATTGAAACTTAGGCGAGTACTTGGACTGCAGCTAAGCCCCCGAGTGGAAGGCTGGCTCACCACTCGGTAGGATTTTATTGAAACTTAGGCGAGTACTTGGACTGCAGCTAAGCCCCCGAGTGGAAGGCTGGCTCACCACTCGGTAGGATTTTATTGAAACTTAGGCGGAACGGATCCGCAGCTAAGCCTCCGAGTGGGAGGCTGGTTCGCCACTCGGTAAGGATTTTTTTTACAAACTTAGGCGAAACGGATTCGCAGCTAAGCCACCCACTGAGGGGAAATTTTACTGAACAAATAAAAGTGACAAAAATTATTGGGGAAATTATGACACTATTATCTTGCAAAACATGAACTACAGAAGTACTTTTTATTACAACTCTTCCGAGTGAAAACTTAAGTGTAAAATGGGCGGAGTAGCTCCGCGTTCCATGCTCGGGGCTCGTCAATGTTGTGTTCGACGTTGTAGAGACGGTATGCTCCGTTGTGGAGAACCTTGGTGACGATGAAGGGTCCTTCCCAAGAAGGAGCAAGCTTGTGTTGTTTCTGCTGATCCACTCGGAGAACTAAATCTCCTTCCTGGAAGGCTCGACTCTTCACATTTCTAGCGTGGAAGCGACGCAAGTCCTGTTGGTAGATGGTCGATCGGATCAGAGCCATCTCTCTTTCTTCCTCTAAAAGGTCGACTGCGTCCTGCCGCGCTTGTTCCGCTTCAGATTCGTTGTAGAGCTCAACTCGAGGAGCATTGTGGAGCAGATCACTCGGTAAGACCGCTTCAGCTCCGTAGACCAAAAATAATGGAGTTCTTTCGGTCGACCGATTAGGCGTGGTCCATAGACCCCAAAGCACTGAAGGAAGCTCATCGACCCATGCTCCAGCCGCATGCTTGAGATCGCGCATCAGTCGCGGTTTCAATCCCTTGAGGATCAAGCCATTGGCTCGCTCCGCTTGTCCATTCGATTGAGGATGGGCGACTGAAGCGTAGTCGACTCGAGTGCCTTGAGATGTGCAGAATGCTCTGAATTCCTCCGAATCGAAGTTTGACCCATTGTCAGTGATGATGATGTGCGGGACTCCATATCTGAATATTAGTTCCCTGATGAAGCTGACAGCAGTACCGGCGTCAAGGTTCTTGATGGGTTTAGCTTCAATCCACTTGGTGAACTTGTTGACTGCTACCAGCACATGCGTGTAAATGCTTCATCCTGTTCTCAAAGGACCAACCATATCCAATCCCCATACTGCGAAGGGCTAGACGAGTGGTATGGTCTTCAGAGCTGACGCAGGCTTGTGTGACATGTTGGAGTAAAATTGGCATCCTTCGCACTTGTCCACTATCTCCTTTGCCATCTCATTTGCCTTTGGCCAGTAAAATCCGGCTCGGTATGCTTTGGCTACGATGGTCCGAGAGGACGCATGATGGCCACAGGTCCCCGAGTGGATATCATCAAGGATGATTCGACCTTCTTCTGGCGTTATGCATTTCTGACCAACTCCAGTCGCGCTCTCTCTGTACAACTGCCCTTTGATCACGGTAAAGGCCTTGGATCGACGGACGATCTGTCGAGCCTCTTCCTCGTTCTCCGGGAGCTCTTTTCTCAGGATATACGCAATGTATGGGACTGTCCAGTCGGGAGTGATCACCAAAACCTCCATGACCAAGTCGACCACTGTCGGGACTTCAACCTCAGTCAGATCTATGGCACTCTTGGGCTGCGGAGCTTCTTCGATGAAAGGATCTTCTTTGACTGACGGAGTATGGATATGCTCCAAGAACACACCACTCGGAATGGCCTCTATCTTGGAACCTATCTTTGCCAGATCATCAGCCGCTTGATTCTTCAGTCGTGGTATATGATGGAGCTCTAACCCCTCAAACTTCTTTTCCAGCTTCCTCTTTGCATTGCATATATAGTCATATTTGGGCTTCTCACGCCCCTCCTTCATCACTTGGTTGACCACCAAATCTGAGTCGCCAAAAACCATAAGGCGACGGACGCCGAGTGAAATGGCCATGCGCAACCCATACAAAAGGGCCTCATACTCTGCCTCGTTGTTGGAGGAATCAAAGTGAATCTGGAGCACATACCTGAGCTTATCTCCTCTGGGGGAAACCAAGACAACCCCAGCACCGGAACCATTCAACATCTTAGAGCCGTCAAAAAACATGGTCCAATGCTCCGAGTGAGCTTGAGCTGGCTGCTGTTGTTCAATCCACTCGGCAAGGAAATATGCTATTGCTTGGGACTTAATGGCTTTCTTTGCCTCAAACTTGATATCAAGGGGAAGAAGTTCAATCGCCCATTTCGCCACTCGACCGATTCGTCTCTGTTGTGCGAGAATCTCGAAAGTGGAGCGTCGGACAGCTCGTAATAGAATGATCAGAGAAATAATGAGCAACCTTCTTCGTGGTCATGTAGATCCCATACACAAGCTTCTGATAATGAGGATATCGTTGCTTTGATGGAGTCAAAACTTCAGATAGATAGTACACTGGACGCTGAACTTTGATGGCTTTTCCTTCTTCTTCCCGCTCGAACGTAAGCACTGTACTGACGACTTGTCCTATGGCTGCAATATAAAGCAACAGAGGCTCTTTGCTGATTGGAGCAGCAAGCACCAAGTGGGTGGAGAGCAGAGCTTTTAGCTCGGCAAATGCTGCATCAGCTTCTGGAGTCCACTCGAACTTGTCTGCCTTTTTCATCAGTCGGTAAAGAGGCAATGCCTTTTCACCGAGTCATGAGATGAATCGACTTAATGCGGCCAAGCATCGAGAAGCTCGGACGCCGTGCACTTTCGACGCAGGCGTTTCATTGGAGTATAGTGCCAATTTTTCCGGGTTAGCATCGATTCCTCGTTGAAAGCGAAAACCGAGTAGCTTGCCGCCGGGAACTCGAATGTGCACTTTGATGGATTGAGCTTGATATCATACCTCTGAGGTTGGCAAATGTTTGGCGAGGTCGATCAAGAGGTCGGAACCTTTTCGCGACTTGACCACGATATCATCCATATCGCTTCCACATTCCGACTGATTTGGTGAGTAAACACTTACGAATCATTCGCATGAGCGTGGCTCCGGCATTCTTGAGGCGAATGGCATGGTGATATAGCGAAGGACCCGAATGGAGTGATGAAAGCTGTTTTATCTCATCGGTTCGTCTGAGCGGATCTCGATGGTACCGAATATCGTCTAGAAAAGATAACCTCTCGCATCCCGATCGATTCAACAATTTGATCAATGCGAGGAGAGAAAATGATCTTCGGGCAGGCCCGATTGATGTGCTTGAAATCAATGCACATGCGGGTGACTTGTCCTTCTTGGGAACCATGACGACATTGGCGAGCCACTCGGAGTGGTATATCTCTCGGATAAATCCTGCCGCCAATAGTCGAGCCACTTCCTCACCAATTGCTTTTCTCTTCTGGACGGCGGACCGTCGAAGATGTTCTTTGACTGGTTTTGCGGTTGAGTCGACTCTAAGGCGATGCTCAGCCAGTCCCAGTTCTCACGGAGGAACTAGATGAGCGCTTCTTCCTATTTAGGGTCGAGTGTTGTGGAAATATGGGTCGGAGCTGCATTGGGGTCGGTCGGGTGAATGTGGACGGGCTTTGTCTCACCGGACGGTCGAAAGCTGACTCTATGTGAGCTTCTTTGCCCGCAACAAATCACTTGGATCTGCATTTTGCTTGTACCCCTCGAACTCGACCGTTGTCACCTGGGAATTGGCAATTGTTGAGCCTTTCTGGAAACACTCTTCTGCTTTCTTCCGGTCACCAGTAACAGCGATCACGCCTTTGGGGCCGGGCATCTTCAGCTTGAGGTACACGTAACATGGTCGAGCCATGAACCGTGCGTAAGCTGGTCTCCCCAAAATAGCATGGTAAGCACTCTGAAAGTCTACAACTTCAAATGTCAGCTTCTCCTTGCGGAAATGTTTCGAGTCACCGAACACCACATCCAGAGCTATCTGACCGAGCGACTCAGCTTTCTTTCCGGGTATAACTCCATGAAAACTCATGTTGCTCTTGCTCAGTCGGGACATCGGAATGCCCATCCCTTCCAACGTGTCCGCATACAACAAATTCAGTCCACTACCACCATCCATTAGCACCTTCGTCAGTCGAGTGCCTTCGACGACCGGGTCGACCACCAAAGCTTGCCTCCCAGGGGTGGCTATATGAGTCGGGTGATCAGATTGGTCGAATGTGATGGGAGTTTGGGACCATCTCAAATAACTGGGCGTCGCCAGGGCGACCGTGTTCACCTCACGGTTAATAACCTTCAGTCGGCTCTCGCTTTCCACATCCGCAAAAATCATCAGGGTGGAGTTAACATGAGGGTATCCTCCCTCACTATCTTCCTTGTCGTCGGCTTTGTCCGACTCCTTTTCCTTGTCCTTGGGCTGTTTACCTTGGAACTGTTGGATCAGGAGTCGACACTGGCGAGTGGTATGCTTCGGGTAGATGATATTACCCTCTTCGTCTTTCTTCGTGTGGATGTGACACGGCATATCCATCACGTCATTTCCTTCTTTATCCTTCACCTTCTTGGAGTTCGGGATCCTTTGGGTTTTCCTTGAACTTGCCACGAGTCACGGCGAGCCTCCCAGAGCAGCTGGTTCAGCCTTCGCTTCGCTCCGATCGAGTTTCCCTTCTCCGACTGACTCGGTTTGTACTTGCCGCTGCGGAGTCGGTCCTCCTCTTCACCATTGGCGTACTTGGTGGCAATTTCCATCATCCGACTCAGGGTCATATCTCCGGTCCGCCCAAACTTCAAACTTAACTCTCTGTTCTTGACACCATCCTTGAAGGCGCAGGCTGCCTGATGATCAGACACGTTCTCCATGGTATGATGCAAGGTGATCCATCTATGAATGTACTCTCTTAAGGTCTCATTCGACTTCTGTACACAAACTTGCAGCTCTGTCAATCCGGCTGGTCGCTTGCAAGTTCCTTCAAATGTTCTGACAAACACTCGGGAAAGATCTTCCCAAGTGTAAATGCTGCTTGGAGTTAAGTGATTCAACCATGCTCTGACAGAACCTTCCAACATGAGCGGTAAGTGCTTCATGGCCACCTCGTCATTCCCACCGCCGATCTGTACAGCCACTCGGTAATCCTCAAGCCAAGTTTCAGGCTTAGACTCACCGGTGAACTTGCTTACTCCAGTCGCCAACCTGAAGTTGGGGGGGAATCACCGTGGCTCTGATAGCCCTGCTGAAACATTCTGGACCTGAAACATGCACTCGGCTGCTAGTGGGTGCATCTCTGTCGGGGCCTCCTCGATGAGCCCTGTTCCGATCGACCAAGCCTTGCACGATGATGGACCGCGCGTCGAAGCCTGGTTCCCGGGTCGGCCGAGCTCTTCGCCCCTAATCGAGTTGGCCTTTGTCATCTTGTTGCCGAGGGCGTAAGACCCACCTCTCGGGGGAGGAGTGGGTACTCGACGCCTATCATCACGATCGTATCGGTCACCATATTGGTCCCGTCGATTCTTGCTCCCTTCACGCCGTGGAGGCGATCGGGGGCTATGAGCCGACTGAACCGTATTCGCAGCGACGGATCGATTGTGAATTCTGCTGCGTGATCGCAACACGGCTGGTCGATCTCCTGCTGCCGGAGCAAATCTACGATCTGCAACAAGCCTCTGCCACCTCCGACCGGGAGGCTGAATTGACTCGCTATACGGGTTGCGGCTACTAAATTCTGAATCGGGTTCGATATACGAGTCGGCGGGAAGAGTTGGCGTCGTGGCGTCGGTACTCATTGCGCTGCTGCCGAGTGCTCGCTGAAGGTTCTCGAGACGCGCGTTCGATCAAGTTGGCCAAGCGTGCCTCCTCCAAGGCGCGAGCCTCGGGGGTTTCTCCCGCGATGGGAGTATGTAGGGCATCCATGTTCCTGCGGTGAAGTTCTTCCCTTTGCAGGGAATTAAGTGGCTCGGGCTGGTACTCCTCGTGAGCTTGAGCGGGATCGCCTCCACCGTCCGCCCCGTTGCCGCGGAGGAAGCCGGGAGGGCTGCGAGGCCCATTGACCATCAGAACTTCCGCCGCTGGATCACTGCTATTGCACTTGGATGCAGTCTCTACGGAGCCAGTCGACAGATCAAACAGGCCGTAGAGGGACTCGTCGGGCTCGATTGCCGCAACTTGGGTGGTGGCCGTCTGGCAAGCCACCGCGTGCCTCACCCACCGCTGGAGCCTTGACCGACCAGAGCGCTTGCACTGGCGGGAGACAGGGAGGGTGGACGATAGGGTAGTCGACCGATATGGAGTCGATGGTTGCCGCAGCAGAACGCCGCGGACACATGCACGAAAATGCGTCGCACCGTGGACGGGGAGCGCATCGATGTCGAGTGGAGCCTCCTGAAGCCAAGAGGAGTCGTCGGCGATGAAGGTGAGAGCGCCGAGACGGATCTCGCGGCCCTCGACCAAAACTCCACCAGCAACCATGATGAAAGTGAATGGAAAAATTGCAACTTCTCCAAAAAATTGCTAAGACACCTGCCCCACGGTGGGCGCCAACTGTCATGGTTCTAAGTCTGACAGTAGAATGGGGGGTAGGTATGAAGAGGCAAGATCCTAGCTATGGAGTAGTTGTGAACACCCGGATGTACGAGTTCAGGCCCTTCTCGGAGGAAGTAATAGCCCTACGTCTCGGAGCCCGGAGGCGGTCAACTGGATTATGTGTGTATCGATTACAGGGGTGCGAACCCTTTACACTAAGGAGGGGGGTGACTTATATAGTGTCCGCCAGACCCCTCCGGCCCTCAGTAATGCAGGGTTTAAAGTACATTAAGTCTAGGCGTTACTGGTAACGCCTTACATAAAGTGTCCTAAATGCCATAAAGACTACTTAATTACAGACCGTTTGGATAAAGAGTGGCTCTTGATTTCCTGGTGGTCGAGTGAGTCTTCATAGTCGAGTCCTTCGAGTCCGTCGAGTGAAGTCCCTCTTGGTCGACTGGAATGCAGTTTCTTCTGAGGGTGTCCTTGGGGAGGGTACTTAGATCAAGTCTATGACCCTACCCTAGGTACATGACTTCATCACCAACCATCAACAATTGATGCTCCTTCTTGATTTCTACTTTCGCGGTGTCAAACATCGCGAATACCTCAAGGATCATCATATCTATCCCTGATATGTTATAGTTCATCACGAAGCTCTAGCAGCTTGGTGGCAATGAATTTGGAGAAACATCACTATCTCATCTGGAAGATCAACTCCCACTCGATTCTAGTGATTGTTGCACTCAGACAATCTGAGCACAAGCTCAACGATTGAGATTTTCTCCCTTAGTTTACAGGCTAAGAAAATCGTCGGAGGTCTCATACCTCTTGACGTGGGCACGAGCCTGAAATCCCAATTTCAGCCCTCGAAACATCTCATATGTTCCGCAACGTTTTGAAAATGTCTTTGGTGCCTCAACTCTAAACCGTTTAACTGAACTATCATGTAGTTATCAAAACGTGTATGTCCGATGTTCGCAACATCCACAAACGACGTTTGGGGTTCAGCACTGTGGCGGTGCATTAAGGACATAAGCTTTCTCTTCCGCATAATCGCTCTCGTTAACTTTCAACTATATTTTCTCTAGGAACATATCTAAACAGTGGAACCAAAGCGCGAGCCACGACATAATTTGCAAAGATCTTTTGACTATGTTCGGGATAATTAAGTTCATCTTATGAACTCCCACTCAGATAGACATCCCTCTAGTCATCTAAGTGATTACATGATCCGAGTCAACTAGGCCGTGTCCGATCATCACGTGAGACGGACTAGTCATCATCGGTGAACATCTTCATGTTGATCGTATCCTCCATACGACTCATGCTCGACCTTTCGGTCTCTTGTGTTCCGAGGCCATGTTTGTACATGCTAGGCTCGTCAAGTTAACCTAAGTGTTTCGCATGTGTAAATCTGGCTTACACCCGTTGTATGTGAACATTAGAATCTATCACACCCGATCATCACGTGGTGCTTCGAAACGACGAACTTTCGCAATGGTGCACAGTTAGGGGGAACACTTTCTTGAAATTTTAATGAGGGATCATCTTATTTACTACCGTTGTTCTAAGCAAATAAGATGCATAAACATGATAAACATCACATGCAATCAAATAGTGACATGATATGGCCAATATCATTTTGCTCCTTTGATCTCCATCTTGAGGCTCCATGATCATCATCGTCACCGGCATGACACCATGATCTCCATCATCATGATCTCCATCATCGTGTCTCCATGAAGTTGTCTCGCCAACTTATTACTTCTACTACTATGGCTACCGGTTAGCAATAAAGTAAAGTAATTACATGGCGTTGTTCAATGACACACAGGTCATACAATAAATTAAGACAACTCCTATGGCTCCTGCCGGTTGTCATACTCGTCGACATGCAAGTCGTGACTCCTATTACAAGAACATGATCAATCTTATACATCACATATCATTCATCACATTCTTCTTGGCCATATCACATCACAAAGCATACCCTGCAAAAATAAGTTAGACGTCCTCTAATTGTTGTTTGCATGTTTTACGTGGCTGCTATGGGTTTCTAGCAAGAACGTTTCTTACCTACGCAAAAGCCACAACGTGATATGCCAATTGCTATTTACCCTTCATAAGGACCCTTTTCATCGAATCCAATCCGACTAAAGTGGGAGGCGGCACCGCTAGCCACCTTATGCAACAAGTGCATGTCGATTCGGTGGAACCTGTCTCACGTGGAAATGCGTGTAAGGTCGATGCACGGGCTGCTTCATCCCACAATACCGTCGAAACAAGATTGGACTAGTAACGTAAGCATATTGAACAAAATCAACGCCCACAACTACTTTGTGTTCTACTCGTGCAAAGAATCTACGCAATAGACCTAGCTCATGATGCCTTTGTTGGGGAGCGTGGCAGAAATTCAAAATTTTCCACGTGTCACCAAGATCTATCTATGGAGAAACCAGCAACGAGGGAAGGAGAGTGCATCTACATACCCTTGTAGATCGCTAAGCGAAGCGTTCAAGAGAACGGGGTTGAAGGAGTCGTGCTCGTCGTGATCCAAATCACCGGAGATCCTAGTGCGAGCGGACGGCACCTCCGCGTTCAACACACGTACATACGGTGGCGTCTCCCATGCCTTGATCCAGCAAGGAGAGAGGAGAGGTTGAGGAAGACTCCGTCCAGCAGCAAAGACAACGGCGTGGTGGTGATGGAGGAGCATGGCAATCTGCGCAGGGCTTCGCCAAGCAACTGCGAGAGGGAAGAAGGAGAGAGGTAGGGCTGCGCCAAGAGCAAGGTGCGGCTGCCTCTCTCTCCTCACTATATATAGGGGTAAGGGGGTGGAGGCGCGCCTAGGGTTCCTTAGGGGAGGGGCGGCGGCCATAGGGGAAACCCTAGATGGGCTTGGGCGCCCCCACCCCTAGGAAACTTGCCCCCCAAGCCGGGAAGGGGGGATGCCCTAGGGGAGGCGCCCCCACCTCTCCTAGTTACTAAGAGGGGCTGGGAGGGGCGCACCACCCCTTAGTGGGCTGGTTTGCCCCTTCCCTTTGGCCCATGAGGCCCTCCAACATTCTTGGGGCTCCCAAACACCTTTCGGTCATCTTGCCATAGCTTTGGTACCCCGAACACTTAGGACTCCAATACCCTTCGTCCAATATATCGATCTTCACCGCGGACCATTCGGAACTCCTTGTGACGTCCGGGATCACATCCGGACTCAACAACCTTCGGTAACCACATACTATTTCCCATAACAACTCTAGCGCCACCGAACCTTAAGTGTGTAGACCCTACGGGTTCGGGAACCATGCGAACATGACCGAGGCGTTCTCGGTCAATAACCAACAGCGGGATCTGGATACCCATGTTGGCTCCCACATGTTCCACGATGATCTCATCGGATGAACCACGATGTCGAGGATTCAATCAATCCCGTATTCAATTCCCTTTGTCTAGCGGTATAGTACTTGCCCAAGATTCGATCGTCGGTATCCCGATACCTTGTTCAATCTCGTTACCGGCAAGTCTCTTTACTCGTTCCGTAACACATCATCCCGTGATCAACCCCTTGGTCACATTGTGCACATTATGATGATGTCCTACCGAGTGGGCCCAGAGATACCTCTCCGTCACACGGAGTGACAAATCCTAGTCTCGATTCGTGCCAACCCAACAGACACTTTCGGAGATACCCGTAGTGCACCTTTATAGCCACCCAGTTATGTTGTGACGTTTGGTACACCCAAAGCATTCCTACGGTATCCGAGAGTTGCACAATCTCATGGTCTAAGGAAATGATACTTGACATTAGAAAAGCTTTAGCATACGAACTACACGATCTTTGTGCTAGGCTTAGGATTGGGTCTTGTCCATCACATCATTCTCCTAATGATGTGATCCCGTTATCAACGACATCTAATGTCCATGGTCAGGAAACCGTAACCATCTATATATCAACGAGCTAGTCAACTAGAGGTTTACTAGGGACATGGTGTTGTCTATGTACCCACACATGTATCTGAGTTTCCTATCAATACAATTATAGCATGGATAATAAACGATTATCATGAACAAGGAAATATAATAATAACTAATTTATTATTGCCTCTAGGGCATATTTCCAACACTGAGTGGTGTCTTCGGTACCACAGTACAGCCACATCGGGTGGCCTCGGTACTGAAGCGGTTGGATGCGCCGTCTAAGGAAGACCTCCAGAAGGTCCATACCCGTCACTCCGTCCCGAACGAGCTGGACTACGCGCTCCATCAATATTTTTACCTGAGCTTTCTCCTCAGGAAGCACCTTCAGAGAAGAGGGTTTGTTCACTCAGTCCATGGAGAAGCGGAGGAGACCATCGATCGCTTGGCGTGGACTCGTCTTGGCGATAGAACCGGTCGACTGCCACCCTCTAACCGACTCAGGAAGGGTCATGGCCGGAAAAGTACTCTTACTCCTCATCTGAATCCCTAGACCCCCGCACATCTGGATAACCTTAGTCCTCTCATCATCCGGATTTGCCTTTTTCACCGTCTGTGAGCGACAGGTGAATATGTGCTTAAAGAGACCCCAGTGTGGTCGACAACCCAGGAAGTTCTCGCACATGGACACGAAAGCAGCAAGATAGGCAATGGAATTGGGAGTGAAATGGTGGAGTTGCACCCCAAAGAAGTTCAGAAACCCTCGGAAGAAAACACTCGGCGGCAGAGAGAATCCACGATCTACATGAGTGGCTAGGAGAACGCACTCACCCTCCTGCGGCTGCGGTTGCCACTCGGTCCCCGGAAGCCTTGCTGACCCGTGGGAGATCAGACCCTCATTGGCCAGGTCATTGAGATCCGCCTCGGTGATGGTCAAGCGGATCCAATCCCCTTGGACCCAACCTTGCGGCAGGCGGGACCTCGACGAAGATCCGCTCCGACTGGACACTCGTCCCTTCGCTTTCCCCGTCGCCATCGCCTTCTTCGCGCGCTCCAAGGCCGCCGTCTTCTCCTTCACCATTGTCGCCGGCGAAGCACGCGAGGAGTGGATGGGCGGAGGCGAGAGCAGTACAAGAAGCGGAGGTGAAGAGGCGAGAGGGAATGAGGAGGCACTGTTCAAAAACCCTCGCCCGGCGCCTTATATAAGGACGCTTCCGAGTGGCTGACAAGTAGGCCCGGGCGGTCCTGTCACATCCCGAAGCAGTCGCGCACGCGTGATACGTGGCAAAAAAGGCGGCGCGGAAATCGAGGCGTCTACGCCTTATCCCATCCGAGTCTGCGGTCCGCCCGCGCCAAGGCTTCCCAAAATTTGGATCCCACAAAATCCGCTAACAACAGATCAACCTGTCAGACGGTAGATTTCCTACGATCCGTCGCTCGGAAGTTCACCAAGTTCAAAAGTTCACTCGACAGAAGAAAAGAATGGATCAAGGCGACTGAAAGAAAAGTTGCTGCCATCATTAAAAAGGTCATTGATCCAAGATGAGACATACTCAGAACACAAAAACAAGTCAGAAGATTATCAACTCCTTCCCCATTCAAACCTCGATCCATTCGGGGGCTAATGATGAAGTCATGTACCTAGGGTAGGGTCACGGGCCTGTCCAAAGTACCCTCCCCCAAGGACATCTACAGAAGAAGCTACCTTTCAGTCGACCAAGAGAGACTCCACTCGACGGACTTGAAGACAGTCGACCATGAAGACTCACTCGACCACCAGGAGATCAAGAGCCACTCTGCACCCAAACGGTCTATAATTAAGTAGTCTTTATGGTCATGATGACACTTTATGTAGGACGTTACCAGTAACGCTGATCCTTTATGTACTTTAAACCCTGCATAACTGAGGGCCGGAGGGGCCTGGCAGTCCCTATATAAGCCACCCCCCTCCTCAGTGTAAAGGGTTCGCACCCCTGTAACTTATACACGCATAATCCAGTCGACCGTCTCCGGGCTTCGAGATGTAGGGCTGTTACTTCCTCCGAGAAGGGCCTGAACTCGTAAATCCCTTGTGTGTACAACTGCTCCATAGCTAGGATCTTGCCTCTCCATACCTACCCCCCATTCTACTGTCAGTCTTAGAACCACGACAGGGAGCGTTTGGGATGAATATGAGCGCTCTGGTTGTAGATGATCTAAAGGAGGCCCACTTGTTCTGATGTTCGTCAGGCTGTGAGTGTAGAGGTCATGCGGTCGTAACAGGAAGAAGGTGCACACACTGCAAGACGATCTATTATGAATTATGATCAAATTGAGTTGATCCAGATTCCTCGAACATTGCAGTAAAATAAAAAATTCGCTAGGGAACACCATAGAGAAATTTAGGGAGGTCCCGTCTCACCCTCGGGCACTGCTCTTCTACGTGGCAAGAACTTGACTGAACCGAAAAACTTTTTTCAGTTGCCAGTGAAATAGCCAACGTGAGAAAATTAAGCCAAGGAATGTTATGCAGACCGTTGGCCTGCGTTGTAGCGTATGAGATAGAGTAGCTCATGAACGGCTATGCTGGTAGCAGTGCCGGAGACAAACAAAAAATCGACGAAACATTGAACAAAGTCCACGTAATTTGGTATGAATAAGCGTGACCGTGTACTGTGTCCCCGCGCCTATGTATGTCTAGCTTGCTTCAGGGCAGCTGCCCGATTGGGCCGGCCCAGCGCGCACACAGGTCTTCAATGTTTTTTCTCTCATTTTACCTTCCCATTTTTGCATTCATTTTTTTAGCTTTTGCTTGGAGTTCGAAATATTCCGAAAATATCCACTATAAAATAAATTTATATAAAAAGTTAGAAAATGTTAATCATGCATTTAAAAAATGTTAAATATTTATAGAAAAATGTTTCTGATGTATACAAAAAATATATAATGTGTATGAAAAAAAGTAGACATCAAAAATAAATGTTTTCAAAAAGTTAATGATGTATTTGGAAAATGTTACATGTTTATATAAAAAAATATTAATCATGTATTTGAAAAATATTAAACATATATATATATAATGTTCTTGATGAAAAAAGTAGACATAAAAATATATGTTTTAAAAAATGCTAATCACTTATCCACCAGTCACCCGCTTCTTTCTCCCCTCTCTCCTTCGGCCAGCTTGAGCGGCTCAGCCATGTCTAGCTCGGGTGCAACCACAATTTTTTTTTTTTGATGAAAAGACAGGATCACTGCTTTTCATTGCGCCTAGAAGCAATAAATGTTTACAAACTGCACGAGAAGTAAAGGGGGAGGGAGTTTAGGTCATATAGTTACATCAATCGGGTTCTAAGGGTCGTTCGACAATGTGCCGAACCCGCCTACGACCAGCATCAATCCAATCCTTGGCTTCCACCTGAATTTTCAGAAATAGTGGTCTTGGGCTCCAGGAGGAATTTCTAAAAACTCCGACATTCCCTTCTTTCCATATGTTCCACCACACCAGAGCGATAATGGATCTCCATGACTTAGATTGTTCCTTGGCCATTGCAGTACTTGAGCGCTGCCACCAGTTGGTCAGGGTTCGCCATCGGTGGCAATAAAACTCTGAAGCATGTCCAGCTTTAGTAAGGTAAGGTGCCAAATCTTCTTAGCATAGGCGCAAGTAGCAAGCATGTGCGCAGCGGTTTCAGGCTATTGAAGACAGAGGGAACAAAGTGGGATATGCGGCCATCCCTTCTTAGCAAGATTGTCTACAGTCAGTCAGGCAACAATCTTGAGCTGCAAGCCACAATTTGTGATCAGCATGTGTGAGTTCCCCATCTGCTTGGTAAAATTGAATAAAAAATTCCTTCCCTCCTTGGAGCTGGCGGCTGGCGGTGCTGATTTGCTTGGTTATGCTGAGAGTGGAGACGAGTCTCGCTCGCTCGGCGATGATGCGGCACTGAGGTTGAAGGTCAGAGTCTTGTTTTTTGTGTATTTTTATCTCTTTTCTTCACGGAAGCCAGAGAACCTCGACCTTTGAAGTGCCAAATGGCGATGAGATAATGCCCCGTGGATTCTAGTGTGTCGAGAAAATTACAATCGTTCTTATTTTACACTAGAATTTCTCTCCCGAGCAACCAAACATAGCTTGAGGAGGAAAGCTTCCGTCCAACTCACCATGTGATATTTCTGTTCCCCGCGCTCATTCTCCCAATACTCTGTCTATTTCCCATGAACCCCCGTCTTGGAGCAAGTAAAATCCCATGATGTACATGGTCACATTGGTTATGCATGCGTAATTAGCATCAATCTACCCGCAGAATACAAATATTTTCCTAGCCACGGGTCCTTCTCTAATATGGGCCAAATAAGCTATGGCTATGGACCCCAAACGGCAGTTCATCATGTGCTATGTCCTAAGTTGCGATTCCAAGTCACCTCCCTTGACGGTGTCCTCGCTCTTCTCGAATTAAACTTACTTCAAAATTGCTTAACGCCCCAGATTAGGTGTTTTTTTTTGGATATAAACAGATTAGGTGGCTTGACTATATCACATATAATTTGCCATTGCCATGATCGATTACGAGTATATATAGCATAGATAAAAAGAGAATCAGAATTGCAAAACAACATGTGCTGCAGGCCTCGAAGCCGAGATACAACATTGATTTTGGATGCGTTTTATTCTTGCTGGGGCTACTTATTTCCATGCATATTTATACGGTGCAACGAGCATAATTATATGTAGCATGAGGTGATCTCCACTATGATCAGTCTTGGCAGCTGACGAACTCGTAGTCGACGATGAGGTGGCCGTTGGCAACGCTGCCTCCGTTGGTATCGATCTGCCGGAACACCGCGACATCAAGATCGAGCCTGCCGTTGTCATGGTCCACCACACTAGCCACCGTTCTCGCCCCCGTCGCCCTGTTCGTCACCTCCTTATCAACCGTTAACCTGTACCACAGCCAGTCACACTCCAGCGTCCAGCCTCCGTCGCGTCTCACCATTTCTCACGGCGTCACCGTATCACACGGCATCTCACCGTGCTCGCTGCATCGCACGGCAGCCCGACATCTCGCCTCCTCTGCGCACATAGCTGAAGCATCGTTGGCCTACACACACTTTCCTAGACCATCGAAACTACATGCAAACTCAAAAACTAAACATGCTAATACATCATGACAAGATTAGCGCTAACACCCCGCAATTGGAGGACAAGAAAACCATGACCAATGCCACGAGAACCAGCATCGAAACTCGCATCCTCGTGCCAGCGACGGCGACCTCCATTGTCATACTACCTCTTTCTAGCTGGATACTGATGCAACTAGTTAGTGCCTAACTAGCCAATCAGCTGCTGCTAATATGGTACTTGAGTAGTAGTAGTAGTAGTGTTGTATTGCTCAGTCTGCGAGTGGCTGTATTTATAGACTCTGATTCCGACACTAGCTTCACTTGATCATAATTTTAATCATAATTATAGTGTTTGCAGGGATTGTAATCATCACGTTCACTTGATCGTAATTTTAATCACTCTGATTCCGACACTCGCTTCACTTGATCAAAATTTAATCATAATTATAGTGTTTGCAGGGATTGTAATCATCGCGTTCGCTTGATCATAATTGTAATCTCAATAAGCACCTGGAGTATACATCAAGTTAGTAGTTTATTCAGTGAGAAACAAGAGGTTACACAAACTATGCTTTGGTCACTTAAGTTCATGCTGTGAGCTTGTTGTTTAGCTTTCCAAGATATTTTGATATGTAGCTATTTCTCCTTATGTTGTCTAGTCTAAATTCTGAGTGGTAGAATTGTACTCCCTCTGTTCCTTTATATAAGGACATTTTTAGCCTTATAGACAATCTGCTGGAGATGCTCTAAGGGTGGGTTTGGTTTATATGAATTTTACAGGAAGCTTCATATTGTCTATCTCTCATAAATTGGACAAGCTGCTGGAGATGCTCTAAGGGTGAGTTGGGTTTAGAGGAATCTTACAGGAAGATTTGAAGGAAAGATTTCCAAGGATTTTTTCATTTTGGTGCATTTGGATCAAGGAACTATTGAATAGTAAATCCAAGGAAAGTTTCCCTATTCGTAAAGATCACATCTACTCGTAACCAATTTTCTCACTGATGCCCGAGGTGATGCAATTTGAAAATACTTGAACATGTGCATGGGCCCAGAGAGACACACAATATGTAGCCACTAGAGCATCTCTAGCCGATACCTCAAAACCGGTTTACTCCTTAAAAAAATTGTTTTGAGGAGTTAAACTGGACCTAGCCAAATTTTTATCTGGTTTAACTCCTCAAAAAATTTAAGCGCTGCCTCCTATATTTGAGGAGCCCAAGCCAAGTCTCAAGATAATTTCGACCCCCTTCCTTGCGATGACCCTCTCCCTCGCTCACACCACAACCACGCCAGTGCCGCCCAAATCCACCCCGCAGTTCCCGCCGGTACCCCCGCCCACACTACAGCCACCCTAATCCACACCACACCCCTCCCTGCCGGCACCCCTCCCTCTTCCAATAGGAAGAAATGGGTAACGCCTAGTCGGCATTGCGACCAGAAGGGGCCACATAGCCACCCTGAGCACCCACCGACACGCTCCACTCCCGATCCATTTTCGACCTGCCGACATCGCATAAGAGGAAGTACCACGGCATGCGGGAGTGGCCATGGAGGACTGGTTGTGCGAGATCGGGGATTGGTACATGGGGAAGCTTTACTGGATCAGCTTGTTCTAGTCGGCGGAGCAACCGGCTCACACTTACTGTTGAATCATAGATGGGCTTTAGGCCCATATAAACAATGATTCATGTTTAATCTTGAGGCCCATGTATGGAATGGCAGGTGGTGGGAAGTTTAGTCCCACCTTCCTAGTTGAGGAGAGTTGAGACCCCTTTATAAGTGATGCTCTACCACTTGACATTGGGAGCTTGGGAAGAGGAGTGGTACACGCGCGCTCCTCCTCCTCCGCCGCCCGCCTTGCCACACATCGCCTCGTCACGACGCGCGCGCGCGCCGCGGGCTGCGAGAATGAGCCGAGCCAGAGCTTATTTTTGTCACTCAGGAACGAATTAATTAATCAGGGAATAATTAACGAGTCGCTAACAGGTGGGCCAATGTCCGAGACGTTGGACTGTGGGCTGACTTGCGTTCCCGGGATTCATCGATTCCATTCACGGGTGTGCGACCCTTCTCCGGGAACGACGACTCCCTTGGCGGGAGTGTGTCGACTCCCTTCCCGGGAGTGCATCGACTCGGTCATGGGCTTCCGCCCAGGCCCACGACTTCCTACCCGACAGCCTATATAAGAAGGCTCTGCCCAGTGGAGTGACCTAGTTCGGTTCACTCACTCCCTCTCGCGTAACCTAGCCGCCATCTACTGTTCCTTGCTCTGTGCTGCCTCCGGCGACCCCATCCCAACGACCGCGTGCACGGTTGGTCGGGAGAGCAGGTGCCTCCGGAACCCTGCCGTTCGAGATCCTGCCTGGGAGAACGGCAATAAGGTTTTTGGGGAGCATCTCGGCGCGACTACTCCCGATCTGTCCCCAGCTCCGTCAGCCTCTGCTTCCACTACTTCCCCTGCATCAACACCATGGCCGCCGCCGTCGTCGCCAATAAGAAGGCCACGGACGAAGCCGAGGCGGCTGCTGCCGGCGCGGTGTTGCCCTGGCCAACCGGAGGGTATGATCTGTTCATCCCTCATTTACTCGTGCTTGTGCTAGCCGTATATGTACTGCTCATAGATGGTTTGCTTCTATGTTCTGTACGTGCTAGTATGCTTAGGAATGGGTATGAGGTGCATACCGTATTTGGCATGCTTACTGTTTACTCATGGATTAGTCTAATTGGAAAAGTGCTAATACTTCCAACAATCCAAAAACCTTATTTTAGGCACTTTTCGATTCAAGGCTTTGCTGCGACATCGAAACCGGAAAAGTTTATTGGGACGCATTTTAAGCATTGGCAGACAAGGACCACCTTGTGGCTCACAACAATGAACGTGTTCTGGGTTGGTGCCGTGTCTCCCACAGAAACGATTGTTCCTGAACAGAAAAAGGCGTTTAGGGAGGCAACCACCATCTTTGTGGGAGTCGTTCTTACTGTGATCGGAGACAAGTTGGTTGACGCATATCTTCATATGCGTGTTGCCAAAAAGTTGTGCATGTGCTCGAAGTTAAGTTCGGCGCAACCGATGCTGGGAGCGAACTGTATGCCATGGAGCAGTTCCATGATTACAGGATGGTTGATAACCGTTCCGTATTGGACCAGGCTCATGAGATACAGTGTATCGCTAAGGAGCTAGAGCTCCTGAAGTGTGAGTTACCAGACAAATTTGTCGCGGGTTGCATTATTGCAAATCTTCCTCCTGGATGGAGGAACTTTGCTACTTCTCTCAAGCACTTGAGACGTGAATTCTCTGTTGAGGATGTCATCGGTCATCTCAGTGTTGAGCAGAACTCGAGAGCAAAGGACTCACACGTGAAAGGGGCAGAGGGTTCTTCTAGTGCCAATGTGGTGCAGAAGAACTTCCACAAGTTCAAGGGAAAGAACTCTGTCCAACAGAATACTACCTTTAAGAAGAAGGGTAAGAAGAAAGACAAAAAGAGAGATGGCTGCGTTACTTGTGGTTCTAAGGAACACTGGGCAAACAGGTACCCAAACAAGTACAAGAAGTCAGTACAGCCTGTACAGGACTCCAAGTTTGTCAACGTCACTCTGAGCAACAATGATGGGGCATCTGGGTACGGTAATTTTTTACCCTACTTTCAGTTCGTCAGTCCATCGATTGGTGGGTTGACACTGGGGCAAATATTCATGTGTGTGCTGATGTGTCTTTGTTTTTTTCTTACCAGGTCGCACGAGATTGTTCCGTCCTGATGGGGAATGGCTCGCATGCTTCTGTTCATGGTGTTGGCGGATAGATTTGAAGTTCACTTCGGAAAAGATCACGCAACTGAAGAACGTGCAGCATGTCCCCTCCATCAAGAAGAATCTCGTTAGTGGCTCCCTTCTATAAAGAAGGGTTTAAGTTAGTATTTGAGTCTAACAAAGTAGTAGTATCTCGGTATGGACTATTTGTTGGAAAAGGATATGATTGTGGTGGTTTGTTCCGCCTTTCTCTGGAAGATTTCTGTAATAAAGTCGTGAACCAAATTCATTCTGATGTGAACGAATCTGAGGTTTGGCATTCACGTCTTTATCACATAAATTTCGGTCGTATGACGCGGCTAGCCAAAATGGATTTGATCCCGAGTTTCAGTTTAGCCAAAGGCTCTAAGTGCTATGCGTGTGTGCAAGCTAAGCAACCTCGTAAGCCTCATAAGCTTGCGAAGGAGAGACACCTGACAGCGTTAGGGCTCATACATTCAGATCTCTGTGAGATGAATGGTGTGTTGACTAAAGGTGGAAAGAAATACTTCATGACTCTTATTGATGATTCCACTAGATTCTGCTATGTGTATTTGTTAAATACCAAGGATGAGGCTCTACACTACTTTAATGTCTATAAGGCTGAAGTTGACAACCAACTTGAGAAAAAAGCAAAACGAGTCCGGTCTGATCATGGTGGAGAGTACTTTTCTAATGAGTTTGACTTATTCTATGCGGAACATGGTATTATTCATGAGAGGACGCCTCCCTACTCACCCCAGTCAAATGGGGTTACCGATCGGAAACTATACTATAACTGATTTGGTTAACGCCATGTTAGATACATCGGGTTTATCCAAGGCATAGTGGGAGGAGGCTGTATTGACATCATGTCATGTCCTGAATAAAGTTCCCACAAAGGATAATGAAACTACTCCCTATGAGCAATGGGAAAAGAAAAGAACTACACTCTCTTACTTACGCACTTGGGGCTGTTTGGCGAAAGTCAACGTGCCAATAACCAAAAAGCACAAGTTGGGACAAAAGACTGTGGATTGCGTTTTTCTTGGCTATGCCAAGCATAGCGTTGGCTATAGATTTCTAGTAGTGAAATCTGATGTACACGACGTGAAGGTCGGTACGATCACAGAGTCTAGGGATGCTACATTCTTTGAGGATGTTTTCCCCATGAGATATATGCAAAGCACTTCTAGACTGGAATCTGATGAGACTCCTGAACCTGCCATTCCAATGGAATATTATGAACATAAAAATGATGAGAGTTCCATGGAGGATGACGAGGAAGCTCCTGTTAGGAGCGAGAGACAGAGGACTGCAAAGTCTTTTGGTGATGATTTCCTCATGTACCTCGTGGATGACGACACTCCTAGTTTCATTTCATAAGCTTATGCATCTCCGGATGCTGACTACTGGAAGGATGCGATCCGTAGCGAGATGGATTCCATCTTGGCCAATGGGACATGGGAGATCACTGATCGTCCTTATGGTTGTCAACCATTAGGATGTAAGTGGGTGTTTAAGAAGAAGCTTAGGCCCGATGGTACTGTTGAGAAGTACAAGGCTAGGCTTGTGGCCAAGCGTTATACCCAGAAAGAAGAAGAGGATTTCTTCGACACTTACTCACCTGTGGCTAGACTGACAACCATTCGAGTGTTACTCGCTTTGGCTGCATCGCATGGTCTTCTCAT
The DNA here is from genome assembly GCA_021437245.1 of Aegilops speltoides. Taxonomy (NCBI): domain Eukaryota; kingdom Viridiplantae; phylum Streptophyta; class Magnoliopsida; order Poales; family Poaceae; genus Aegilops; species Aegilops speltoides. The sequence goes on along the minus strand of CM038146.1, from coordinate 444,795,728 downwards.
TCACCAGATGGACGTTAAGATGTCTTTCCTTAACGGAGAGCTCGACGAGGAAATTTACATGCAACAGCCAGATGGCTTTGTAGTAAATGGCTAGGAAAGAAAGATGTGCAAGCTAGTGAAATCCTTGTATGGCCTGAAACAAGCGCCTAAGCAATGGCATGAGAAGTTCAACACTACTCTGACATCTGCTGGCTTTGTTGTTAACGAAGCTGACAAATGTGTATACTATCGCTATGGTGGGGGCGAAGGAGTTATACTCTGTCTGTATGTCGATGACCTACTGATATTTGGGACCCACCTCATGGTCATTAAGGAGGTCAAGGCTTTTCTATCTCATAACTTTGAGATGAAAGACCTGGGAGTGGCTGATGTTATCTTGAACATCAAGCTACTAAGAAATTCTGAGGGTGGAATTACACTTTTGCAATCCCACTATGTTGAGAAGATTTTGAGCCGTTTTGGATATTCAGACTGCAAACCTTCTGCAACACCATATGATCCTAGCGTGTGTATTCGAAAGTTCGAAGGCACGGCTGTAGATCAATTGAGATATTCTCAAGTGGTTGGTTCACGGATGTACCTAGCATGTGCTACTCGTCCTGACATCTCATTTGCTATGTGCAAACTGAGCCGGGTTGTTTCCAATCCGGGAGATGTGCATTGGCATGCTGTTGAGCGAGTGATGCGTTACTTGCACGGTACTGCGAACTACGGAATTCACTATTCTGGGTACCCGACGGTACTTGAGGGGTATAGTGATTCGAATTTGATTTCTGATGCTGATGAGATGAAAGCCACAAGTGGACATGTCTTCACACTTGGTGGTGGTGCTATTTCCTGGAAGTCTTGCAAGAAGACGATCTTAACCAGATTGACTATGGAAGCAGAACTCACAGCATTAGACACATCATGCGTCGAAGCAGAATGGCTTCGAGAGCTTTTGATGGATTTGCTGGTGGTTGACAAACCAGTGTCGGCTGTCCTTATAAACTGTGACAATCAAACTCTCGAGATCTGGTGGGGGATTGTTGAATCATAGATGGGCAATCTTGAGGCCCATGTATGGAATGGCAGGTGGTGGAAAGTTTAGTCCGACCTTGCTAGTTGAGGGGAGTTGAGACCCCTTTATAAGGGCTGCTCTACCACTTGTCATTGGGAGCTTGAGAAGAGGAGTGGTACACGCGCGCTCCTCCTCCTCCGCTGCCCGCCTCAGCACGCCTCGCCTCATCACGACGTGTGCGCGCCGCGGGTTGCGGGAATGAGCCGAGTCGAGGCTTATTTTTGCCACTCAGGAATGAATTAATTAATCAGGGATTAATTAATGAGTCGCTAACAGGTCGGCCACTGTCTGAGACATTGGACTGTGGGCTGACTTGTGTTCCTGGGATTCGTCGACTCCGTTCGCGGGTGTGCGACCCTTCTCCGGGAACGTCGACTCCCTTCCCGGGAGTGCATCGACTCGGTCGCGGGCTTCCGCCCCGGCCCACGACTTCCTACCCGACAACCTATATAAGAAGGCTCTGCCAGTGGAGTGGCCTAGTTCAGTTCACTCACTCCCTCTCGTGTAACCTAGCCGTCATCTACTGTTTCTTGCTCTGTGCTGCCTCCGGCGACCCCACCTCGACGACCGCGTGCACGCTTGGTCGGGAGAGCAGGTGCCTCCGGAACCTTGCCGTTTGAGATCCTGTCCGGGAGAACGGCAATAAAGGTTTTTGGGGAGCCTCTCGGCATGACTGCTCCTGATCCGTCCCCAGCTCCGTCAGCCTCTGCTTCCACTACTTCCCCTGCATCAACACCATGGCCGACGACGCCGCCGCCAAGAAGAAGGCCACAGATGAAGCCGAGGCGGCTGCTGCCGCCGCTGTGTTGGCCTGGCCAACCGAAGGGTATGATCTGTTCATCCCTCATTTACTCGTGCTTGTGCTAGCCGTATATGTGCTGCTCATAGATGGTTTGCTTCTATGTTCTGTACGTGCTAGTATGCTTAGAAATGGGTATGAGGTGCATACCGTATTTGTCATGCTTACTGTTTACTCGTGGGTTAGTCTAATTGGAAAAGTGCTAATACTTCCAACACTTACGACGTGATGGTGGTCTGCCTCCACGATTGTTCGAAGATATTGACATCCACGATGTCCTGGAGCTCATCACCGTCGACCCGCCAGAGTGGTTTCCCGCCGTGAGGTGCGGGAGAGTCGGGAGGCCTTTGAGCAAATCGAGGCCCCGCGCACCGACGAGGCGTACATGGTCTCGCTTCGAGCGAAACATCCGGAGCTTGTCGCCGAGGAGCTCCGGGTCTACGAGCTCTACAAGAAGACAACCAATGAGGCTGAGCTGTCCGGTGGGGAGGTCTACGATGAGGCCTGACCGCAAGTGATCGATCTTTCATCCACCGACTCCGACTTCGGCTCTGGCGAGGGTGAAGTGGATTGGAAGAAAATCATGGCCGGAGAAGATTAGTTTTATTTAGTTTATGTTCATGTTATGGGGTGTATCGAATTGTGCTACCTTTGTCTAACTTTGTGTTTGAATCGAGTAGTTCTATTTTGAGATGAATTTGTGAGAAAAAAAGGTTTTGAAAGTTAAATTTGAGGAACCGTTTTTAACTCCTCCATTTTGAGGAGTTAAGGTTTGAGGGCCCGTTTGAGGGCCTAAATTTTTAAGGGATCCGTTAGAAATGAATTTATGAGTTAAAATTATTTGAAAATTGCTCGATAAACCAACAGCAAGTAGCCAGATTACGTGGCTTGACGCTGGGACATAAAATCTGTCATTTCGATTATGGATTCTGAGTCGGAAGACAACATGTGCTGCATGCCTCGATCGAACATCGAAGCCGATATTGATTTCGGTTACGTTTTATTCGTGCCGGTACTACTGATTACCCATGCATATTTATTCGCCGCAACGATCGTAGGCACATGCAGCAGCATGCGGTGATCTCGTGCGCGATCAGTCCTGGCAGCCGACGAACTCGTAGTCGACGACGAGGTGGCCGTTGGCGACGCCGCCCCCGTCTGTGTCGATCCGGTGGAACACGGCGACGTCAAGGTCGAGCCCGCCGTTGTCGCACTGGTCCACCACCCTCGCCACCGTCCGCGCCCCCGTCGCCCTGTTCGTCACCTGGCGACACATGTCCCACTGATCAAACAACGCGTGATCCATCGACGGAGACATGAGGCATATGAGTACGTACCTGGAGGCAGCGACCGCAGGACGGCTGTCCGTGAGCGCCGGCGGGGCCGCAGAACGCCGTCCAGCCGTACCTCTGCCGCCACGCCAGCGGCATGTCGGCGTCCCACGTCGCGCAGAAGACGCTGGCCACGCGCAGGTCCCAGTTGATCTTCTCTGGGTGGTACAGGTTGTACGTTGCCGCCACGCCGCTCGCCTGCTGCGCCGCCGCGCCGTTGGCGGACAAGCAGACCACGACCAATGCCACGAGAACCAGCACTGACACCGGCATTCTTGCGCCAGCGGCGGCGACCTCCGTTGCCATGCCTCTTTCTAGCTAGTTACTGCTGCAACTAGTTATTAGTGCCTAATTGGCCAATCAGCTACTGCTAATATGGTACTTGAGTAGTAGTGTATTGCTCAGTTTGTGATTGGCCGTATTTATAGACTCTGATTCTGACACCAGCTTCAAGCAGGGATTGTAATCATCGCCTCCACTTGATTATAATTTTAATCTCGGTAAGCATGGACATAAGCGGTTACACAAACTATGCTTTGGTCACTTAAACTCATGATGTGAGCTTGTTGTTTAGCTCTTCCAAGATACTTAGACATATAACTATTTCTCCTTATGTTGCTTCAATGATGTGAGGGCGCCAAATCTTTGCCTTCGTTGATTGTGACCTTTGTCAATTCCAAGTTGCTCATTGGACAATTGTGCTTCAAATAATTTTATGACAATAATTTGTACTCAATGTTGACACGGGCCTCTCAGTTTCTTCCATTTGCAACAGATTCACCTTATGTTCTTCGTAAATATCTTTTTTTGACAGAAAGACTATAAGTGAACCCCCTACAGTATAATTGGTGCAACAAATCCAATTTGCAAGTACCATGCCTTGAACCTGGGTGGGTGGGAAGGCATCAGCCCCTTCCCACCACTAGGCTATGCCTTAGTCTGCATGTTGTTGTAATTTTGTTTCTTAATGGATGCATTCTTCAATTATCTTAATTTTGTTTCTGTTAAAGAGCTCAAATTAAAACTCGACTCAACTTGTTATTCATCAAGTTCAAGTCGAGTCGAGCCGAGTCATGAGCTACTCGTTTAGCTCGCAAGTTTTCGAGTTTAAATTCGGCCCTACTTGAGGTATTGGACTGCATCTCAGTATTAATCACAACCCTCAAGTATCAATCATTTTTGTGTTTTCTAGGCTTCCACCTGTGTGAAAGGAGCTACCATGCCATCATCGAAACTGCTTGAGATATAAACGTTTTTGTAATTATTTTGTCAGCTTTCTAAATGTTGCTTTTCTCGTTATGTTTCAACAAGGATGATTGTATCTGACAATGATATGTGAATGCCAAACCCTTGATTTGGTTGTTTGTGATACGTGTTGCCAATTCCAAGTTGCTCATTGGATAATTGCATTTCAAAGATTTTATGCTAGGAGTTTGTAGTCATTGTTAACGTCACCCTCTCTCTTTCTGTTATTTTTGCAGGTGTTCGTTACCATTAAATTGCACTAGTTCTTAGATTAAGCCGCAGTAATTTGCCTACTGCATGGATAACTAGGCAATGAAAGCTTCCCATCTGTATCTTTCTTCTTACATTATCGCTGATAACAAGTAACGATAAGACTGAGAGAGATGAACCAAATGTGATTACTATAAGAGTTGAGCAACTCTCAAAAGAAAATATAAGAGTTGAGCTGCCAGTCCGCATCAGCTAGGTAATACACGCTGGCCCTTTGGATCACATACCAACCGCATATGCAAGTAAATATGACACGGTAATCTTAACAAATTTGACTGTCAATGTCCAGCATCTAATCAAAGCAGAACATAATTTATGCCACCAAGTGAAAGATAAGACGAAATAGGCTCATTGTAAGCGATGTTACCTTCATTTGCAAAGTTTTGATTTTTTTTAACTTATGTCTTAGTACCAAAATTACCTTACTTGTTTCTCTCTCTCCACAAATGGTAGTTTTGGAAAGGAGGTTCACTCGAACGGCATGGTGGCCCTGAACGGCATGACGTACGCGATGGAGCTTGTTCAACGGCATTGCTTCGGAATTTGCTTAGATCTGGCCTCCCATGGCGGCCCTAGGTCTGGCCTCCCGTGGTTGCACCTCACAATGATGATATTTACGTATTGTGTCTTTGTTAAACGCATTGCTTTGGAGTTTTCTTAGATGTGCTCTTTGGGTTGAAAACCCATATCTCACCCTCAGTGATTGGATCCGACGATGTCGGCGCGTGCGCATCATTTCCTTCTAGAGACATTGCTTCCGAAGAACCTTTCTTGTAGTTCGTGTGCTATCAAGGATGATGGGTGAGGTTGTTGCTTATCTGTTGTGAGTTGTTGGTTGTGTGAGCTTTATTTTCCCTTCTAGTTCTTTTAAATCTTTTCGGTTGTGTGCATACTGGTGTTTCAATTTGGTTTCAAGATTATGTTGTTGCAGAGGTCGGATGTAATTGATATATCTTGATATTAATATATTATTCTTTGTAGAAAAATGTAGCCGTACTAGAATGGAGGGTGTACACATTGGACGAACTATTGTTAGCATATTCACTTTATCATTTGCTCGAACACTGGAACAAGAACAATGCAGACTATTTGTATAACAATATTATCTTTAATCTGAAGTTCTAAACTACCGAATAAAGTTACAGTGACAAGGGAGCCATTTGTATTGATTTTTTTCTGGAGCCATTGAAATTTCCACTTGCGCCTAAATTTGATTCCTACTGGATTTTTGTCAAGATACTCAGACTTCTTGTACTAAAATTTACCCTCTAACTGTTGTACTATAATTTACCTTGTTGTACTAAATTTACCTTGTTACGAAAATTTCACATTGTTGTACTAAAATTTGCCTTGTTAATGTGGTACTAAAATTTAACTAATGAGTAGGAAGGAAGGCCTCAAGGGAGAAAAAGAACACAAGGAGAAAGGAGCGCTCAAGAGAAGTTAACTCAAAACTCCAAGATGCGACCTTCACATTGATTTGTGATGGCATTGGACCAGACATATAACGTCTAGTTCTATAACTGTCTATGTTGATCCTCTTTAGCATGTTCGCTGAATTGGTTTGATTTGAATTATACATGATGGAATTTACTTCTATTTTTTTGATAGAGGGTGCTTTATTGAAATTCAGTCATTGATTTTCACAATATATAGTTGCTTGGATTTGTGAGATGAAAATAGTGGTGGAGGAAGGCAGGAGCTATTTAGTGGTACAAAAAAGTCGGTTATGTTTTATTAGAATATGTCATCTGATGTGCATGTCCATCCTCCCAAAGATATATGTTTGACATAGTTAATGTTGAATTACTAGAATATTCATGCCCACATTGCAAACATAAGAAAATTGGTTTGCATCGACTTGAAGCTCGCGAGCTAAACGAATAGCTCGTGGAGCGTTTGAAGCCATCCATCTCTTAGGATTTGGGGAAGAAATCTACCTTGTCCTATCTTCTCTTTTGAAATGAGTGGATCGTTTGGACTGATTGAGTAGGTCGTGAGCGTTGTTGACTTGGAATCCAAATTGAGGCTTGCATATCTATAGATGTTTGTTGTCGGTTTGTGCTATTCGAATAGGCTTCACTATTTATCCTTCGTTCTTGTTAATTTGCCACTTTTTCCTCCTCCAATCCATGAAGAACAGTCATCCTTGCCGGAAGTAGATCTCCTTGCACCATTTGGTATAAGCGCACGGATTGCCACAGGTTGGTTCTATCCTCATCACCTCCATCTTGGGCTTTGTTGTGATTTTTCTCACCCAAGTTCAATAATTCCACAAAAAAGGTGCCCCAATTACTAAATATAAGATTTTCATTTTTCTTGGAAAATACAAGAATTTCATTACGAAGTTATCCATTCTAATTGTAAAACCGAATAGCAATTGGTGCCCTGGAGCGCATCTATCGCACTAGTATATAATTGGTCTTAGCACACATGTCATGATGTTTTTTTAATACAGTATAAATTTAATTTATTTGAAAATAGTGTATAATAAGCCAATAGCAACTTAGCAAGTTACTCCCTAGGTAAAGAAATAGAAGAGTGTTTAGAGAGTATTTAACCAAAAACTATCACAATTCACGGAACCGTGACGAAAAACTACCACTTTACGATTTTGTGCAAAAAACTACCGCTTTTTTTCCTAAACCGCGGCAAAAAACTACCAAGTTTGAAAAGAGCCCGATTTGGCTCTTTTAAGCGCGTTTCTGACAGAGTTGGCCCACACTTAATAAGCAGGCTAAAAAAGCAATCGGGTCCCTATTTGTTTTTCAAAAAGCAATCCAGTCCTTGTGAGGCCGCCGGCCAGGGGCGCAGCCATGGGCACGACCAGGGCGCTGCTTGGGGCGGCCTTGGACACGACCGCGTGACCCGGCCTTGTGAGGACTGTGCTGCCACGCAGCAAGCAAAAGCAGCAACTGGCAATGGCGCTGGCTGTGACCTGGCCACGGGCGGCGGGGGGCTGGCCACCGGTGTGCAGCAAGCGTTAAAAAGCGCTAAGGCCTGTGCGCGCTGTGGCTGGTAGCCAAGCAGAACGGGCGCTGTGGCAAGGCAGCTGGGGCGCTGGCGGGCGCGCATGTGCCAGCCGTGGCGTGGGGGCACCGCGTGACCTGTGGGCGCTGTGGGCGCTGTGCCACGGCCAGCGGCTGTGGCGCAGTGGCGGCATGTGGCGCGGAACACAGGCGGCGTGACGGCCATGGCGCACCAAGGTTGGTGTGCGGGCGGTATGCTGTGACCGCTAGCGCTGTGACCCGGTATGCGCGCTGTGCCGGCGCGGTGTGGCCAAGTGGTGTGGCAGTGGGTGACGGTAGTGTGACCAGGCGTGTGGCCAGGGTGCAAGGCGGTGTGACAGTCTGTGTGACCCAGGGTGGCGAGGCGGGGTGGTGGCGTTGTGGCGCGGTGTGACCGCACGGCGCGGCGGACTGACTACCGGCTGCGACTACTTCGGCGTGGCCGTGGCGGCGACCGGCGAGGTAGCGGCAGTAGGCGGCGCTGTGGAGGAGCAGACGCGGGCCGCCGAAGTAGTCGCAGCCGATTGCTTTTTTTAAGGAAAAACCAGGGACCCGATTGCATTTTTAGCCTGTTTATGTGTGGGGTCGGGCAGTCAGATTCGCGTTTAACCCAGGCAAAGCGAGCAGTTTTCACACTTGGTAGTTTTTTGCCACGGATTAATAAAAAAGTGGTAGTTTTCGGGACAAAATCATAAAGTGGTAGTTTTCTGTTACGTTTCCGCGAATTGTGGTAGTTTTTGGTTAAATACTCGTGTTTAGATCATTGTGATCTAAACGCTCTTTACGGAGGGAGTACATGGCTTGCCGATGTCAATGAGATATATAATTAATTAACTTGCCATTGCGACGATCGATTCTGACATCTGAGTTACATGAAATGAGATACTATTCAGAATCGAAAAACAACATGTGCTGCAGGCCTCGAAGCCGACATATAATGATTTTGGTTGCGTTTTATTCTTGCAGGGGCTACTTATCTTCATGCATATTTATTGGGTGCAACGACCATAATTATGTGTAGCATGCGGTGATCTCGAGAACGATCAGTCTTGGCAGCCGACGAACTCGTAGTCGACGAGGAGGTGGCCGTTGGCCACGCCGCCTCCGTCGGTGTCGATCCGCCGGAACACGGCGGCGTCAAGGTCGAGCCCGCCGTTGTCGCACTGGTCCACCACCCTCGCCACCGTCCGCGCCCCCGTCGCCCTGTTCGTCACCTGATGACATGACAGTGTCCCACCGATCAAACAACACGCGATCCATAATAAAGCTAACCATTTTCTCATGCAAATCATCCATGGACGGAGATCGGCAAGCATATGGGTACGTACCTTGAGGCAGCGACCGCAGGACGACTGGCCGTGCGCGCCGGCGGGGCCGCAAAACGCCGTCCAGCCGAACCTCTGCCGCCACGCCAGCGGCTTGTCGGCGTCCCACGTCGCGCAGTAGACGCTGGCCACGCGCAGGTCCCAGTTGATCTTCTCTGGGTTGTACAGGTTGTACGTCGCCGCCACGCCGCTCGCCTTCTGCGCCGCCGCCCCGTTGGTGGACAGGCAGACCACGACCAATGCCACGAGAACCAGCACCGACACCGGCATCCTCGTGCCACCGACGGCGACCTGCATTGCCATGCCTCTTTCTAGCTAGTTACTGCTGCAGCTAGTTATTAGTGCCTAATTGGCCAATCAGCTGCTGCTAATGTGGTACTTGAGTAGTTGTGTATTACCCAGTTTGCGATTGGCCGTATTTATAGACTCTGATTCTGACACCAGCTTCAAGTTGGGGATTGTAATCATCGCCTCCACTTGATTATAATTTTAATCTCGGTAAGCATGCACCTGCAGTGTATGTATCAAATTAGTACTCCCTCCGTCTAGGTGAGTAAGTCATCTTAGGCTGTGCACCGTGATTAAGGAGGAGAGAAAAACGAGAGACATTAATGTCTATTTGCTAATTAATAGTATTGCATGAAATGAACTAACCACTGCATGTCGTGTTTGATAGTCTCAAGTCATTAAAAGCATGCACACCCTTATCTGTTATTTGTTGATATGTCAAGAAACAAGAAACGAGGTAGAAGTTAATGCACCGCGCCTAAGTGTTTTGGGATTATTTGGTTTTCGTAAGATGACTTACACACCTAGACGGAGGGAGTACTATAGTTTATTCGATGCGACATAAGAGATTACACAAACTATGCTTTGGTCACTTAAACTCATGCTGTTTTGTTGTTTAGCTTTTCCAAGATACTAAAATATATAAGTATTTCTCCTTATGTTGCTTCAATGATATGAGTGCGCCAAGTCTTTGCCTTGGTTGATTGTGACCATTGTCAATTTCAAGAGTTGCTCATTGGACAAAGGTGCTTCAAAGTTTATGCCAATAATTTGTACTTAGTGTTGACACTGGCCTCTCCTTTTTTTTCATTTGCAAATGATTCACCTTATGTTCTTTGTAAATAGCGTTCCAGTCTGCCTAATGTTTTTAGAATAACCAACAACCAATTAAGTATATTTACATCCTAATGTTACTTCGCCATGTTGTAGTAATTTTGTTTCTTAATGGGTGCGTTGTTCAATCATCTTACTTTTGTTTCTGTTAAAGAGCTCAGATCAAAACTCGACTCGACTTGTTAGTCATCAAGTTGAAGTTGAGCCGAGCCGAGTCATGAGCTACTTGTTTAGCTCGCGAGTTACCGAGTTAAAACTCAGCCCTACTTGAGGTATTGGACTGCATCTCAGTATTAATCGCCACCCTCAAGTATCAATCATTTTTGTGTTTTCTAGGCGCTTCCACCTGTGTGAAACAGCCACCACGCCATCATCGAAACTGCTTGCGATATAGACGTTTTTGTAGTTATTTTGTCAGCTTTCTAAATGATGCTTTCCTCGTTATGTTTCAACAAGGATGATTGTATCCGACAATGATATGTGAACGCCAAATCCATGCTTTGGTTGTTTGTGAGACGTGTTGCCAATTCCAAGTTGCTCATTGGATAATTGTGTTTCAAAAAAATTATGCTAGGAATTTTTAGTCATTGTTGACATCAGCTCTCTCTTTTTGTTAGTTTTGCAGCTGATAGTTAGCACTAAAATTTACTGGTTCTTATATTAATCACCATTTTTTTGCCTACTTGCATGGATAGCTAGGTAATGAAAGCTCCCCACCTGTATTTTTCTTCTTACATTATCGCCGATAACAAGTAATGATAAGACTGAGAGAGATGAACCAAATGTGGTTACTATAAGAGTTGAGTAACTCTCAAAAGAAAATAGAAGAGTTGAGCAGCCAGTCCGCTGCAGCTAGGTAATACACGCTGGCTGTTCGGATCACATATCAACTGCACATGCAAGTAAATATGACACGTCAATCTTAACAAATTTGACGGCCAGTGACCAGCATCTAAGCAAAGCAGAACATAAGTTACACCACCAAGTGAAACAAAAGACGAAATAGGCTCATTGTAAGTGATGTTACCGCTATTAACACACTTCTTTTTTACCGACAGTCCCTTAGTTTTTTCTTGGGTTAATTTGTTAAATTCCACTCGAATTCTAGCGATTTCGAGAAACACCACTGCAATTTTCAAACTTTGAAAAATGCCAGTGGTGTTTCTCGAAAACGTCTAGAATTCGAGTGGCATTTATCCAGTTAACCTTTTTTTCTTCCTCCGATCCATGAATGGTAGTTATGGAAAGGAGGTTCACTTATTCGTTAGGCTGTGAATGTAGTGGTCATGTGGCGGTAATAGGAGGCTTCCAATTAGAGCGGCCCAGCCTGGGTCACTCCGGGGGAGGGGAGTGTGCGGTCCTCTCTTCTCCCCTCCTCGCTGTCGCCAGAGGACGGCGGTGGTGGGGCTGCCTTCTCGTGTGAGGAGCGCTCCTGATCATACACCCGCAATGTACGAGATGGGGCTTGGATGCCGAGACGGTAGCCCCAAGCACTCAATGAGGTTGTCGTGTCACAGTGTCTCGTGGGCAGCGATGGATGGCGTGGATGGCCTTCGGCGCCTAGATGTAGTTTTTTTAGGGTTGTCTATGTGTAGTCATCGATCGTTAGCTGCGGCTCGGAGGTTGATCGGTGGCCTAGTCAGCGGTGATTTGGCAGCGATGGTGGCGACATGAAGTGATGCAGTGACAGTTCGAGGTGGTGCGGCTACGGCCTATGACGGCCACGAAATTTACGTTGTGCCTCGGTACGTTGTAATCATCGGCCTCTACCAAAGTGGCTCTGGAGCACGCGCATGAGTTGAGCTCGCTAATGACGTTTGGCTCTCCGTGTTCTATGATAGTTTTGTCTTTGTAAGCATGGATTTGGGCGAATGTCCATGTTAGGGATATGCATGGAAGCAGCTGCCTCCATGCATGTATGCCATGGAAGAGTTGATTTCAATTTCTCTTGATCAGGGTGTGTGTGCCCCTCCATGCAACATCATGGCGTGATGGCAACAAACGATGATTTTGCTTTGGTGGTGCTTTTTGAGCACCGGGTTTAAAACCAAGGTCTCGCTTTCCGTTGTTGCACCTCACAATGGTTGTGTTTATGTGTAGTATCCTTGTTTTTCTTTGGGGAGGCATTGTATCCTTGCTGAAGACATTTCTTTGGAGTCTACTGAGACGTGCTCTTCAAGGTGAAAACCCAAACTCTGACCCTTACCGGTGGGATTCGACGACACTGGCGCTTGCATAACGTTTCTTTTTTGGAGGCGTTACTTTTGAAAAACCTTTTCGTAGTTCGTGTGTTATATAGGACTGTAGATGTTGTCATTGCTTATCTGTTCTAAGTTGTCAACTGTGTCGAGTTTTCCCCTTTCCTCTTCTTTTTAATCTTTCTGATTGTGTGCATCTTTGATGTCCGGATTTGATGTTGATATGTTGTGTCTTTGCTGGGCAAGATATAATTGGTATCATCTTGACATTAATATATTACCCTTTACTGGAAAATATGACCGTGATAATAAGAAGGGTGCACGCATCACAAGAGCATCTCCAACAGGCGCATAAAAACTGCTTCACGCGCTAAAATTCAATTTTTTTGAGCACCGGGCAGCTTTAGTGGAATCTGTAAAATAGTGCACGCACAAAAATGGATTGGGCATGCGCTAAAAAAAGACTATCAGAAGCTGCAGATTTGGGGCGCCGGATTGCGCGCGCTTCATAATTTACAGTACGTGTTTCTTGGGCGCGCGTTTTTGGGCATCTGCTAAATCAATATTGTGTCCGGCGTACTAAAAGTGCTACAGTGGCGCGCTAAAATTATTTTAACGCGCAAAACTTTTATGCGCCTGTTGGAGATGCTCTAAAGAACTGTCATTAGCATGTCCACTGAATCATTTGCTAGAACAATGAACGATGGAACAAGAACAATTCATATATACAGTATATAGTTAGAGATGTTTAATCTGATTCTGAACTACAACCTCCGTCCGGGATTAACTATCGCAATTCCAAATGGAGGGAGTACTAAAGATAAAGTTACCATAAAGTTACAATGGCTGCTCGGGTAGCTCCAGCGGCCCGAGCGACGCCGCCCCGAGCCTGGTGGCGTTCACATAATCCTGCGGCGCGTGCGGCGGCAGCCCCGGCATCACCAGCGCGGCGACCCTGGCGAGCCGCATCAGCCACCCCTCGGCGTACTCTGGCCCCTCCGCGTAGCCGATGAGGAAGCTCCGGACGAGCTCCCACCACGCGTTCACCAGCTTGGGCACCACCGCCAGCACCGAGAAGTAGTTCTTGTTGGGCTCCTCCGCGGTCACCTGCTTCTCAGCAACGCAACACAAAAAGCGTCTGTCAAGTTACAGTCTCAGTGGGATCCACGAAGCATATGGATCGGTGAGTCTCCAAAATTGCAATGAGATGAGGTTCTTGCTTCCAAGCCATGCTTTGCTTGCCTTGCCTTGAAAGTTTAATCCTGTTACAGCATCACATGCATTCCTTCTGATGTATATCTATCCATCTTAAGTAACTTTTTTTTTGGTAGTATCTTGTAGAGAAATACATCTATTCGATTTTGGAGGGAAAAAAAAATGAAGTGACATGGTGAGTGACTGGCCGGACCTGTCCTTTGTAGAAGCTGTCGAAGTAGAGGCAGGTCCCGAAGTGCTTGAAGAGGAGCGTGGAGTCGTCGTAGGGCACCCGGGGCACGATGTCGTTGCAGTAGACGAACCTGAAGTACCGGCTGGGGTTCTCCATGTGCGGCGCCATGAACGCCCCGAGCCGCTCGTCGCCCACGCGGGGCTGCCCGAACGTGTACACGCCCTGCAGCCTTCCCAGCACGGTCTCCTCCCCGTGCAGCGCCAGCACCGTCGGGAACAGCACGGCCAGCGCGCCGCCCAGGCTGTGCCCGGCCACCGCGAACCGGGCGCCCGGGCTGCCGTCCAGGAACGCCCTGAGCCTCTCGCGGATGGCGTAGTATGCGAACGGCCTGCCGTCGCCGGCGCCCGTGGGGTCGGCCACGTCGCTCGGCCAGCCGCCGCGCCGCTGCAGGCCCAGCGCCTTCATGAAGCCTCCGTGCACGCGGCAGCCGGCGCCGGCGCCCGGGAGCTCGTACCAGGAGAAGTCCACGTCCGTGCACCACTGCTCCGTGTCGAACGGCTTGGTGCCGCAGAAGGCCACCACCGCCAGCGTCGCGTCCGGCGCCGGCGCGTCCGCCAGCATGAACGCCTGCGTCGTGTAGTCCTCTTCATAGTCTGCAATGACGATATAGATCCACGCACCAGAGCGCGACACGCCATTAATTGAGCCATGAACGCATGCATCGCCATGCATGCGACCGAAGATGGCGGAGTTGTTGGTTGGCTTACCGTTCCAGCAGTTGTAGAAGCCCAGGAACTCCATGTGCCAGTGGTTCTGCACGACGCTGCTGATGACGAGCTCGTTCTCGTAGGCCAGCTTCGCGGCCATGATCGACAGCGCGGCGTGGTAGTTGCTGTCGCCGGGTTTGATCTTCTTGTCCAGCTCGACCCTCGTGTCGAGCAGCCCGATGCAGGAACGGTAGTTCAGGGACGCTCTGTCCGGCATTTTCACCTTCCCTGCAGCAAAGAGTTGGTATTACTTGTCATTTTCTCCGTGCGTGTAGTATTATCGTTTTGTCACACGCAACTGACTGTGAGTGTGTGACGATGTATATATCGGGGCAATAATTCTCAGAACTGGTGCTCAATCAATCAATTAGGGATTGTCCTCTTCAGGACGCAATCGTCAACATTTTGAACAGTAAGCTGGACTGCTACAGCAGAACATTATAATTCAGTTTTAAGTATGAAAAACGACCTTTTATCAGTTTTTAGAAAACGACTTCTAATTTCTGCTTTTATGGTAGGCGGTCTCTACCCTCTAGTCAAAGACTGGTCCTGAAAATATGTGTCCTCGATTTAGTTGAAGAATCAGCTGTTGATATTTAGCAGCGTCAATTAGTTGGAATCCAACATACTCCCTCCGTTTCTACTTAGTAGGAGTATATAATTTGAGTATGCACACATTTTAAAACACTACTAAAATAAGTATGAACTTATAAATCTGCACGGAGAGATTAGTGGAGTATTGAGCCACTCTTTTTTTCTTGATTTGCATGGAGCAGCATCAATGATGCTGAGTTAGGTAGGTCGGTTGATGTCATCGCTGCAGGTAAAATTGCAACATACGATTTGCCGGAGGCCAGGGAATGAGTGTTCATGTCCATCCTCCGAACAAAACCAGCGGACCAGAGTAGTTGAAAGCGAAAGCATCATAAATGCAATCAATCCATGAGGTCAAGAGACAACAGTTCGATCGATCCATCGGCCGTATCGGGTCCTTCCACAGGACGATCGATCGATGCTGATGACTGATGAAGAACAAGGCGAAATCAAACGTACGCTCGCGACGTACCATGCAGGGCGTTGGCGAGGAGCGGGAGGACGCCGCCGCCGTTCTCGTTGAGGAGGTTCATCCAGCACTCGGCGGCCCGCCCGAGCAGCGCCACGGGCCGCTTCGCCCACAGCAGCAGCATCTGCGCCACCAGCGACACGAACACGGCCCACCGCCGCCGCGCCGACCCGATCTCAGTGCCCGCGGGGCAGTCCACGGCGTCGTTCTCCGCGACGTTGGGCGACCACAGGAGGTGGACGAGGTCGCGCACCCCGCCCTTCTCCGGCCGCAGCTCCATGAAGTCGCCGTTGCAGAAGCCTCCCCCTCCTCCGCCGTCGACGCCATCGCCGTCGGAGACCATGCCTAACGTTCGACGTCGGCACGACCGGAGCCGAGGACCTATCGGTCGACGGTGCGTAGGAAGGTGGGACGCGCGCGCGGTCGAACTGGTTGCCGTTCCGGCACGTCGAGGCACGGAGACGGTATATATAGGAGGGAAGTAAAGTAAGGTGGCAGATGGATGGAATTAATTACCGGACCATTTTTTATGGGAAACCCGACTGGTCAATCCATATCCTCGTTCAATAAATATGGGACCATTATATTGCGAGAAATGGGCAGCTAGGTGGCCTGGCCGCGTTGCAAAAACCACACGAAGTTATGAAAGCAAAAGAGAAATCCCGATTGGTTGGCATTGTTGTTATATCATTGTCTATGTCCATTATCATTGCCGACGTATAATTGGACGTACACTGGCTGTCAGAGGTACACACGAACACGATGGTGATAATGGAGTAGAGCCTTTGACTGGACGCGGACGCGAGGACGCAGGAAAAGGATGGATGCGCATGGAAGCAATGGCATGGGAGTGGAAAGCTTATGCTTGGAAGCCACCTCCATGTCCACGAATATCAAGCTAGCTAGCGGCTCTTGCTTGATTCCCACCCCTCACCGGTTGTTACGTGAGAGTTGGTACATGGAATGATGAATGATCGATGGGAATGTGGTCATTGTGGTGGGGCATGCATAGCCATGGCTAGCTAAGATAACATTATATGCGCCTCTCATTGGCGTGCAATTCGCGGGCTTCTGAAGCGGAGAACATTTCGTCAGAGATGGTGTGCGTGGAGAAGGCCGTGGTAATGGGAAACATTCGTTGAGTCGATGTATGCAAAAAGTTTCCAAGATATTTTTGTTAGGCTCGTGGATATTAAGAACATGTTTGGTTTGGTTCATGATTAATAATATCGCCACAGCTAGCCATAGAAGAAGTGTTCCTCCACATGCAAAGTGGGATGAACGAGATGGCCACCGCAAACGTGGCAGATTGGCGAAATACTCCTATAAGAGCATCTTCAATGGCCGCGCAAAAATTTCGCGCCCAATAAAAGTTATAACGCGCCATTGTAGCACTTTTAATGCGCCGGGACCAATATTGCTTTAGCAGACGCCCAAAAACACACGCTCAAAAAGCACACAGTGTAAATTGTGAAGCACGCGCAATCTGAGCCCAGAATGTGTTGCGCGCGACAGCGTTTTTCAGTGTGCCCAAAAACTTTTAGCGCTACAGCTTCTGCTGGAGCTGTTCGGCGCCCAGAAAATGATATTTTAGTGCGCGGAGCTCTTTTTGGGCGCCTGTTGGAGATGCTCTAAAGGATGCTTGAGTGCCTGCTTTCTGGAGGCTTGGCTGCATGAGAGTGCCCTCCGTTACGTCCATTTTGCATTGGCCTCGTGGCCAGTGGCGGAGCTACCATGATAATATTGGACGGGCCGGATAGTGTAAAGAGTGGTAACAAATTAAAAAAAATCAATATTATTATGCGCTCGACTGCACATAAAAAGTTTTTTTTTCTCCAGCCAAGGGTGGACCATGGCCCTTTCAGCCTGGCTGAAGCTCCGCTGGCTATGCATCCATGATTTATGCATTTTTTGCTTTATTTTAGTTGCATTTTTATCCAAAAGGCCTTAAGCAACTCAATGACCAATTTTGAGAGAGTTGGAGGTTTCACAAAAAATCCAATTTTGATTTCTCAAAATTTGGTAAATTGGATCAAATTGTTTTCAAAATTCTTTTCCAAATATTTGAAAATAAAGAGAGAAGATAAAATGACTTCTTCAGAATCAGGAAAGATTATTGGAAATTGAATTTTGAATTTTTGGAGATTTTATTTGATTTTATTCGCTAGTTTATTTATTAGTTAGCAGAGTAATTAGTACTATAATGTTTGGCTTTAGTTTAGGCATTTAGGCCCAGAAAAATGTTCACTAGGTCACTAATAAGGCCATATTACTACGTGAATTTTTCTGGAACTTTTAGAATATTATTTATATTTATTTTGCGTGTTTTTGTCTCTAGAAATATTTGTTTTAAAAAAAAGTTCCTGCCGAACTGGGCCGACCCAGCACCCGCCAGGCCGCGGCCCCGCTGCTCCCGCGCCCCGCTCCGACCTCCGGACGGAGTCCCGCTCGCTGCCGCCGCCGGAGTCCACCTGGACTCCTAGTCCGTCGCCGCCTCACCCTTGCCCCCTCCCCAAGTCGGCCTCGACCCCCTCCCCCTCCTTAAATACCCCGCCCCGACTCCCTCTTCCTCGTCCCAAGACGCCACCACCGCCGCCAAGCCCGCGCCGCCAGAGCCAAGACTTTTGTTGCCGCACTGTCGCCAAGACTTACCGCTTGCGCGCCCCATTGCCTTGCACCCCACCGCCGAGCCACCGGGCGAGAGTAGCCGCCAACTCGCCGCCTCGCCCGAAGCCGCCGCCATCGTCGAACTCGCCGCCACCGTCGAACCGATCCGAACCACTATAAAAACCGCCTGGCCCGATCCGTTTTTTCGGTTTTCTTTTAGTTCGGTTTATTATTTTTAGTTTTGTTATTTTAGCGAACGTTTGTTCGTTTAGTTTCTGTAACGAATGGATTCATTAGATTAGGTTCTGTAGCGAACGTTCGCTCGGTAGATTTTTCTTTTTATTTTAGTTTTGGGCCAGTGTTGGGGATATTACTATTAGGTATGACCCGCCCAGGAGGGGGCCGGGTTATACCTATGGTGGTTCATCAGTACAAAGCCCATGAGGACGTTGAAGATAGTGGTTCATGAAGCGAAGGCCCAAGAGCGACTGAAGGCCCATAGGAGTAAACCGCCATATGTGTATGACTTGTATTGTAAGGCAGGTATATTTAGTCACCGAGCCGGACACGTTGTTTATGAGCCGGTCGGGACTCCATGAGCCGCTGGGCGTCAACCTATGTATATAAAGGGACGACCCGGTGGCGGTTCAGGGCAAGAAACAAGAGATCGAAAGCTAGGTCAAGCGTATTCGCTCCCTGGTA
Organism: Aegilops speltoides; assembly: GCA_021437245.1. Taxonomy (NCBI): domain Eukaryota; kingdom Viridiplantae; phylum Streptophyta; class Magnoliopsida; order Poales; family Poaceae; genus Aegilops; species Aegilops speltoides. The sequence goes on along the minus strand of CM038146.1, from coordinate 444,776,844 downwards.
ATCGAGACATAATCAATACCACCTCAAACTGGATTAGGCCTTTACCTTCACTGCAAGGGGCCGAACCAGTATAAACTCTCTGTGTCCTTTGCCCCGTTTAACCCCTTTAAGCTAACCTAGTTACGATGGCTCCACGACTAAGTCCTCACACTAGGACATCTGCCGTGACTATTTCACGATAGTTGACGCCCACCATGGGGCCAGCGCATGATGGTTTTGAGTTCTTAAAGGGCAGCTTCGAAGGGATCAAGGGATACGCTGTGGGCCGGATGAGCAAGAGTCTTCGCGGCAAGCTCTACATCGACGACGCGTGCTGGGGCCCCGAGGCCGGCTCAATTGAGTATGGGTACCGGGTCCCCTTCGGCAGAATTCACATCATCATCGGCAAGATCAGCGAGCCGAGCCCTGAGCCAAACATCTGCACCGATATCATCGAGACGGCTTAGCATGCACTACCCGCCCGAGCTCAGCCGCCATGAAACTTGCCTTTGTGGGATTCATCCATGGAGCAGAATTTGAGGAAGGATCCATGTCTGGCGGTGAGACAACCATCTATTCTGATGGTGAGTCGTCCACGGACGAGACTACTTCATTATATCAACCGCGAGACGGCAGGCTTGGGGGCTATTCTGATGGCGACAGTATTCCGGACCCCTATGAGCCGCTAAATAGGGTTGCAATCTTCATGGCCAGTACATAGCCAGTAGAGGTTCAACGAGTCAAGAGCGATGATTTCGGGTCGCCAGCAGCGATGATGGCATTTGGGCGGGGAGGGCGGACGCCTACCGGCTTAGGTTTTGACTGATTTGCTGGACAATCTAACAGTGGAGGTTAACCCGTTGAATCAAGTTCAACATAATGTGGAAATTAAAAAGTTGCGTGATGACATAGCGCAGGCGAAGGAATACCTGGTGGCGGAGAATGCTAGGATGACTGTAGAGCGAGATGTTTTGGATGCTCAGGCGCAACGGATCCAAGCTAATTCCTTTCGGCTCTCGTTGGATCAGAACGCTTCAAATGAAATCATGAGAAGAAGGCACTGGAGTCGTCTGCCGCTGGTTTACGAGGCGAGGAACCTCTTTTGCACACCTGGAGCAGGGACTAATAACCAACCAGAGGTAAACCGGGTTGAAGCGCCTAGGGCTAGAGCGCCGGCTCAACCGCGCACGACGGAGCCACCTCGTCTGAATAATACACCGCCTCAGCATGTGCCGACACCACCGGGTCATTATTCCAACCCTTTGGATAATATGATCGCTGCGGCGACACGATTGGCGGCTCTCCCAGTTGAAGGCGATTCTCCAGCTGCGGTTGAGGAGCGAAGGGCTAGAGAGCTTCTTCAAACAGCGTTGGTACATCAGGAGGCATATTCTTGCAGTCGAGAGAGGATTCATTCGACCCCTCGCCCGAGCCGGAGTTATAGCAGACACATGGACTCACCGGGTGTTTCAAGCAATGTCAGGCACCATAACTAGCCGCGTGGGCATGACCCGGCGCGTGATGGTGCTCATGATTTGGTCGGTCAGGATAGGACACGTCGAGAAGCTGAGCAGGAGGCTCAGCAGGCGGCTCATCCACATCTTTCGGTTTACCCGAAGGCTTCGGTGGAGGCAGGTGTGACCTGTAGAACCACGGGTATACCATGTTTAGTGCCGGCTCTGCGTAATGAGTGTCTGCCCAAGGATTTCAAAGGGCCTCATAAGGTGCCTAACTACACAGTCGACTTACCCCCTGAGGCGTGGATTGAGAATTACGAGATGGCCATGGAGTTGTTGGAGGTCAGCGATGCTGCGTGTGCCAAATACTTCACCATGATGCTGGATGGGACGGCCCGTACTTGGTTAAAAGGGTTGCCGGCCAGTTCCATCGGGTCATGGGACGAGCTAAAAGCCCGGTTTATACAGAACTTTGAAGATACGTGCAAACGGCCCATGTCGATTGTGGATTTGGATGCATGCGCCCAAGAAGAGGGCGAGTCAATGACCCATTGGGTGCGTCGGGTCAAGGCTATCCTGCACTCATCGGATAACATCAACGCCGGCTCAGCAGTTCTAATGTTAGAGAAGAATTGTCGTTTTTTGCCTCTTAAGCAGAAGCTAGGGCGGCTCAAGCGCCATTGCAATGATATGGAGGAGCTGATGGCGGCTCTGATTAAGTACGCTGACTCTGATAGTACCAAGGACCCCGAGTCTGATGATGAAAAGCCGGGAAAGGGAAAAAAGAGTGGCAGCACCAAGGGTCAGCAGCATAAGCCGCCGAGTCAGGGGGGCAATGGTAAGCGCAAGGCCGACAGTAGTTCCGATTTCGTGGCCAGTACTAATACGTAGAATAATGGTCAGCATCGTAAGGGGAAGCCAACTCCTCGGACAGGTGGATCGGGTCTCCATATTGAGGAGTTGCTGAATCAGCCCTGCCCAAAGCATGGCACGTAGGAAAGGTCATCAAGTCACCTTTGGAAAGATTGTAAAATTATTAGGGGGTTCAAAAATTCTAATTTATTCCAGAACAATCATGAGCCAGGCGGTGGCTCAGGTTTTGGTGGAGGCGGTTCTCATGGCCCGGGTTACGGTGGTGGCGGTTCTAGTTCCGATTTCCACGGTCACCAAAACCATCAAGGTAATCAGGGTGGTTACAATCAACAATCCGGTCAGGGGGGTCAGCAGCAGCAGCAGTCTGGATATCAAAGTCATCCGAAGCAGTTGAATAGTGGGCAGTATCACGTTTTCACCACCAGCTTATGCAAGCAGGACCAGAAGCTCCATAAGGCCTTGTTCGTTTACTCCCTCCGCCGCGAGGTTTGCGGCCCAACCCCCGTGGATCGACGAGGATTACCCCCGCTGGGGTGTAGCCCCGGCCCGTCCGTTAATGCGTGTTCGTTTAAGCCCAGCGTGGGTCAATCCCCCGGTCGAAACCCCTCCACTCTTCGCAAAACAGACGGGGGAAAAATAATCATCTCCCCACCCGTGGAACGAAACCCCGAGCGACCCGGAGGCGGACTCTCGCGGGCGACGCGACCAAAGCAAACTCGCCGGCCGCGGCGACGATGTCACCATGGATCCAGCATCCCGCCCAGTAAGCTTGTAACACCCCGGATGTATCTTTCCATATTTGTACTCCAACTCTTGCCATTTTCGGATATGTGCTATGATATTCCCTCCGTGGTTGGGTTTTGTTTTCGTTTTGCATTTTGTTCATGTCATGCATCTCATATCATGTCATCATGTGCATCTCATTTGCATACGTGTTCGTCTCATGCATCCGAGCCTATTCCCCGTTGTCCGTTTTGCAATCCGGCACTCCTATGTTCCCCGGCGTCCCCTCTTGTCCTTTTACCGTGTGCGGGTGTTGAACATTCTCGGAATGGACCGAGCCTTGCCAAGTGGCCCTGGTATAGCACCGGTAGACCACCTGTCAAGTTTCGGGTCATTTGGAGTTCGTTTGGTACTCCAACGGTTAACCGCGCTCTCGCAAAGGCCTCTTTTGAGTTGCAGCCCAACAACCCTCCAAAACAGCCCAATAACCCATCTAACTCCCCTCCATGCCCTCGGTCGTTCGATCACGATCGTGTGGGCGAAAACTACACCTCATTTGGACACTCCTAGCTCCCTCTACCTCTATAAATACACCCCTCCCCCGAAATCCCGGGTCCAAACCACCCAAAACCCTAGCCCGCTCTCGCCGCCCGGACACGTCCGGATCGGGCGACGCGTCAGCGCCGCCGCCGCCGCCCGGCGAACCGAGGCGCGACACGCGGCACCCGCCATCACCGCCGCCCGCCCGCTGAGCCAAAGCCTGGCCAGCCCTCCAGTTCGCGCCGCGCCGCCTTGCGCCTTTACTTGCCGCCGCCGCACGCCGCCGCCGCCGCCTGCCGCCGCCGCGCCTTGCCGCCGCCGCCGCCGCGCCGCCGCCCGCCGCCGCCGCGCGCTTGCCATTGCTTGCCGCATGCCGCCGCCGCTGCGCCGCCTTCGCCCGCACGCCGCGCGCACACACCGCCGCCGCCGACCCGCCGTCGTCCACCCGCCGCCGGACCGCCGGACCTCCTCCCCTCCGGCGAGGAGCTCCAGCTCCGGCGTCCACGGATCCGGCCCGATCCAGATCTGAGATTGCCCTAAGGTTGACTTCTTCTCCCCCCCGAATTCGTCTAAGTCCTAAGTCTGCAATAATTTCGGGCATTTTTCATAGCATCACATCTCCGCAACCGTGGCTCCGTTTTGGGCGTATAATATGTCAAATTGTTCGTCTCGAAGAGTACATCATTTAATTCCATTGCATCATTTGCATTTGAGCTCATCTTGATGCCCGAAATGCTGTTGGAAGATAGCTTCAGATCGTTAGTTCCAGAATTTTATCAGTTCGAGCTCTTTTGTCATTTTTGCCATGAATTATGTGTGCACCCTATGAATTTGAGTCCTACATGTGAGTTGAACATTGCCATGCCATCTTTCAGGGGTATTTTCCATGTATTTTTGTGAGTTATGTGTTGACTAGAACAAGCATGCAAAGTAGGGATGAAGATGTTACTGATTTCAGGAACTTAGTGATTTCACTAAGTCTTGTCCTGCTGATAATTTTATGCCATATGTTCATGTTGTTGCAGAGAGATCTATGCCCTTTTTGAGCATGATCAGTAAGGGTGTTTTGAGCATATGGATGTTCTCTATCCATCCATGCCTTTGTTGGCATTTATGGAGTAGTATAGCATGTCATTTTCGTGCTCTACTTTTGCTTGAAATTGTTTCCTGGCAGACTGTTTGCATTAGATTCAATTTTCACGAGGTCGGTGTAGTTGATCCGTGTATGCTATGATGTTGTTCTTGCCATGTATAGCTCCTATGCCATGTCTTCTTGATGGGTGTATGCTTAGTTTATCATGAGGTGCTCTGTAGTGAGTGCATCGAGCTCACGAACATGCCATGTTGAATCTGTTTTTGCCATGTCCTGATATTTCACTAAGTCTGAAATCTGTAATAAAACTTGCAATGTTTACATGGGTGCCATCATTTCTTAAGGTCCTTTTTGGCTTATGGTCAGTAAGGGACTATTGAAATATGCTTTGAGTAGAATCATGTCATGCCTTGCTTTGCTATTATAAGTTCCCGTAACATGTTGTTTGCTTGCTCTAAACATGCCTTCCTGATGTTAATTCCTGCCATGTTAGTATTTTCACTAAGTCTGTGAACCTGATATTTTGAGCACTTTCACCATGCTTGTTTGAACATGTTATGATGTGATTTAGCAGTAGCTCAGTGTTCCTCTATTGTTAAGAATCTCCTGTAGTTCGTTGCCATATGCTTTGTTTTTATGTTGGGGTGCTGTAGCATAGTTTCGTGTTGCGTGCTAAGTAGCATCGGGCTGTTAAACGCAGTTTTGCATCATTCTTGTTTTGCTTGTCATTTGCAAACCGTGCATCCGTTTCCGGTGATCTTTATATCGATTTCAACCGAAATCATCCCATCTTTCCAGCGGCATACTTGGTTTGCCAAGTTGATGCCCGGTTCATCGTTTTCCTTCCGGAGCATACATATGCATAGCATGTCACATCTCGCATAGCATGTCATGTATTACATCATATTGCTTGTGCATATGTTCCTTATTTGATTGTGGTTCCGTTGCTTGTGTTCTTGCTTTGGGTAGAGCCGGAGGCGAGTACGTGAGCGAGGAGCCTGTTGAGAACGCCTCACGAGGATCAAGCCTTCGACAACTCGAGAACCTTACGAGCAAGATGACCATACCTTCGATATCACTTCTATCTTTGCTTGCTAGATGCTCGCTCTTTTGCTATGCCTATGCTGCGATACCTACCACTTGCTATATCATGCCACCCATATTGCCATGTCAACCTCTAACCATCCATGTCCTAGCAAACCGTTGTTTGGCTATGTTACCGCTTTGCTCTCGGCCCTCTTATAGCGTTGTTAGTTGCGGTGAAGATGAAGTTTGTTCCTTGTTGGAACATGGATATTTTGGGATATCACAATATCTATTGTTTTAATTAATGCATCTATATACTTGGTAAAGGGTGGAAGGCTCGGCCTTATGCCGGTGTTTTGTTCCACTCTTGCCACCCTAGTTTCCGTCATACGGTGTTATGTTCCTTGATTTTGCGTTCCTTACGCGGTCGGGTGATTTATGGGACCCCCTTGACAGTTTGCTTTGAATAAAACTCCTCCAGCAAGGCCCAACCTTGGTTTTACCATTTGCCACCTATACCCTTTTTCCCTTGGGTTTCGCGAGCCCGAGGGTCATCTTTATTTTAGCCCCGGGCGGTGCTCCTTCGAGTGTTGGTCCAACTGAGCGATGTCCGGCGCCCCTGGGCAACAGGGTCTATGCCAACCCGTCGTCTTGCTCATCCGGTGTGCCACGAGAGCGAGATATGTGCAGCTCCTATCGGGATTTGTCGGCACTGTGGGAGGTCTTGCTGGTTTAGTTTTACCATTGTCGAAATGTCTTGATGTACGGGATACCGAGTCGATCGGAGTGTCTTGGGTGAAGGTTTATTCTTCGTTGACCGTGAGAGCTTGTTATGGGCTAAGTTGGGACACCCCGCAGGTATTATCTTTCAAAGCCGTGCCGCGGTTATGAGGCAGATGGGAATTTGTTAATGTCGGTTGTAGAAAACCGAAGTTGACCTTAATTTAAAATACATCAACCGTGTATGTAACCGTGATGGTCTCTTCTCGTGAGTCCGGAAGTGAACACGGTGTTGGAGTTATGCTTGGCGTAAGTAGTCGGGATCACTTCTTGATCGCTAATAGTTTCACGACCGCGCCTTGCTTCTCTTCTCGCTCTCTTTTGCGATGTAGCCACCATATATGCTAGTCGCTTGCAGCAGCTCCTCCTTTTGACACCAGCCTTCCCTTAAGCTTAAATAGTCTTGATCTCGGGTGTGAGATTCTTTGAGTCCCTGTGGCTCACTGATTCTACCAAAACAGATCACGGTACCGGCGATGCGGTGCTGATGGCACAACTGAGCTGAAGTGGGAATATGATGAGGCCCTTGGTCGTTACTATGTTTCCTTTCCAGACGATTAGTAGTGGAGCCCAGTTGGGGCGATCGGGGATTTGTGTCGCATGTGGGGTTCTTCTTTTATTTTGGTTCCATAATCGGACCTTGACTGTATCTGGATGATGTAATGCTTTATTCATGTAATTGTGTGAAGTGGCGACTGTAAGCCAACTATGTACCTTTTCCCTTATGTATTACATGGATTGTGCGAAGATTACCTCACTTGCGACATTGCTTTCAATGCGGTTATGCCTCTAAGTCGTGCTTCGACATGTGGGAGATATAGCCGCATCGAGGGCGTTACAAGTTGGTAATCAGAGCCATCCCCGACCTTAGGAGCCCCCACTGCTTGATCGCTTTTAGTGGCGAGTTGTGTCTAGAAAAATGTTTTGAGTCTTTTAGGATTATATATATCGGAGAGTTTAGGAATTCTTTTTACTCCCAGTCCTTGACCTTCGGTGAGGTATCTGACGTAGAGTTTTGACTCTTCTCTTCTCAAATTTCACTAAATTTTTTTAGGATCACGCTGGTATCTTGGGATCGTTCGATATTCTTATGATGACAACATTGTCTTGGTTGCCTCGACATTTAGGGGTTGTGGCGGTGTCCCGGGAGTTGAGCTCCGAGGTGTTGTCGTCATAATTTTATCGTTGCGATTCGGAATACCGAGTTTAATGCGCCGACATCGAAAATCTCTTTTATGCGGTTGTTGGTGAGATAACCCGCTAACCCAAAGATCTTGTGGTGAGTACGGAGTATTGCCATGACTCGTATAACGGATGCTTTTGAAGGTTGAGGTACACGATTTCGAAGGTTTCTTGGTTATGTGTTGAAGGATGGATACATTTGGATGTAGGGATTGTTAGCTTGGGTGAGATATATATTGCTCCCTGTATCCCCAACACTGATTGCATAACAGGAAAGTTTCGGGAGTTTATAGGTGGGATTCAAGTAGCTCTAGCATTTTCTTCCGCAGATATTTGGTTTGTGATTGGGTAATCCTTACCACTTATTTGTTCCATTCATACCTTGTTTTTATTTTCTTTCATCAATATCTCTTATCAAGTGGCTTCTCACCTTAATGGGCGTGATGTTTACTTTGGAATTCATTCGTTCATCCTGTTCAATGTTTATTGTGAAGACTATATGTTGCAATTTCTATCCGTTGATTCAACTTGTCTATCTGTCTATCAAGATGCTAACGGATGTCACCCTCTTGAGATGGCTCCTCCAGCGCCGAGAATCCGGAACGCAGTGATGGGAGTCAGGCGAACCCTCCTCCTCCACCTCCGCCTCCGGAGGCATGGCAAACTTTGATGGCAACCACTAACGCCAACGCTCAGTTGTTGATCCAGCTGATGCAAGAGCGTAACCAAGGCCAAGGCAACCAAGGGAATCAAGGTCAAGGGCAGTTCTATCATCAGCCACAGTTTCCTACACTCAACCAATTCCTTGCAAATCAGCCAAAGTCTTTCACCTCTTGTGCGAGGCCACGACGCCGACGATTGGCTCGTGGATATCAACAAGCACTTGAATGCAGCAATGTCAGACCTGAGGACTACGTCAAGTTCGCGTCTTTTCAGCTCAAGGATCAGGCAGCTGATTGGTTCCAGCAATACAAGGATTCTAGGGGTGGTCGAGTGATTACTTGGACTGATTTCTGTCGGGACTTTAAAGCTCACCACATTCCTTCCAGTGTTGTTGAGAGCAAGCGTGAGGAGTTTCGCAATCTCAAGCAAGGAAATATGTCAGTGTACGAATACAACATACAGTTTCAGAAACTTGCTCGTTTTGCTAAACAAGACGTTCCTGATGAGAAAAGTATGATCTATCAGTTCAGAGGTGGCCTTCGAGAGGATCTGCAGTTATCTCTTGTTCTTTCCGAGCCTACTCAGTTTGATCAATTCTATAACATGGCACTCAAGCTAGAAGGTGCTCAGCTCAAGTGTGAGGCTTCAAAGAAGAGAATCGGGGATGCAGATTCAGTCTTCTTCTTCCTCTCAAGTGGCAGCAAAGCAGCAAAAGTTCTACCTTCCTCCTCCTCCGTTCCGTCGGCCTTATCGTGAGAAGAACTCGGTGGTCGTGGATCTTCCCACCCACCCAACCCAAGCTACGAGAACAAGTCTCAGCCTCAAGCTCCAAGGTCAAGTGCTCCTTATCACCGTCCGCTCTCGAGGTGACCTGCAACAAGTGCCAGCAGAAGGGTCACTATGCGAACAAATGCCATAACCAAAGGCGCCTTCCTCCTCCTCCCCCTGTGAGGTCTTCAAGCAATGCAGTGGTCAAGCATAATCCCAAGTCTGCCAAGGTGAATATGATGAATGCAGCTCAAGCGGAGGATTCTTGAGATGTGATCATGGGTAATCTTCGATTAATGATATTCTGCAAAAGTTTTATTTGATACGGGTGCTTCTATTTCATTCATATCAAAGCCTTTTGCATCCATGCATGATTTGCATCTTGTTGATCTGCCTAAGCCGATAGCGGTTTCATCTCGGGTTTATTCATGAACACCAAGATGATGGCTCGGATGTTTCTATCAAGATGGGCGACTATAGATTTCTATCTTCTCCAATGGTTCTTGGCGACTCGATATTGATCTAATTCTTGGGATGGGTGGCTTTCTCGGCACAAGGCTCGGCTTGATTGTCTTTGCCAGCAGATTCAATTGACACACCCTTACGAGGATGTTATCATCTATGCCGCTCGTGATGATACCATTCGGTTGTTTTCTCTCAATGAGAAGGGCGAATTGGATGCTATCTCTCGATTCGATCGTTTGTGAGTACCAAGATGTCTTCCGGAAGAGCTTAGGGTATGCCTCCTCATCGGCCGGTCGAATTCGTTATCGATCTTGAGCCCGCATCGAACCCGTTTGCAAGCGTCCTTACAAGCTTGGACCCAAGGAGCTGAAAGAATTGAAGAAGCAGCTCGATGAACAAGAGCGTCTGGGTTTGATCAGACCGAGTTCATCTCCATGGGGATGTGGAGTTCTTTTTGTCCAGAAGAAGGATGGCACGGACCGACTTTGTGTTGATTACCGTCCATTGAATAAGAAGACAATCAAGAACAAGTATCCACTTCCCAACATCAATGAGCTATTCGAGCAACTCAAAGGTGCTAAAGTATTCTCCAAGCTTGACCTCCGTATGGGTTATCATCAGATTCGCATTCGGGAACAAGATATTCCCAAGACAACATTCAGAACAAGCTTTGGTTCTTATGAATATACTGTCATGTCTTTCGGCCTTGTCAATGCTCCTCCAACTTTCTCTCGCATGATGAACTTTATCTTCAACCCCTACACAAATGATTTCGTCTTGGTGTATCTCGATGATATTTTGGTCTTCTCCAAGAACAAGCAGGATCATGCCAAACATTTGCGATTGGTGCTCGACAAGCTCAGAGAACATCAATTCTATGCGAAGTTTTCCAAATGTGAGTTCTGGCTTGATGAAGTTCTTTATCTTGGTCATATCATCTCAGCCAAGGGCATCGCTGTTAATCCCGAGAAGGTGTCTTCAATTGTGAATTGGGAACCTCCTCAGAATGTCAAGCAGCTCCGCAGTTTTCTCGGTCTTGCAAGCTATTGTCGAAGATTCGTTGAGAACTTCTCCAAGATTGCAAAGCCTCTTTCCAACCTCCTCCAGAAGCATGTCAAGTATGTCTGGACGCCTGAGTGTGATGTCGCTTTCAACACCCTCAAAGAGAAGCTAGTTACAGCTCTGTCTTGACTCCTCTGATGAATCCAAGCCATTGAAGTTTTACGTGATGCTTCCTTGCAAGGTCTCGGTCTGTGTTAATGCAAGAGAAGAAGGTTGTGGCCTATACCTCTCGCCAGATTGAATCCCAACGAAAAGAACTACCCCACTCACGATCTTGAGTTGGCGGCGGTTGTCCATGCATTGATAACATGGAGACATCTCTTGTTGGGAAGGAAAGTGGACATTTTCACGATCACAAGAGTCTCAAGTATATCTTCACTCAACCAAACCTCAACCTCGAGCAAACTCGATGGGTCGAAATGATTCAAGAGTACAATCCAAGTATTGAATATACTCGGCAAGGCGAATGTGATTGCAGATGCTCGAGTAGAAAGGCTTATTGCAACAGACTTAATTCTCAAGCCCTTCCAACGGATCTTTGTGAAGCTTTCCATAAGCTGAATCTTCAAGTTGTTCCTCAAGGATTTCTTGCCAACCTCATAGTCTCTCCTACTTTGGAAGATCAAATTCGTGAGGCTCAACTTCTGGATACCATGGTGAAGAAGGTGAAACGTGGTATTGAAAAGGGCATTTCCAAATACAAGTGCTATCGCTTGGATGACAAAGACACTCTTTTCTTCGAGGATCGTATTGTGGTGCCTAAAGGCGATCTGAGAAGAGTCATCATGAATGAGGCACACAATTCCCTCCTATCCATTCATCCGGGAAGTACGAAGATGTACCATGACCTCAAGCAGTCGTATTGGTGGACTCGAATGAAGCGAGAAATTGCTCAATTCGTGAATGAATGTGATGTCTGCAGAAGAGTGAAAGCAGAACACCAAAGACCAGCTGGTCTCCTTCAACCTCTTGCTATTCCAAAATGGAAGTTTGATCATATCGAGATGGACTTCGTGACTGGATTTCCTAAGTCCAAGCGTGGAAACGATGCTATGTTCGTTGTCATTGATAAGCTTACTAAAGTGGCTCATTTCCTTCCTGTCAAAGAATCTATCACAGCAGCTCAGCTGGCAGAGCTATACACCTCCAGAATTGTCTCCTTGCACGGTATTCCGCAATTGATCTCTTCGGACCGTGGAAGCATCTTCACTTCTAAGTTAAGGATTCTTTTGAAGGCCATGGGCACCAAACATCCGTTTCAAAGACAGCTTTTCATCCTCAAACTAGTGGCCAAGTCGGCGAGTCAATCAAATCCTTGAAGATATGCTCGGGGCTTGTGTCATTTCTTTTGGCATGAAGTGGGAAGAGTGTCTCCCATATGCCGAAGTTCTCTTACAACAACAGACTTCCAAGCGAGTTGGGCAAGGCCCCATTCGAAATTCTATATGGCGAAAGTGCCGTACTCCTCTCAATTGGTCCGAGACAGGTGAGCGCCAACTTCTTGGCAGCGACTTGATCACGAAGCGAAGAAATGTGCAAAGTCATTCGTGAGAATCTTAAAGCCGCATAATCGCGCGGAAGGGCTATTATGATGACAAGCACCGTGATGTGGCTTTTGAAATCGGAGACCATGTCTACCTCGCGTCTCTCCAATGAAAGGCACTCGTACGCCCGGTATCAAAGGAAGCTTGCCCCTAGATCGTGGGTCCTTTCAAGATCATTGGCAAAAGAGGCGATCTCGCCTATCAACGAGCTTCCACCCAACTTTGCAAGCGCGTGCGATGTGTTTCACGTGTCACAGCTCCGCAAGTGCTTCAAGATTCCTGAACGCACTATCAACTTTGAAGAAATTGACCTCCAAGAAGATCTTTCTTATCATGAGCACCCCGTTGCTATTCTTGAAGAAACCGAGCGCAAGACTCGCAACAAGTCAATCAAATTCCTGAAAGTAAAGTGGTCACACCATTCCGACCGAGAAGCCACCTGGGAGCGCGAGGATCACCTTCGTTCCGAATATCCGGAGTTCTTTCAGTCCTAGATCTCGGGACGAGATCCTCTTGTAGTGGTGGAGTGTTGTAACACCCCGGATGTATCTTTCCATATTTGTACTCCAACTCTTGCCATTTTCGGATATGTGCTATGATATTCCCTCCGTGGTTGGGTTTTGTTTTCGTTTTGCATTTTGTTCATGTCATGCATCTCATATCATGTCATCATGTGCATCTCATTTGCATACGTGTTCGTCTCATGCATCCGAGCCTATTCCCCGTTGTCCGTTTTGCAATCCGCACTCCTATGTTCCCGGCGTCCCCTCTTGTCCTTTTACCGCAAAGGGTGTTGAACATTCTCGGAATGGACCGAGCCTTGCCAAGTGGCCTGGTATAGCACGGTAGACCACTGTCAAGTTTCGGGTCATTTGGAGTTCGTTTGGTACTCCAACGGTTAACCGCGCTCTCGCAAAAGCCTCTTTTGAGTTGCAGCCCAACAACCCTCCAAACCAGCCCAATAACCCATCTAACTCCCCTCCATGCCCTCGGTCGTTCGATCACGATCGTGTGGGCGAAAACTACACCTCATTTGGACACTCCTAGCTCCCTCTACCTCTATAAATACACCCCTCCCCCGAAATCCCGGGTCCAAACCACCCAAAACCCAAGCCCGCTCCTCCGCCGCCGCCGGACACGTCCGGATCGGGCCGGACGCATCCGCGCCGCCGCCGCCCGGCGAACCAGTGCGACACGTGGCACCCGCCACACCGCCCCCCGGCTGCTGAGCCTGGCCGCCAGCCCTCCAGCCCGCGCCCGCGCCGCCGCCGCCTTCCGCCGCCGCGCCGCCGCCGCCGCCTGCTTCGCTGCTTGCCGCGCCACACGCCGCCGCGCACCGCCGCCGCCGCCGCCGCACGCTTGCCGCCTTGCTGCTTGCTTGCCTTGCCGCCGCCGCCATGCTGCCGCCGCTGCCATGCGCCGCCACGCCGCCGCCCGACCCGCCGTCGTCCACCCGCCGCCGGACCGCGGACCTCCTCCCCTCCGCGAGGAGCTCCAGCTCGGCGCCCACGGATCCGCCCGATCCAGATCTGAGATTGCCCTAAGGTTGACTTCTTCTCCCCCCCGAATTCGTCTAAGTCCTAAGTCTGCAATAATTTCGGGCATTTTTCATAGCATCACATCTCCGCAACCGTGGCTCCGTTTTGGGCGTATAATATGTCAAATTGTTCGTCTCGAAGAGTACATCATTTCATTCCATTGCATCATTTGCATTTGAGCTCATCTTGATGCCCGAAATGCTGTTGGAAGATAGCTTCAGATCGTTAGTTCCAGAATTTTATCAGTTCGAGCTCTTTTGTCATTTTTGCCATGAATTATGTGTGCACCCTATGAATTTGAGTCCTACATGTGAGTTGAACATTGCCATGCCATCTTTCCAGGGGTATTTTCCATGTATTTTTGTGAGTTATGTGTTGACTAGAACAAGCATGCAAAGTAGGGATGAAGATGTTACTGATTTCAGGAACTTAGTGATTTCACTAAGTCTTGTCCTGCTGATAATTTTATGCCATATGTTCATGTTGTTGCAGAGAGATCTATGCCCTTTTTGAGCATGATCAGTAAGGGTGTTTTGAGCATATGGATGTTCTCTATCCATCCATGCCTTTGTTGGCATTTATGGAGTAGTATAGCATGTCATTTTCGTGCTCTACTTTTGCTTGAAATTGTTTCCTGGCAGACTGTTTGCATTAGATTCAATTTTCACGAGGTCGGTGTAGTTGATCCGTGTATGCTATGATGTTGTTCTTGCCATGTATAGCTCCTATGCCATGTCTTCTTGATGGGTGTATGCTTAGTTTATCATGAGGTGCTCTGTAGTGAGTGCATCGAGCTCACGAACATGCCATGTTGAATCTGTTTTTGCCATGTCCTGATATTTCACTAAGTCTGAAATCTGTAATAAAACTTGCAATGTTTACATGGGTGCCATCATTTCTTAAGGTCCTTTTGGCTTATGGTCAGTAAGGGACTATTGAAATATGCTTTGAGTAGAATCATGTCATGCCTTGCTTTGCTATTATAAGTTCCTGTAACATGTTGTTTGCTTGCTCTAAACATGCCTTCCTGATGTTAATTCCTGCCATGTTAGTATTTTCACTAAGTCTGTGAACCTGATATTTTGAGCACTTTCACCATGCTTGTTTGAACATGTTATGATGTGATTTAGCAGTAGCTCAGTGTTCCTCTATTGTTAAGCATCTCCTGTAGTTCGTTGCCATATGCTTTGTTTTTATGTTGGGGTGCTGTAGCATAGTTTCGTGTTGCGTGCTAAGTAGCATCGGGCTGTTAAACGCAGTTTTGCATCATTCTTGTTTTGCTTGTCATTTGCAAACCGTGCATCCGTTTCCGGTGATCTTTATATCGATTTCAACCGAAATCATCTCATCTTTCAGCGGCATACTTGGTTTGCCAAGTTGATGCCAGTTCATCATTTTCCTTCCGGAGCATACATATGCATAGCATGTCACATCTCGCATAGCATGTCATGTATTACATCATATTGCTTGTGCATATGTTCCTTGTTTGATTGTGGTTCCGTTGCTTGTGTTCTTGCTTTGGGTAGAGCCGGAGGCGAGT
Organism: Aegilops speltoides; assembly: GCA_021437245.1. Lineage (NCBI taxonomy): Eukaryota > Viridiplantae > Streptophyta > Magnoliopsida > Poales > Poaceae > Aegilops > Aegilops speltoides. Next base: position 444,761,611 of record CM038146.1, on the reverse strand, counting down.
GCGTGAGCGAGGAGCCTGTTGAGAACGCCTACGAGGATCAAGCCTTCGACAACTCGAGAACCTTACAGTGCAAGATGACCATACCTTGATATCACTTCTATCTTTGCTTGCTAGATGCTCGCTCTTTTGCTATGCCTATGCTGCGATACCTACCACTTGCTATATCATGCCACCCATATTGCCATGTCAACCTCTAACCATCCATGTCCTAGCAAACCGTTGTTTGGCTATGTTACCGCTTTGCTCGGCCCTCTTATAGCGTTGTTAGTTGCGGTGAAGATGAAGTTTGTTCCTTGTTGGAACATGGATATTTTGGGATATCACAATATCTATTGTTTTAATTAATGCATCTATATACTTGGTAAAGGGTGGAAGGCTCGGCCTTATGCCCGTGTTTTGTTCCACTCTTGCCACCCTAGTTTCCGTCATACCGTGTTATGTTCCTTGATTTTGCGTTCCTTACGCGGTCGGGTGATTTATGGGACCCCTTGACAGTTCGCTTTGAATAAAACTCCTCCAAAGAAGGCCCAACCTTGGTTTTACCATTTGCCACCTATACCCTTTTTCCCTTGGGTTTTCGCGAGCCGAGGGTCATCTTTATTTTAGCCCCCGGGCGGTGCTCCTTCGAGTGTTGGTCCAACTTGGCGATGTCCGGCGCCCCCAGGCAACCGTGGTCTATGCCAACCCGTCGTCTTGCTCATCCGGTGTGCCACGAGAGCGAGATATGTGCAGCTCCTATCGGGATTTGTCGGCACAGTGGGAGGTCTTGCTGGTTTAGTTTTACCATTGTCGAAATGTCTTGATGTACGGGATACCGAGTCGATCGAGTGTCTTGGGTGAAGGTTTATTCCTTCGTTGACCATGAGAGCTTGTTATGGGCTAAGTTGGGACACCCTGCAGGTATTATCTTTCAAAGCCGTGCCCTTGGTTATGAGGCAGATGGGAATTTGTTAATGTCCGGTTGTAGAAAACCGAAGTTGACCTTAATTTAAAATACATCAACCGTGTATGTAACCGTGATGGTCTCTTCTCGGAGTCCGGAAGTGAACACGATGTTGGAGTTATGCTTGACGTAAGTAGTCGGGATCACTTCTTGATCGCTAATAGTTTCACGACCGCGCCTTGCTTCTCTTTTCGCTCTCTTTTGCGATGTAGCCACCATATATGCTAGTCGCTGCAGCAGCTCCTCCTTTTGACACCAGCCTTCCCTTAAGCTTAAATAGTCTTGATCTCGCTGGTGTGAGATTCTTTGAGTCCCTATGGCTCACTGGTTTTACCAAAACAGATCACGGTACGGTGATGCAGCGCTGATGGCACAACCGAGCTGAAGTGGGAATATGATGAGGCCCTTGGTCGTTACTATGTTTCCTTTCCAGACGATTAGTAGTGGAGCCCAGTTGGGGCGATCGGGGATTTGTGTCGCATGTGGGGTTCTTCTTTTATTTTGGTTCCGTAGTCGGACCTTGACTGTATCTGGATGATGTAATGCTTTATTCATGTAATTGTGTGAAGTGGCGACTGTAAGCCAACTATGTACCTTTTCCCTTATGTATTACATGGATTGTGCGAAGATTACCTCACTTGCGACATTGCTTTCAATGCGGTTATGCCTCTAAGTCGTGCTTCGACACGTGGGAGATATAGCCGCATCGAGGGCGTTACAAAGCTCCTCTCCTCCTCGGACTCCCCTCTCCTCGTCCTGAGTACTCGATTGATTGATATGTGCCTGCTGGGAGGGGTTAACCGAACGTGATTTGTTGAGGTAGGGATTGAGAGAATTTAGGAGTTTAATCCCTATAGGGATTGGGTGACAGCGTGAGGATCACCCAACCCCTGGGTGGATTGAATCCCCTAGGGGGTTGCTCCCCTGACTACCGAACAAGGCCTAAAAGGGATGTGAACACCGTTGAGCCGGCAGTTCCCCATTACTTGCGATGGTCTGAGCAACCCATTATGTGGAGTCGAGAGGATCACCCGCCCGAGGTTGATAATCCGGGTCACTTGGCTTTGGTGGTGGTGCCTCAAGTTGGTGGATATAAATTCACTAAGGTACTCATGGATGGGGGTAGCAGCATTAATATCCTTTATTATGATACTTTCCGTCGCATGGGGTTGACTGACAAAAGTCTTAAGCCGTCTAATAACGTTTTCCATGGGTTAGTGCCTGGTAAGTCGGTGTATCCTGTCGGCAAGATTGATATGGAAGTGGCCTTTGGGGATGAACATGATTCCGAGAGGTTGACCTTTGAACTAGTCAAGATTAAAAGCCCGTATTACGCTTTGTTTGGACGGACGGCTTATGCCAAATTCATGGCACGACCTTGTTATGTTTATCTGCAGCTCAAGATGCTGAGTTACAAGGGGACCATCAAAGTGCACGAAAGCCGTAAAATAGCTTTGGAGTGTGAAGAAGGTGACGCTGCTTATGCTGAGTCTGTCTGTGTAATAGAGGAGTTGAAGTTCTATAAAGACAATGTTGATCCAGCGGATATGACATCTTTGAAAAAGCCAACTACAGAGCATGATCCGGTATTGAAGTTCAAGTCGGCCGACGACACTAAGCTAGTTGACTTTGTTCTTGGAGATTCATCAAGGCAATCCAGTATCAGTGCTAACATGGATCCAAAATAGGAAAGCACGCTCATCGAGTTCATCCGTGAGAACCGGGACATCTTTGCATGGAAACCTTATGATATGCCAGGTGTACCGAGGGAACTCGCTGAGCACACTCTTAATATTGATCCGAAGTTTAAGCCAGTTAAGCAATTCCTTCGTCGCTTCAATGAGGAGAGGCGTAAGGCCGTTTGTGAAGAAGTGGTCCGGCCCTTAGAAGCTGGGTTCATTGTTGAAGTTTTTCATCCTGAGTGGTTGGCTAATCCGGTGTTGGTGCTTAAGAAGAATGGCACTTGGCGTATGTGTGTGGACTACACGGACTTAAACAAGGCCTGTCCGGCTGATCCTTTTGCTCTACCTCATATTGATCAAATCATTGATGCTACGGCGGGTTGTGAGCGTTTGAGTTTTTTGGATGCTTATTCTGGTTATCATCAGATCAAGATGGCAGGTAAAGACCAGGAAAAGACAACTTTTATCACTCCCTTTGGAGCCTTCTGCTATGTGTCTATGCCTTTTGGGCTCAAGAGTGCCCAGGCGACTTACCAGCGATGTGTGCATAATTGCCTTCACAGTCAGATTGGGCGCAATGTTCATGCTTATGTGGATGATATTGTGGTGAATTCAGAGAGAACGAAACTTTGATAGATGATTTGAAGGAGACCTTCAACAACCTCCGGGTCTACAAGATGATGCTTAACCCGGCCAAATGTGTTTTTTGTGTGCCAGCAGGCAAGCTCTTGGGTTTTCTGGTTTCTAACAGAGGCATTGAAGCTAACCTGGAGAAGATCAAGGCCATTACCTCCTTGGCAAAGCCGGCGTGTATCAATGATGTTCAACGTCTGGAGGGTCATATTGCTGCCTTAAGCCGGTTTATAAGCCGGTTGGGTGAGAAGGCCATACCAGCATGCAGATGATGAAGAAAACAGATCACTTTATGCGGGTGATCTTTGCTAATGGCGTTTGAAGCTTTGAAGAAACAGCTAGCTGAGCCACCAGTCCTTGCTACTCCTATTGATAAGGAGTCACTACAAAAAAATACACTTCCGTGATGATACGTGTTTGTCACAGTAGGTCGCGTTTTTTGTCATGCATGTACATCCATGATGATTTTATGACAGAATCCAGATAGTCATACCTGTGCTGTCGTAGAAGTGTTCCATGACATTACCAAAATTATCATCACGAAAGTGTCCACTTCCATGACGATAAATCGCGCATCACAGAAGTGCTTTCATCAAGGGTGACCGGCACGTGGCATCCACCATAACGGAATGCCGTTAAGCTATCGGGTCTGGTTTTGGATCTGATAACCCATTAACAGCCCCGACCAATGGGGATTTTCCACGTGTAAAATCATCATTGGCTGGAGGAGACACGTGTCAGCTCTGTGTTGGCACAGGTGTCACTCATCCAATGGGCGAGACGCGCCTATGATATGTTGACACGTGGACCGGCCCATCAAGTTTAAATGGGACGGCCCAACTAAAGGCCCACAAGATTTTGCGGACCATAATGGGCCGGCCCAGCTAAAGGCCCACGAGATTTTGCGGGCCATAATGGGCTGGCCCAGCCAAAGGCCCACAAGATTTTGTGGGCCATAATGGGCTGGCCCAGGTAAAGGCCCACAAGATTTTTGTGTGCCATAATGGGCCGGCCCAGGTAAAGGCCCACAAGATTCTTGCGGATCATAATGGACCGGCCCAGCTAAAGGCCCACGAGATTTCATCGACATTAATGGGCCGACCCAGCTATAGGCCCATAAGATTTTGAGGACCCTAGTAGGCCGGCCCATTAACTGGCTGCCATGTCTTGGGCCAAATGTCGGCCCATATTTGATCCGGTCCATTTATGGTCTGCCATGTTTCGGGCCTAATAATGGCCCATATGAGATTCGGCCCGTTAAAAGCCTACCACGTTCTGGGCCAAATTATGGCCCAGATCAGGTCCGACCCTTTAAGAGGCTTTGGGCTAAATTATGGCCCATATCAGATTCGGACCGTCAATTGGACGTTATGCTTTTGGGTCCACTTGCTAAAGGCCCATTTAGTAATTCGGCCTGATATTAGTTTTGGCCTATTAAGGGCCCGTTTAACATTTCGGCCCTATATTAATTTCGGCCCGTTAAAAGCCCGTCATATAGTTGGGCCTAACTACGGCCCGGTTTGCATCTGGCCTGCTCGCAACCGATATCTCATTTGGGCCAAACAAGGACCGAGACAATTTTGACCTGTTAAAAGCCCGTGATTTGGTTCGCACAATCATGGGCCGGGGTCCATTTCGGGCTGCTGCCGGCCCGTGAGCTGTTCGGCATGTTTCAGCCCCAACCTACTTCTCAGCCTCCTAAAAGCCCATTGAGTTTTCTTATGAAAAGAGGGCCGGGGGTTACTCGGCCTATTAAAGATCCGAATCTACTAGTGGGCCAGTTTACTTTTGGCCTTTTAACAGACCAAGATGACGGGGCCCATGATGCGGATCATACATCGTGATTGCATGACGGCCCGATTATGTACCATAATTTTACGGTTTGGCCGGTTTACTGCGAAGACAGGATATATATACAGTAAAATAACTGCAACATCGTGAATAAGAAAAAATCTAGACTATACAATAAAGAAATTACGACATATTACATCCACTGGGCATCAAAGTTCGCCACTATGATAATAAAGCACAAGCAGACAGCAGATTACATACACTGGGCATCAAAGACTGCCACCAGTGCAAATAAACACGCCGATAAAATAATATACAAAACCGATAACACTTCAATAGAGTTCAAGAAAGGTTAGCCCTGCTGGGGAGCTGCAGCGCAAGCAGCTGAGCAAGCTGGTGAGATTGCGCTTGTTCAACACTTATATCTTCCTCACTCTGAAAGATAAACAAGCAGACATATGACAGGTTTTGCACATAAAAGTATCAGTGCTGACAATTCATCACATTTCTTACTGACGAATAAAGTGACATAGTTTAAAATTGCATTAACACAATATGGTATTGTTCAGGTCAAGACATGGCAGGAAATGACATTGTGAAGGAGTTGGCAGCTTCATGACACCACTGGATTACAGATCAAGAACTCATAAGTATCAATGGTTAGTGTGCTGTCAATTTATCCCATGTTAGATTGGCAAATAAAGAGACGGTTTAAATAATAGTAGAATGATATGACATTGTTCATAGTTAAGACATTGTAGAATATGACATTGTGCTGTAGTGGGTAGGTTCACCACACCACTGGATTACGGATGAAGAACAGAAGCATACATGCAGTGCAAAAGATCACTTGCTCTGTATAGTTTAATTTACATGGTATGAAGAAGGAACTTGGTTGTACAACTGAAAACTTAAATTGAGAAGGACAAACTTTTGTTTATGAACTACATAATAAACTTTAAACATGCAATTTGATGCAAACACCAAAAATAAACAGCCGTTGCAGTCATGCCTAACCAAATATACACAACAAAGTTTGAAGGCTTGAGAAGGACAAACTTACATTATTGGTGAAGACAGGCTCTATAAAGCCCTTGTCCATGCTGATGGGGGGGGGGGCAATTCAAGAAGTTTACCAAATAATCTTCTTCATAAACATTGTCTTTATTCCACATTTTGTTAAGAGTAAATATAGATGTGATAATATACGAAAAAATGGAGAATATTTAAGATAAGATGAAGAGTGATGCTACATAACCAAATAGCTATAAATGTAAGTGCAACAATACAGGCAAAAGGTACAACCAAGAGCAATGCACAGCTAAACTTCTTCAGTACCAACCTTATGGTAAGAGTAAATATAGATATGATGTGTAGAAAATGAAGGGCAAAGGAAAATAAGCTGCAGAGTGATGGTACATGAACAACTACCTGTCAATATAAGTACACTGATAAAGGACAGCATGTACTTACAAGAACAATGCAGAGCTAAAAAATTCATTGGCATTGGATATATTCTACACTAATGTAACCATTCATACAGATCAGATAATTTGGAGCGAACAATTGATAAGCAAGCTATCATAAAGGATTATTATTATATTTCCTTGTTCATGATAATTGTCTTTATTCATGCTATAACTGTATTATCCGGAAATCGTAATACACGTGTGAATACATAGACCATAATATGTCCCTAGTAAGCCTCTAGTTGACTAGCTCGTTGATCAACAGATAGTCATGGTTTCCTGGCTATGGACATTGGATGTCATTGATAACGGGATCACATCATTAGGAGAATGATGTGATGGACAAGACCCAATCCTAAGCATAGCACAAGATCGTGTAGTTCATTTGCTAGAGCTTTTCCAATGTCAACTATCTCTTCCTTAGACCATGAGATCATGTAACTCCCGGATACCGTAGGAGTGCTTTGGGTGTATCAAAGCGTCCTGGCGTGGCGGGTGACTATAAAGGTGCACTACGGTATCTCCGAAAGTGTCATTGGGTTGACACGGATCGAGGCGGGATTTGTCACTCCGTATGACGGAGAGGTATCTCTGGGCCCACTCGGTAATGCATCATCATAATGAGCTCAAAGTGACCAAGTGTTGGGTCACAGGATCATGCATTATGGTACGAGTAAAGTGACTTGCCGGTAACGAGACTGAACGAGGTATTGGGATACCGACGATCGAGTCTCGGGCAAGTAACGTACCGATTGACAAAGGGAATTGTATATGGGGTTTGATCGAATCCTCGACATCGTGGTTCAACCGATGAAATCATCGTGGAACATGTGGGAGCCAACATGGGTATCCATATCCCGCTGTTGCTTATTGACCGGAGAGTCGTCTCGGTCATGTCTGCATGTCTCCCGAACCAGTAGGTTCTACACACTTAAGGTTTGTTGACGCTAGGGTTATTAGGAAGACTTGTATGTGATTACCGAATGTTGTTCGGAGTCCCGGATGAGATCCCGGACGTCACGAGGAGTTCCGGAATGGTCCAGAGGTGAAGTTTTATATATGGGAAGTTATCGTGCGGACACCGGAAAGTTTCGGGGGCATATCGGTATTGTACCGGGGCCACCGGAGAGGTTCCGGGGGTCCACCGGGAGGGGCCACCCCTCTCGGAAAGCCGCATGGGCCGCAAGGGGCAGGGAACCAGCCCCTGGAGGGCTGGGTGCGCCCCCCACGTTGGGTCCATGCGCCTAGGGTTGGAGGGAAACCCTAAGGGGGGCGCCCCCTTTGCTTGGGGGGCAAGTCCCCCCTCCCTGGCCGCCGCCCCCCCCTCTAGATCCCATCTAGAGGGGTCAGCCCCCCTTGCCCCTTCCCCTATGAATAGAGGGGTGAGGGGAGGGCTGCTGTACACAACCCAAGGCGCAGCCCCTCCTCTCCCCAACACCTCTCCTCCTCCGTTACGTGCTTGGCGAAGCCCTGTCGGAGTACTACTGCACCAACACCACCACACCGTCGTGCTGCCGTTGGAGAAATCTTCCTCAACCTCTCCTTCCTCCTTGCTGGATCAAGACGGAGGAGACGTCGTCCGTCCCGTACGTGTGTTGAATGCGGAGGTGCTGTCCGTTCGGCACTTGGTCATCGGTGATCTGAATCACGGCGAGTACGACTCCATCATCACCCTTCCCTTGAACGCTTCCGCACGGGAGCTACAAGTGGTATGTAGATGCAAACTCACTCCCTTGACTCGTTGCTTAGATGAACTCATAGATGGATCTTGGTGAAACCGTAGGATTTTTTTTATTTTCTGCAACGTTCCCCAACACTGCTGTCACATAATGAGCCAGGTATGTATGCAAGTACAGTGATACAGGACAACAGGTACTAACAAGAGCAAAGTAGCGGGCAGCATATTTGCGATATCATGTCATTCTTTTCAAACCAGAATCCTTTTTCGAGCAGATTTCCTGCAAAAAAGATCCGTAAGGCACATGCGAAAAAGTAGAAGTTCAAATTGTCATGCGATATCATAGACAGTACCTCATCCTCGGAACGAGACCAGTGCATAACAAGGTTTTTCCATTCAATGTCTTCTAAATTTAGCACAGGAGACTTCACAGGAAATTCGTTTATAGACTTGCCATCAAAGTGTGATTTCCTCAGGTAACACCAATACTGCTGCAATGCTTCCTTGAAAAGCGCAAGCAAGCTTTGCTCGTCATGACCATCCAGATTGACCCTCGCCTACTTACAACAATGCAATGTAAATCATTGATGTGTTCAATCAGCAGAAAACAGGAAAATAATCAGCATGAATAATAGCACTTACACGTAAGTGGGACAGGAAGATGTGAAAATGGTGTTTGTCTTCACTATAATCTTCCCATGACGGGAATATATGCACATAGTCCCTAACAACATTGAAAGCATTCTCTTTTAAACTGGAAATAACTGGAATGGGGTTCCAATCTGCAGGAATTGCCCATCTCTGCAGTTGGGATAGGTCTTCGGCCGGTGGACTTGCTATACTTTTTGCTGGAGTGGGATTTTTTACGGTAGTGCAGTGGTGCTATGGCCGAAATCGCATACCTTTTCTTTGGAGTGTAGGTCTGTGTGGTGGGGCTAGTGGTGTGGCCGGTGAAGTATGGAGTGCAGATCTGCTGGAGTCGGTCCTACGTTTTGTGTCACTGGTTGTACAACCAATATAAGTGGGGTGATGTCTGATTTCTCCGGCACAACCACGTTTTTCAAGGACTTTGCTGGTGCTCCTTCAGGTTCGGCAATCACCCTCTTCCTTTTTGATGTATGATGCACAAGAACATCATTTGAGTGGAAAACATGGTATGATGATAGATGGAATATGTATTGATAATGGATGGGCATGGCATCTCTACATATATGATGAATAAACTAAGCAGATGGCGGTGCAACAAAGTAGAAGAAATGCAAGATAACATATGCAAGATACGCGCAATCAATAAAACCTTGCCAAATTATAATAGGAACCTTGATAGGTGAACATGACGGGCCATCTTCCTTTGACTCCTCGAGGTTAGAATAGTCATTAGGATCATATTCTGAACAAGAATCTATAGGTGGGGAGCGTATGAGTTTCATTGCATCCAGAATGGCACTCAATGCCTTGGTGCCAATTTTGTAAGTCATTGTAGTGTTCCACAATATTCTTCTGATGCACGGATTCTGATATTCACTGTAATTGCGTATAATATCTGAGAACCATGAAAATATAAATAGTTGTGAGATTATCTTTGTAAGTAGATGATATTCTAATGTAGGGGCGCCCCTGTAAACACTTGTGTGCTATCACTGGATTCTGATGAGAGAGCTCATGTGTGCTGTAATATGGTGCGTGCATTTATATAATCTGGCACAAGAACACAAAAAAATAGGCTCCAGAAGTAAGGATAGTTGGCAGATGATAGGTTCATAATATACTGTATAGAGAGTTTATTGCCAAACCATGATAACAAGAGCACACAACAACTAGGCAGATCATAGTGTACATAACAGGGGTACACCATAACCACGATATATAAATCGGGAAAGTGGAACTGGCTTGAAAATACAGTGTTGTATTGCCGCTAGTAATTGAAAGCCTATCGATCACGTAGAGGCCAACTCTATCAGCTGTTGACTGCAGATGTCCCTGCGCCCCTTCCTAACAAGGAACATATTGTACGTACTAAATACAGAATAAACAAAGAAGAACATGTTAAAGAACATAAGAGGAAGCATATTCTTGAGGTTCCGCTTCATTGCATACAATGTTGGTTGCCCACTCATGATGAATCACATCACCCAAAGAAATGCAATTCCATGTTGTCTCTCTATATGTGGCCATTTTGAACAAGAGTCATTAGGATCATATTCTGAACAAGAGTCAACAGATGGGGAGTGAGGGAGTCCTGGACTAGGGGGTGTCCGGATAGCCGGACTATCGATATCCGCCGGACTCCCAGACTACGAAGATAGAAGATTGAAGACTCCGGCTCGTGTCCGGAAGGTACTTTACTTGGCGTGGAAGGCAAGCTTGGCAACACGTATATGTAGATCTCCTACCATTGTAACCGACTCTGTGTAACCCTAGCCTCTCCGGTGTCTATATAAACCGGAGGGCTTTAGTCCGTAGGACACAACATTACATCTCAACAATCATACCATAGGCTAGCTTCTAGGGTTTAGCCTCATTGATCTCGTGGTAGATCTACTCTTGTACTACCCATATCATCAATATTAATCAAGCAGGACATAGGGTATTACCTCCATCGAGAGGGCTGAACACAGGTAAAACATTGTGTCCCTCGTCTCCTGTTACCATCCGCCTAGGCGCACAGTTGGGCCCCCTACCGAGATCCGCGGTTTTGACACCGACATTGGTGCTTTCATTGAGAGTTCTCTCGTGTCGTCACCGATAGAGCGGATGCCTTTACCCGTCTTCAAAGGCGGTGTTCTCACCGGAGGGCCACGGCCGCCGGTCGGACAATCCGGCTTGGCGGCTTCCTTATGACCGCTTTGTCCGGCCGTCGCTTCGCAATGACTTCTCAAGTCGTCGAAAGAAATCTTGAGTCAGCCCTAAAGCTGCCGAGCAGTTAGATCAATCGAGCTCTCAAATGTTAACGAGCTCTTGGATCGCATCGCCGCCCAGGAGTGCATAGCAGACTACAATCAGTTGGGCTTAAAACCAATCTGAGAGAGATTAACTCTCCCCAGGTTACCCACCACATCGAAGTGGTAGAAGAACAACTCGGCAACTCGTTGCCATTATTGAAAACAATATGTGTCCAGATTCCCGAACCCTCCCCACCGGATTCCCGTGGAGGGACGGACTCCAATCGAGCATTGAACCTAGAATCATGCGTCGCTCCGGACCCGCTGGGCTGTTTCCAGCAAATCGAGCTTCCGAATTCGGAAGTCCCTCGGCCATTGAGCCCAAAGATGGGCAGGGATCCGGATTTTATTCCACCCACCCGCCCAGACATATGCGACCTATCTCTAATCCGACAAGAGCCCTCAGAAACAGTACATCATTACTGGGCCAGATTCCTCCTGGTTATGGACAGAATAAAGGACTGCCGAGAGGAGAACATAATCTCAATATTCGCAATAAGCGCACGGACAAGGGAATCACGAACGCCATCGATCGTCGCAAGATTACGCGTTTTACCGATCTGGCGTCCATAGTGCGAAATCTTGTCGACGGAAAGTTTCGGAAAACTGAAAATCAATTTTGGGATAATCCGCCCCAAACCCAGTCCAGCGGTAAAGGGTGCCTCACAATCAGGCCCCGGATGCACAAATCAAAAGCAAAAACCCAGCAAGGAAGCGGAACCGTCTTTGGAGGGATGGCTCAATGGACCTGTAAACTTCTGTCTACGAGGGAGCTATCCCAGCGCATAGCCTTCGAGCATGTTGGATATTACGGCGGTGGCCAAAAGTGGCGAAGAGCTTACGGCTCGGAAACCACTCCAACAATACCGGCCACGGTGTCAGCGGTCTTGAGACTTTCGCATCAAATAATATCGAAACGAACAATCCGCGAACTTCGCGAAGTCTACCAAGTAGCAACAGCAAATCCATGGGCGACACAGCTATCACCTTCAGCGCTAGCGACGAGCCCACATCTCGAACTACGAGCCCGGCCGACCGGTACTTAGTCCCATAGTGGGCGGCTTTCGGTGACAAAGGTCCTCATGGACGGCGGCAGGACTAAACCTCAATTACGAGAAACCCTGCGGAAAATGGAAATCGATTGGAGCCAGTCGGCGAAGCAGCACAACCTTCAGAGGAATAATCCCTAGCCGGGAAGCGCGCTGCACCGGAAAAATCACACTCGATGTGGTGTTCGGCTCTCCGGACAATTACAGATCCGAAGAAGTCACGTTCCAGGTAGCCCCGTTCAGCAGCGGCTATCACGCCATATTAGGACGAGAGGCATTCACAATTTTTGAAGCAATACCTCATTACGGGTACATGAAGCTCAAAATGCCTGGGCCCAGCGGAATAATCACTCTCGTCAGTGATCCGGACACAGCACTCCGGGCCGAAAATAAGACAGCCGCACTAGCCCTCGAGGCACTATCCGAAGCCTTAGCGGCAGAGGAACTTGCCGCACTAAGCTCTACGGTAAACAGGGACGACGTGATACTCGATAAAAGATCCAAGTCCACCTCCTTCAAACCAGCAGATGAGATAGTTAAATTTCAGGTCCACCCAACGGAACCAACAAAGACGGCCTCCATCGGGGCACAGTTGAACCCCGAAGTCGACGCCGCTCTGCGCGAATTCCTTCGGGAAAATTGGGACATCTTCGCCTGGCACCCTTCGGACATGCCCGGAATCCCTCGCAGGTTGGCAGAACACATCCTAAACATCCTAAAAGGATTCAAACCAATCAAACAGGCTCTCCGACGATTTTCCGAGCCCAAAAGACAAGCAATGGGAGAAGAGCTAGCCAAGTTATTCGAAGCCGGATTCATCAGAGATATCAAACATCCGGACTAGCTAGCAAATTTGGTGATGGTACCAAAGAAGGACAAATCCTAGCGCCTCTGCGTCGACTTCAAAGACCTAAATAAGGCTTGCCCAAAGGATCCTTTCCCCCTCCCCCGCATCGATCAAATTATCGATGCCACGGCAGGACACGACTCGTTGTGCTTCACGGATGCATACTCGGCTATCATCAAATCAAGATGGCGAAGCGAACCAAGCCGCAGCGGCATTCATCACTCCATACGGGCCATTCTCGCTTCAACACGATGCCCTTCGGACTCAAAACGCCGGCGCAACATATCAGCGCATGATTCAAACATGTCGGCTACCGGATAGGCAAAAGCGATCGAGGCATCGTGAGCGGCGAGTCGTCAAAACAAAACACGTCGAAACTTTAGTAGGCGATTTGAGGATCACATTCGACAACCTCGAGCATATGACATTGTGAATCCGGAGAAATGTGTTTTGGCGTACCAGCCGGAAGCTGCTGGGCTTCATTGTATCCGTAGAGGAATCGAAGCAAATCCGGCCAAGATCCGAGCTCATCACGATTGGATATCCCAAAGGACCTCAAGCAAATACAAAATTAACGGGATGCGTGGCAGCCTTAAGCCGTTTATCTCCGTTTAGGAGAGAAGGCGTTGCCCTTATCGCCTCCTAAGGCGCACCGAACACCAGTGGGCGGATCGCCACCGCGGACTCGAAGAAATAAAGGCCATATTGGCAACAAATCCGGTCTTGGCTGCGCCCACTCAAGGCGAACCGATGTTGTTATACATCGCTGCAACACATCAAGTTGTGAGCGCTGTCCTCGTCGTCGAACGAGCAACAGAAGGGCATAAATTCCCTCTTCAAAAACCAGTGTATTACGTATCCACTGTGTTAACCCCCTGCAAATCCCGTTACCCACACTATCAAAAGATAGCATATGTGGTGTTCATGGCGTCCCGGAAGCTCCGGCACTACTTTCAAGAGTGTTCGATAACAGTGGCCTCTGAAGTACCACTCAATGACATTATAAATAACCGTGGACTTAGCGGGCAGGATTGCAAAATGGGCCATTGAGCTCTTGCCATTCGACATAACTTACAAACCTCGGCGAGCCATAAAGTCGCAAGTCTTGGCTGACTTCGTCGCCGAATGGATGAAGCGAACTACCTAAAAGTACGGCGCATACTCCAATTGGACTATGCGCCGACGGCTCCAAAATGTTGGCGGATCGGGGCTGGTGTCGTCTTGGCGTCCCCACCGGAGATACTGATCGATATGTACTTCAAATAATGTACACGGACTCCAACAATGCAGCTGAATCGAGGCCTTGTAACATGGTCTCCGGATGGCGATCTCCATGGGCATTCAACGCCTAGAGGTGCGCGGGATTCAAACCTCGCAATATCCCAAATAAATGGAGACTTTGATGCCAAGGATCCGAAAATGGCAGCATATCGTAATGCTGTCACGAAAATGTCAGCTCGGTTTGAAGGACTCAAATTCCATCACATAGCGAGATAACAACCAAGCGGCCGACATTACCGCGCGATCGGTGCGAAACGTGATGTTGTCCCTCTAAATATCTTCACGAGCGGCTCTTCAAGCCATCCGTCTTTGTGGGAAGAGGAGTTGGTAGCGACAAACCGGAGAAAGCCGCACAATTGGTGATTCAGCGGACAACGTAACACAATCCGCCCACGACATAATGGCGGTAATCGCCGCGTGGACAGAACCTTTCTGGCCTACTTACTTAGGCAGGAACTTCCGAAGACCAAAATGAGGCCCGCTGCATAGTCCGCGATCGAAGGCCTACAAGGTTCATGAGGAGAACTTTATAAGAAAAGTACTACCGAGTCCTTCAAAGGTGCATCTCCGAAGAAGAAGGGCGAAACCTCTGGCTGAAATCCATGCGGACTAGGTGGACACCATGCAGCAGCCGGGCCCCGTAGGAAAGGCGTTCCGTGCGGATTTTATTGGCCAACAGCTCGGGCAGATGCATGCAGGACTTGGTCAGCGATCGTCGGTTGCCGACTCTTCGCTAATGAGAGCCATATGCCAACCACCGCCCTCAAAACCATACCCATTACCGGCGTTCGCGATGCAGGGGCTTGACATGGTGGGACCCTCAAAGGGGAACCCACAAGAAAAAATACTGTTGGTCATGGTGGATAAATTCACCAAATGGATAGAGGCCAAACCGGTCAAAACGGCAGAGTCCGGACCAGTGATAGACTTTATATCGAGGTGGTACACCGTTATGAGTCCCCATAGCATCATCACCGATAACGGCACGAACTTCACAGCTGATGAAGTCAAGGCATGGTGTAAAAATATGGGCATTAAGCTCGACTATCGTCGGTCTATCACCCTCAAACCAGCGGTCAAGTGGAAAGAGCAAGCGGTCTAATAATGGCGGCATTAAACCCGGACTAGTGAGGTCACTCACTAAATCAAACACCCAATGGGTCGAGGAGCTCGACTCCGTACTGGGGCTGCGGACAACGCCTAACCGTACTACGGATTCACACCATTTTTATGGTATACGGTGCAGAGGCGATCTGCCTGCGACATTATTCATGACTCACCTCGAGTGCGCATATGCGAGGAAAGAGAAGCGAGCTTGATCGGCAGGCAGCTGGACACATTGGAGGAAGAGCGTGGCGTCGCGGCGGCTCGTTCCGCATTTTACCAGCGAGAGGCTCGAAGATATCAAAGCGATGCGGGCCAAGACCTATAACATTGGTGAACTAGTTCTCGCTGCGGACAAGAAAAGGACAAGCTCAAACCGGATGGGAAGGCCCTTCATCATTGACCAAATCTTGTTGGCGGGCGCACCGTCTCACTTAAATCGTCGGACAACCGACTCGCGCCGAACCCATGGAGCGCAGCCCGCCTCAAGCGATTCTATGCCTAGCGCCGGACTAAGAGTTCGCCCCTTCCCCGTCCAATCTTTTATACTTGGCTGTCTTTTATCTCTCTTTTATCCTTTTAAAATTAACAAATCCCCGGGGCCTATTTTCGCATTTTTGCATACATCGACGTGCCACCCTTTTCGTTATTCTGGGGCTTCTTTTATAGAAGCTCAACTATCTGAGTTTATACCCAACACATGTGTCATGCTTCCACATGTACCTTTTACTCGCCATTATATGCATCGATATGACTTAAGTTTTGGCCAAGCTGGGTTGCTGGCTCTGTGCTTACCCTACATTCCGATTGTTCGGCTAGGTGGTAAAGGAGCACCTCTGCGATTATTCTTGCCGGGTCACCGGATGTGTACCTCGGTCGGGTGAAGCCGAAGCTAGCTTTCTTAAGGGAATATTCGGTCGGTGATTTAAAAGATGACTTTTACCTATTTTTCCATCTGCCCCGGATGTTTTATTGCTCCATTGGCGGTCCGGACATGCACTTTAGGGCATGCCACCCGATGAAAGGAACCCTTAACGGAACTATTCTCCTGGAAGATGTTTCTTACTAACCATGTAATATAACATAACTAGTTGGGCACTTGCACGATAAAGCACTAATGACCCCTCGCCTAGTCTCCATGCATACCACGGTTATTTATTAACCAAAAAGGTATTCGGACACACTCCGGACTCTAGGGTCCCGAGGTCGAAGCGAAAAGGTCGGCAACGGCAAACGATCTACAATCCAGCTAGTAGGCATTTCACATGTCATTTATAAGGATAATATACATTGTCAAGTTTATTGATTGTATTCCTGCTCAATCCCGTCTAATAGGCTGTCTAGCTTACAGTCCCGTTGGGAAAATTTAGCAGCCAGTTCTACCTGGCTGTACACTAAACTCACAGGGATCTCCTTCTCGTCGGGCCCCACCGGTCCAACTTTGGCCATATGGTTGGGATCCGCCTTCTTGTACCGCGTCTTCACCATGGCCCAAGCCTCCCTGGCACCTTGACGGCAGGCCGAAACCTTCCACAAATGGAAGCGCTGCCGCACTCCCTGTAGCTTCTCTGCAAGCTCCCCGAGGCCCTCGGGCGGGACGAGGGATGGCCATAAAGCCTGTACGACGCCACTCATTGCTGCCGAACTTGTTCGCACAGCCATAACAGTTCGGAAGTTGATCACCCATTGATACGGGCATCTCCTCCCAGGATGGCCCGTGAGTATACCTACAAGTCATATCACGTCAAATCGCTTCCTCGCCGAACTCTTCTTCCTAAGAGAGTTCGCTCAAGCACTACTATAGATGCTGCGGCAAGCCGTTGATTCTCCTTAACGGAGCCGGACAGCTCGGCTGTGCACCTTTCAGCTCTTCTCCGAGCTTGGCATTGTCATCTTGAAGCTTGTTCCTTTCTGCTGAACTCTGTTCAAGACATTTTCGCCGCTTTTAGCTGGCGTAATAGCGATACTGTCCGGACCTTGTTGGCGGCACCTCTGATGTCGTTATTAGACTCGTGCGCGCGTCGCTGCAGCAGCTTATATTCATTTATACAAATGTGTTACCGGAGGGTCTTTCCATCTCCTCCTGCGGCAGCAAGTCTTGACCTCAAGTTGGGCCTTGCAATCTTGCAGCTCCGGGACAGCTGGGCATTCTTCTCGTTAAGAGCACGAAAGTTTACATGATCCTTAAATCAGTTAACATAACTAATTTAAGTCTCGGGCTACTCTTGGTGTATACAACCATTAAAATTCCCTTACCCGTATGTCTTTAACATACTGCTCCGTGGCTCTGGTAAAACCATTTTGGGCAGCCCGGAGATGCGCGTCCCCTGCTTTAAAGGCATCCAATGACTCAGGGGAAAAGCACGCCTCTTGAAGAACTGTCCGGCGGCGTCTATGATTCATAGCGCTCTCCACCTCCGACGTTGTGGCGGACAGTCTATCGGTATCCTCCGTTGGAGTAGGATCCGGTTCGCGTCTTGCGCTTGCCTCCCCCTCCAGTCCGGGCGTTGGAGCCTGGCGGGAGTTGATTGGGGGCAATTCACATCTTCATGATCCGCCGAGCGCTTTTTTCCTATGAAGATCATGAGCACTTAGAAGTTTCCTCGGAACGTTGCTCAGAAAGGTCAAAAGCGAGCTATACCTCTGCGGCGACGTTTCCGCCCGCACAGCGCTCCTTTTCCTCCTGCTGGTTCGGCACGACCTCGTAAGTCGGCGCCGCAGCTCGACTCTGTCGTAATGGCGCTTCTGCAAAATACCATCGTTCGCGAAGGTCGAATAGGCAAGGATAAAATAACGGTGTCCGGACTTGGTCTTGGTCACAGGATGCGAACTCAGCCGGGGTAGTCGCCGTAATGGCGACCAGCGCATCATCAATGCTTAGTTGGTGATACACCCCGTCGATTAGCTCCACCCCAAGGTCCGGATCCTCTTCGGAGGCTGGACCCAGGGATCCTTCCGGGTCCTCGGGCTGTGGAGCGGGACTCACCATGTCCTCCACGGTCCGGCGTAAACTCTGCGCCGAAGACGTAATATAAGAAGCTTAAACTTCGAAAATACGGGTAAAGGCCCTTTTGAGGCATTCGCTTACCCATCCTCTGGGATTGACCATAGAAAACCCATTCACGGGGTTCAGACGAAGGAAGTCCTCCTTCTCCCCCTTGTACAGGCCGGATAGGATCTTCACCAGATCCTCGGTCGAATCCGGCCCTTTGCGGCCGTGCCGGGTAGCATCGTCTTCCCTGTTGAAATCCCACATAGGGTGGCCTCTGTATTGCAGCGGCTGCACCCCCCGCTTGATGCACGTCGCCATGACTCCAAACATGGTCAAGCCGGAATGAGCCATTAATCTTATCCGGCCCATCAAGTAATGGACGCTCTTGTCTTCCTCCAAACGGGGGCTCCGCGGGCGCCAGCTGAGGCGTTTCTTCAAGGAGCAGCATCAAACTCCGGAGGCCAATCCGGACTGGGTCGGGAGCGGCAGGCGTCTACTATATAAAACCACTCCGAGGGCGGTCTTGGACGCCCTCTTGGGGTGCGGATAGGTATCCGTCCCGGCGATCGCCATATTTTGGCGCCGCCCTTGATATATGGACCCCTGGTGAGAGCGAGTGCGAGGCGAATAGCCTCTTCCACAATGCGAAATGGGGCTCGATGCCCGGAATAGCTCGCAAAGGGCTACGTAGCCCGCGATGTGCAACACTGAAGCGGGCGTGGTGATGGAGCTGAAGTCCGTAGAACTTGAGGAGCCAGCGGAGAGCAGGTGTATTGAAACCCGAGCCCCTTATTAGATAAGGGACAAAACACACCCGCTCCCCCTGTTGGGGCTTAGGGTGTCCTCCGCCTGGCTCCCTCCTCGATAAGTAACCAGTCCGGCTCGGACCGGAACCATGAAGGCCGGAGGAAGCCATCCCTCTGTTTGGAGCTTTACTAGCTAGTTGTGGGAAATAGAGCACCTCCTCCAATCCCCCGGCGATGGGCTGGGAGCGCGTGAGGAAGAGCCGCGTTGGCGATCCATGGTGGAATGGATTTGAGTCGAGGCGCCGATGGGTATCTGTGGGAGGAGGGTGGTGCGGTTTGGATCTGGATCCCTGCCCTTTAATAGGTGGTGACCCGCACAACCAGGGGTGAAGTGTAAAGACTCCTGGCTTTTCGCATTCGTGCGGACAGCGTGGAAGAGGGCCGTAATTTGGCGTGAAGCCGAGAATCACGATATTCAAGGTAAAGCGGGACCTTGTCCGGCAGAACATGGAATTGAAGGAGAACCCGCCTTACAGCGCCGAAGACTACAAACACGCTGGACTTATCGTCATTGAAGCCTGGTTAGGGAGACTCTTGAGGAGTCTGGACTAAGGGGTGTCGGATAGCGGACTATCGATATCCGCCGGACTCCCGGACTACGAAGATAGAAGATTGAAGACTCCGGCTCGTGTCCGGAAGGTACTTTACTTGGCGTGGAAGGCAAGCTTGGCAACACGGATATGTAGATCTCCTACCATTGTAACCAACTCTGTGTAACCCTAGCCTCTCCGGTGTCTATATAAACCGGAGGGCTTTAGTCCGTAGGACACAACATTACATCTCAACAATCATACCATAGGCTAGCTTCTAGGGTTTAGCCTCATTGATCTCGTGGTAGATCTACTCTTGTACTACCCATATCATCAATATTAATCAAGCGGGGCGTGGGTATTACCTCCATCGAGAGGGCCTGAACACAGGTAAAACATTGTGTCCCTCGTCTCCTGTTACCATCCGCCTAGACGCACAGTTCGGGACCCCCTACCCGAGATCCGCCGGTTTTGACACCGACAGGGAGCGTATGAGTTTCATTGCATCTAGAATGGCACTCAATGCCTTGGTGCCAATTTTGTAAGTCATTGCAGTGTTTAGCTTCAAGAGTGGACTGCTGCTAGTGCGACACAAAGCAGCTACACAAATCATAGTGTAGGTATAACGGAAAACCTTAAGCATTAGAGTAAAATTAGCAAAGTGGAACTTGCTGGAATATATGTGCTAGTATTGCCGGTACGGCTAGAAAGGCTTCGGATACCAGCTCTCTTCAAGTGAAGATGCGGTACCGTTGATATCAGTGTAACTCTCAAAGGCGACACAGCTCCCCGCATTTCCTTGCTATTCTTATAGGATTCAAGTGTGCAGGCCACTAAAAATCCTATTCCTATGTTTACAAAATCCTACGAATCAAAGAGGCTCAAAGTGTCCATCACAACCGACCGTATAGACCTCTACACTACAAATGTCCCTGCTCATCTTCAGCACAAGGAATATACTGTACTACTATCATACTCCCTCCGTTCCAAAATATAAGTCTTGGTAGAGATTTCCACTATGGATCACATACAAATGTATCCAGATACATTTTAGAGTGTAGATTCACTCATTTTGCTCCATATGTAGTCCATGGTGGAATCTATACAAAGACTTGTACTTAGGAATGGAGAGAGTACATATTAAAGAAGAACGGAAGAGGAACATGGTAAAGAAGAGCAAGCAGATTTTGGATAATAAAATGATGGTTCTTGAGTGCCACACATGATGAACGAGGCGCATTAAGAATGCAACTCCCAGCTGTCTCTCGTCCATTTCAGGCGGTTGGATGAAGATCCTACGTCTCCTAACCCTTCTTCTTCCTCGTCTCTGATTCTTCCCATACAGAACACCGCACAGGCCGCCGGCCAGACCATCGGCCCCCATCGCATGTGTTCCTCCGCCACCCCCACCCCCACCCCCGCCCCAACCCTCACCCGCGTCGAGTTTTCTTCGTTCGGCGAGGCCCCACAACCACCCGAGCCCCTTCTTCGCACCGGCGAACTCCGGCAAGCTCTAAAAAATCGACTGACCCAATTTTGAAATTTAGTCTACTGTGATTTAACTAGTGTGGAATATAAAAGGGGAAAACCATAAGCATTGGGAGTATAGTGTTGAGCGTGCCATGGCGGATCTGAAGGTGCAAACCGGACAAAGGCAACTTCACAACCAAGACAAGAAATCAGAGTAAAGCAGTGGTGATCTATTTTCTTGCTGCGAATAAGTTGCGCAGATACGAAAGAGTACCGCCTCTAGTGCGGCGCCGTGTATGCATCTACTGAGAATTTGACGGTGCTATGGTAGCGATGGCTGTCAGCGGCGTGGAAGCAGATCTGGGAGGGTAGACGGTGGCGGAAGGGCGCGGTGGACGAGACGGTCATAGGAGCGGTGCCGGCAAGGTGGACGACTGCGGGGATGAAGCGAGAGGACGGAATGCAAGGATCCCGGTCTAAAGCCGTGGATTAGAGAGGTCGATCTCTTGTAATGGACGGCAGCGTCGGGGTATAAGCTCCAGCATGGTGGAGGAGGACGACGGTGGATGGGGTGGCGGACGGCGGCGGACGGAGGAGGGTGGGGTGGAGAGGGTGTTTTGGCGCCCACGGAGTACGAATGGGGAAAAGGGAGGTAGAGAGGAAGGGGGAACCATGTATTCAGGGCGCGCTTGTCTCAAATGCGAGGAAATATACAAGCTTAGCCCCCATTTCAAATTTCCTACATCACAGCAATATTAGTCAGTTGGGTATAGGATGGTAATCTCGAATACACCGAATATTTGCCGACGAGAGTTTGTTTTTGGCACCCACCATGTATGAATATGAATCGGGGAGGGAGTCGATTTCGGCCGAGGATACACTGTGTTTTGGCGCCCACCATGTATGAATCCGGGTGAGAGGCGGTTACGTCACGTTTGGGTGAAAATACAAACCTACCCCTATTGAAACCTATAGAAATCCAGCAGATCGGCTTTGAATGGCAGGGATAGGCAGTAGTAATTTCCATCTCGCAGATTTTGGTTTCGGGCGGTTACTATGACTTTCCCCACTTCGTTCAAATTTTGCAGAGGGCACGTTTACCATGCCAACTCAACTGGAATCCCGTTTGTATTCTATTTTTTTTTCGGGCGGGATCCATTTTCAATTGGAATTAAATTCTATATACATCATTTTTATATATACTTTCAAAAGCACAACACCATTTATACATAAATATGGTTTACAAATGGCATGATAAAGGTTGTATCCATCAATTTGGATTTTCAAATATTTGAAACCACTTTATGTTGAAATCCAATGTATGCATTCCTCGCTGACTGTCTCCAGTTAATGTGTGTTTCATGCGGGTTTTTTTTACTTCGCAAACATGTATAATGTGTTTCACACACACAACATATAGTGTAATCCTGTTTAGACATTAGTTGCATATAAACCATGCATTGTTTGTAATTAAAGAATCTATGGATCGCCAATATTGATAAACTATATAACATTACACGTGTGCCCAAATTCAAATGAATATGCATGTTTGATACACCTATTTGCGTTATGATATTATCGATGTCGTGATCTCCAGTTTAAATATTTGAATCCTCTTTAATCCAAATATTCGTCTCATATAGCTATCACTCATGCTTATATAGGACTATCTCTCTGGACCTATACGCGTTCATCGTCTCTCAGGTATCTCTCGTGCTACTTGTATGTCGACAATGATCTTTTATCTTCGTAACACACTGACGGTACTCTCTCCCTCGACCTTCATCACTCTATCTCTCTCTAAGTATATCTCGCTCCCTGTTATGTGTCTCTAACTATGATTCTCCATGTGGAATCTCTTTCTCTCACACAAACACAAAACTATGTCTCCCAGGGTCTCAGTTCTCTCTACTATTCCCATGTGTGCCACTCGCACACCCCTCATACAGAGATGTCTTTTGCTCCTTAGATATGAGAACCTATGACTCTTCCTCTTAAATATCTCTTTCTCACACACATACACAAACTTTGTCTCCCAGGGTCTCATATTTCTCCATTGTTCTATTGTATGTCGCTCACACACACTCTCTCTCCCTAGAGATATCTTGCGTTCCCTCATATGTCTCTCTAGCTATCACTCTCGTTGTGAAATATCTTTCTCTATCGCAGACACAAAACTCCGTCTCTCGGGATCTCATTTCTCTCTGATATCTGTTTGTATGTGACTCACATGCACCCTCTCTCTATCTCTCCCACACCCACACACATAACTCAGCCTTCTGATCCACTTGACTCCTATCTCTAACGCACACTAGCTAGCATCTTTATCTTTCTATTTATCTGTTTCTCCATCAACCTTCTTTCTCGCCCTCACTCTTGATTCCTATCACGCACACTACATATGTTTCTATCTACATGCAATCAAGTGCCCACTTTTTATTTTTCTCTCACACACACATATATAACTTCACCCTCTGAACCACCCGGCAGTCATCTCCAACACCAAAACTAGCGGATGTCCCTCTAGCTAGCATCTCCATCTCTGTGTCTATCTGTAGTTTCTCCGTCAACATTTCTTTCTTGCACGGAGTCTTGCTTCCTATCACCCACACTATATATGTCTCTCCATACATATGCATTTATAGGTTGATCTCTTTTGCACAATCATTGTGCCTCACTCCCTCTGCTCGCCATAGATGCATGCTCCAGCCCACGCCACTATATCTTAAAGACAAAAACACATGCTCAATTGTCGGGCCTTCTTCCCTGCATTCTCACATGCATGCATATTGTCATACCAATCCGTCTCTCCCATGTCGTTGATCTTATGACTTACGTCTTCTTTCTTTTATCTCGATCATGCCCGCGCGCACACACACACATCCCACGTATACATGTATACCTCTCACACATGCACGTTCAAGGTCTCTAGTCTCCATACGTAGTTAATTACCCTCAATCCTAACGCCACATCGAATCGTTCTCCTCTTGTGTGCACATAACTTTCGCCTGGATGGGTAAAACACACACTCACACCTAACAATCTCCTTCTAGCTACCCCCCCCCCGCCTCTCACTCTTCCCCTATATCCCCGAAGCCAATAAGACCATCCCTTTGTTTAATTCCCGCCTACATGCACCATCGATATATAGTAGTCTTCCTCGGTGTCTCTCGAACAAACACGTTCTCTCGATGTCGACTCCTCTCACGTGCACACACCTTCTCTTCCCTCTCTACGGGCATTTTCTCTCTCGCACCCCATCGTTGGTGGCCTCTGCCATACGCATCACCTCTCTATGATGAAGCCATGCACACTTAAATTACATCCGCCACCGAGGACCCCGCGACACACACACACACACAAACACACACACACACACACGCACACCCCCCCCACACACACTAAGACTCCATCTCTCTCTCTCTCTCACACACACACAAACACACACGCACACCCACCCCCCCCCACACACACACACTAAGACTCAATATCTCTCTCTCTCTCTCACACACACACACACACACACACTAAGACTCCATCTCTCTCTCTCTCTCTCTCTCACACACACACACACACACACACACACAGACACACACTAAGACTCCATCTCACACACACATGCTCTAGGCGGAGCATTTGTTCCTACCACCATTCATCCAACCTTACCCGTATGATAAACAATCACCTTAATTTACTTGCATAACATGGACAAATTCCACTTTACTTTAGTAGTCAGCAAACTTATCATATGTACCCTTATAAAAAAACGAGTTGGCGATGATGGTGTACCTGCCATCTATGTCTGAGACCGTCGATCTATATCGGCGGATAGAAAGCAAGCTATGATAATTTTACAAAAGATACCCGCACCTCTCTCCACATCCTTATCTCCCACAACCTCATTGCTCAGCAATTAAAAAAGGAAGTCTCTGGAACAATCTAGCATGGTGGCCGCTGCTGCCTGCCGGCGCCGTCCATCCCCATGCCTCCGCCCATTCCGACCACCAGTCACCACCACGCTCCACTCCTCCTCACCTTATCTCTCATCTTTCATTTTTTTATGACATTCTCGAGATACCAGTTTTCCGATAAAATTCTCGAGATATCATTAGTTTTTACACATGGGATTACTCCGGCATGGGTCAATCACAACAGGTGTTTTGTAAAAAAAATGCATATTGATGTTCCGTGCAATGCACGAGCATCTTGCTTGTAATCATATAACGCAAATCACGAGCAGGAAGTGACATTTTTTTTACACAACCACGTTAACATGGCCACGTAAATCACTAGCTAAAGTAAATACCATTATATGTATATCCCGATGCAAAAGGTTGAGTACATGTCCGAAGAGTAGAGTCGCACACACGCACTCTGTCTCTCAGAATCTCTCTCTCTCTCTCTCACACACACACCAGTTACGTGATGCCCACTTAAGCAGACACGTATGTTACAATTTGTGCACCCGCGGGTACACGTGATGCTGCGCATTTATTTAAGCCGGAAGGCGAACCCAAATAGTAGATGCATTCATTCCCCTCCCGCCGCCTATCTCTGGTTGCCGTCGCCCGGTAGCCATGGCCCGATCAAAGGTAACAACATACCCATACTCCCGCCGGAGCAGCGCTTTAATATGGAAATTTTAGTGGTCATGCATGCATCTTTTTGTGCTAGCACTCCTATATAAGGGTTGACCAGTCACTTCCCGCGGACGTGCGCGGGCGGTGGAAGAGGAAGGAGAAGGGAAGTGAGCTGTGGAGTAATGTTTTTTACCATAATTTCTTAGGAAACTGAGTGCAATAATTGAGTAGTTTTGCAAACTACCAGTACTACACCTGAAACGGTTCAAAACCTATACTCCCTTGCCAGCGTGCGCTTCCCGCATGAAACGGTTAGCGTCGCCCTGGAGCGTCAGTGTTGCATTAATGCCCGGCCAGAGCGGAGGCGACCTCTCATTGGCGCCGGCTTTGAAGTGGCGCGACGGTCGAGAGAGCGCCGCTTCCCGGTGCACGCGACTGCTCCGCGTCGAGACTGGCCATAGGCCCTGTTTGGATCCATGGGTTAGAGTTAGTTTGAGCTAGTTGGGGCTCAAATAGCCCTAAAGTATCCAAGCATGAGGGTTTAAATTGGAGCAAGTTGCACCGAACCCACCAAAAAAACTATCCCACCCACAAGAGGTGCTAACTGGAGATAGTTCTCATTGGGACCACTTAAAAATCGCTTTTTTCTCTCCATCAAGTGCATTTATTGTCAATCTAACCCTATCACCGAAACACCTCTTTGGATACAATTAGTTCAGGGTTAGTTGAACCTCTAGCTAAGTTAGAGTATTAAACAGGAGCAGTATAGGACATGCAAGTTGCTCAAAGCATTCGTATGTGAAAGGATTTTTTTTTTCTTTTTGAAAATGGAACGTGAAAGGAATTTTTTTAGAATGCTCTTGGCATGTCGCTAACATGTGATGAGTTAACCGACCTCAATAGATGGCAAAAACGCCAGCCCGCCGCACTTTGAGAGAGCGAGGAGGAGAAGCGTCTGAGGCTGCTGGATTACTAGAGATAGGTGTCGCACGGAAGCCAAGAAATATGGTGATAGCGTGGGTTAGCCATGTACTAGTCAGGGCCGGCCCTGGGGTATGGCCCAAGGGGCCACGGCCCAGGGCCCAGGTCGGGGAGGGGCCCATGATCCCGGGCCCATGATGTAGTATACATATATGGTATAGCCCAGCAAAAATAGGTAAGAAAAATTTTACCAGAGAAAAGAAAACGAATGTAGCGATTAGCGAAGCCTCACGTGACGTGATTCAGGCCTGATGCGAGGCACGGCTGCTCGTTTCCCTTGTGAAACAGATCAATCAAAGATCTCAAGCGTTTCGCTCGTCTTCGTCTTCTCGTCGGTTCGTCTTTGACTCTACTGTTCCTCCTCTGGTTGGTCACCGTCGGTCTGCCTGTTGCTCGGCGCCTCGGCCGACGCTAGTTGTCGCCGCTGCGCGCGCCGCGCGGCAGCTTCCAGCCCGGCCATCCGGCATCCGTTACGGCGGCAATACGTTATACGTATGTGAGCCGTGAGGGCACCACAGTATGTACTACTAACTTAGAGGGTACGTATTCATTCATGTTCCTGATCCATCCCCCAAACCCCAATTTCAGTAGTTTATTTTATTCTTTATTTAGTATGTATGTATTCAACTATTCATCCATGATCCATCGTTAAATTTCATTGTACACCAAGTTTCAAAATTCTAATGTATAATTTTTTAATTCAATCTTTCACGGTATGTATTCAACCATCTTAATTTTTTGTCAGTCCGTATAAATATCTAGGGTCCAATCATTCGATGTATAAATTTCTGCATTGAGAAGGATATCTTGGACAATGTTGATCTTGATTGTGCCCTTTATAACTTTGCAACAAGAAATGCCCGAAGAAAATTTTCTGAAGCACTGAAGTACTATTGTTGTCGATGGAATCAGTCAAATTTGGTTCTTATTTCAGGTAATCATGTTAGTTTCACTTTGCTATCTTTTTAGTATTTCTGTCGTAATATGGCATTGTCCAACAATTATTATAGTCAAATCTTAAACTAAAGATGCGTGCTTGAAAATTTACTAAAGTTTATGTATCACGCATACATATATATGGTCTTAGGATATAGGGGCCCACGTCATCCAGTTCGCCTAGGGCCTCCCGAAACACAGGGCCGGCCCTGGTACTAGTATGATGTAACTACACTGAGCTGCCGTGTTTCGTACTCTTCCAGTCCACTATGGAGATGATTGGTTGATTTTATATCGCTAAATAATATTAAATATTATGAGTGCAGACGCTCCACCACGAGGTTCCTTGCTCCTTCTCGGTCGTCGGGAATCTATGTTCTTCCACTCTATTTTTTTACGTGAGCTTTGTTCATCCTTTTGCCAACACACGAGACATCTAGCATCAAGGCGCACGTGTTATGCAAGGATCGTTCCATCTATATGAAGAACACGTGGGACTGGAACTATGAGACGAACATGTACCCAGGAGTGGACGTACGAACCTGAGTAATGTAGCGCTGTCGGTGTACTAAAGTAGGGGTACCTTAGTACCCCGAACTTGTGCACGGGTGATCGTGACACCCAGCAACAAGGATTGCGGACGCCCATAAGACCCTCCATCACACCTACTACTGCCATTCAAGAACAAAGTATTAACCAAAGAAAGCGAAGGCCCGGCGAGAGGAGCTTGCGGGAAGGCCGGCTGGGCATCTCGAAGACTTGCCGTGGGGCCCCTGCGCTCGGCAAGACGGACGGCCGGCAAGCTTGCCGGCACGACAAGAAAAGGGCCGCGGCAAGGAACTTGCCGCGGCAAGGCTGCCACCCAAACTCCAGCGCATCCGGCGATGTGTCAACACAAGGCCATCCCAAGGGCACGTGGTGCGGCACTACGCAGCCATGCGGGCGAGGTGGCAAGCGGGTCGACAGAGATGACATCGTGGCAACGGTGGCTCACTTAGCGGTCACTCCTTCGCCTTTGTTAGGGGCGACCGGACGGGCATTTAATGCCCTTGTCCCTGCCGTCGAGTTAGGTAGGGGTCCTTTGTTGGTCATTGTTGTACCAACCCGCGATTTTCGTTTCTACCCCTCTTCCTCGCTGCCACTGTGGATGCCCCTTGAGTATAAAGGGAGACCCATGCGCGCGTAGAAGGGGTTCGGTCCATTCGACAGCCACAACACCACCATACGCTCGCATGCTCGAGCAAGATCAAATAACAAACACAAAGCAGCAGTAGGGGTTTTATCTCTCCGGAGAGCCCCGAAGCTGGGTAAAAGTCGCCCGTCTCCCCCGCGCGCTCGACCTCGATCTGCTCTGCGCACGCCCTCCGCTCCCTTGCCGGACTAGAAGGGCCCCCAAGTGCCCCATAGGTGCTCGAGGCCACAGAGAGACGCCCCGACATCTTTGGCGCGCGGTAGAGGCGCGTCGGTCGTGAGCATCGATCCGGTCTCCCGCGCTACATCAACGTCATCGTCAACATGCCACCGAAGAAGAAGCCTTCGAAGGTGGCCGCTCCGTCTACATCAATTCCACCACCACCGCCGGAGCAAGCAGGCGGTGGAGTAGACGCCGGCGGAGGAGCGGGCGCCGACGGTGGGGCTCACGTCGTCACCAGATCCGAAAACAAGGCCCCCCAAGCGTCGGCGACGGTGCAGACACCGCACCCTTCTTAGGAGGTGCAAGGTCGACAACGCCCCGGTGCTCCTAGCATCGTGCTCGCGTTGGAACAAGGCCAAGCTGGTGGGTCGCGGGACGCTCGAGGTCAGCATGCTGCGCCCGCATCTTTGGCGCGAGTGGTCTGATCGCCCGGGCGGGGTGTTGCACCTCCCAATCCGATTGAGTCAAGCACATCCGTTCCTCGCGCCGCTTCGTCGCCACCGCCACCAAGACAGCCGAGGAAGGCGGCGAGCCAGTTGCTTCTAGACTACCCTCGGCGCCGCACAAGATCGGCGGCGGAGGATGACCATTTACAACCTCATCGGCCGCCAGCGGCGACAAGCCCAGCGACCGAAGCGTCGAGGCCCGGCAAAACGCCGGCGCAGGCGGCGCCGACAAGACCGCTGGGGATGCCACCTCCGTGCGCTCCCAGCCCGAGCGGCTAAGATCGCCCGGCTCGCCGGGCCAACCCGGCGCCGACTCCGCTGCGTCGTCCGGACCCGCGAACTTCGCCGTGATCAGCGCCACGTTCTCCAAAACGGCAACACGAAGACGCGCGCTTTTCGCATCAGCGCAGGAGGGAAGCGCGCGTCAATCGACCAGCGTGCTGGGCCCTTGTCGGCGATGCATGCACTAGGGGAGCAGGCGACTTGCGTCTGTGGCAGGTTGCCC
This sequence comes from Aegilops speltoides, assembly GCA_021437245.1. Classification (NCBI taxonomy): domain Eukaryota; kingdom Viridiplantae; phylum Streptophyta; class Magnoliopsida; order Poales; family Poaceae; genus Aegilops; species Aegilops speltoides. Next base: position 444,731,531 of record CM038146.1, on the reverse strand, counting down.
TGCGTTCACCCGTGAGCTGCGGCAAGTCGATGGCCCAAAACCAGAACTTCAAGCGAGACATGCCGAGAAGTATGATGGCAGGATACATCCGTCGGAGTTCCTCGGCATCTACACCATTGCGGTGCGAGCTGCGGGAGGGCGGACGAGAAGATCTCGCCAACTACTTCCCCGCTGGTACTCAAGCCCGCGTCGAGATCTTGGCTCATGCACTTGCTGGCGGCTCCATCTCTTCATGGGCGGACTGTGTCACCGGTTTGTCGGCGCCTTCACGGTGACCACAAACCCCATGGCGAAGCGACCTGCATTTGCTCGTCCCCGAAGGAAGGGAGCCCTGCGCAAGTACATATAGAATTCAGCCAAGTGCAGCGCAACATCCAAGCGTCCACCTGCCGCGGTTATCGGCGCGTTCCACCGAAACGTCGCGCAACCGCAGGATGAGGAGGAGATGGCGATGAAACAAGATCGAGAGATGTCGTGAGCTCTATGCTCGGCGACAAGTGTGCACGGGCTGAGGAAGGAGAAAATTCGGAGATTGCGGGAAGCGAAGGGTCGGCGGTGAGGATACCGCCCGGCAAGGAAGAACCGGGGGCGGAACAACAGGAAGAGAAAGGCTAAGGGTGTGCTAGCTGTCGAGCATTCCGGCAATGGAGGCACCTCCGACAAGGCCAAAGCCGATGACTCCGGCAAGGCCGTGGTAGCCGCCGACAAGCAGGATGGCTCCGGCAAGCGGTATTGCAAGATCCACCGTACCAAGGGCCATGATCTCCAAACCTGCAAGAAAGTGGAGCAGATGGCGGAGCTGCGAGAAGCTGAGTCTGGCGCCGCGACAAGGAGAGGGCCCAGGGAGGCGGCGGAGGATCCGGCAAGAAGCTTCCCGCCCGGGGAGGGCACCGCGGCAAAGCCAAGCCGCGGCAAGGAGACAGGCCTCCCCGGGGGCGCGACAAGGATGAAGATGAAGATGAGGAGGATGAAATGGAGGAAGATGAGGCTGACGACCAAGAGTTTCAGAAGGCAACAGAGGTGCTGTGCATCGACGGCGGCGCCTCCCTACACGCCTCGCACCGCCAACTCAAACAGTGGGTGTGAGAAGTGAACACGGCGGAGCCGTCCGTCGAGTCGCGCAAGCCCCTGAAGTGGTCCAGCACACCCATCGTCTTCGACATTGAGGATCATCCCGATCGCGTCACCGCGGTCGGGTGCTTGCCGATGTTGGTCTCACCAACAATCCGCAACCTCAAGGTCACGAAGATGTTGGTTGGCGGCGGGGCGGCTCGAACCTGATTTCCTCGCGGTGCTCAAGAAACTCCAAATCCCGGCAATGAGCTCGAAGAAACTGGTACATTCAAGGGATAAATCCGGAAGGAGCAAGCCAAAGGGAAGATCACACTGCCCGGTGGCGTTTGGCGATGAACTGAACTTCAGGGCGAGAGAAAGTCACATTTGAAGTTGCCGATATCCGTTACCTACAATGGGATACTAGGCCGTCGGCCTTCGCCAAGTTCATGGCAGCCTCTCACTCGCCTCTGGCGTGCTTAAGATGCTGGTCGATAAGTGTTATTTCTGTCCAAGGAGACAAGAAGGATGCGCTTATCTGCACCGACAAGATCTACACAAGGGAAGCGGCAGCCATGGCGAGCGCAAGCCACTTGCCGCCGAAGCTCCCGGGGAAGAAAAAGCCAAGTCCGCGAAAGCAGCTCTGGTGTCCACTCCGCAGCGCACCTCCACGGAGTGCTGCGCTGTCGTCGAGGACGTGCCATCGAGCTCCGCCGGCAAGTGCAAGAAGGCAAAGATAACTTCGCCAAAGACCAAGAAGGTGGCCGCCAAGGAGGGCGGCGCTGGTGGTACCTTCACCATCGATTGCCGCTTGATCCTAAATAGGAAGCGCGCTCGTCGCTTTCTGCGAGGCGAATGTCGATGTGTTTGCATGGCAGCCATCGACATCCCGGTGTTCCCGTGGAATGTCGAGCACCACCTTGCCGTCCGCCCTCGGTCGCGGCCCGTCAAGCAAAAAGTCAGGAAGCAAGCGGTAGGCGTCAAGAGTTCATAGCGAAGAGATCGGGAAGTTGGAAGTAGCGAGATTGGTCGTGGAGTACTCCATCGGCGTGGCTAGACAATCCGGTGGTCGTGGGCAAAGCGAGCGGAAGTGGAGGCTTTGCATTGACTTCGCGATGTTAATAAAGCTTGTCCCAGGATCCATTTCCTTGCGGCGCATTGATCAGTTATCGACTCCACGGCGGGATGCGATCTGCTTTCATTCCTTAGCGCCTACTCGGGATATCATCAAATCTTCATGGCTGAAGAGGATGAAGAAAACCGTGTTCATTACTCCATGTAGCGCGTCTTTGCTTTGTACGGATGCCTTCGGACTAAGAATGCTGGTTCAACATTTGCGAGAGTAGTCGGTCATGCTTTTGAGCCATGGCGCACGAAATGTGGAAGCTTACATGGATGACATAGTGGTCAAGAGCAAGGACAAGGAGACTTTGGTCCGAGATTTGGGCGAGACCTTCACAAATCTGCGCAAGATCAACCTCAAGTTGAATCGAGAAGTGCGTGTTGGAGTTCCTTCTAGCAAGCTTCTCGGATTCTTTGTATCCTGAGGGGATTGAAGCCAATCCCGACAAGATCAAGGCCATCGAGCAAATCGAAGCACCAAAGCGAGTCAGGGCGTCTGAAGGCTTGCGGCTGCGTTGCTGCCCTCGGCGAGTTCATTTCCAAGTCTGCTGAGCAGCATGCCGTTTTCAAAATCTTGAAAAGGCGGGTCCAATGAAGTGGACTCGAGCGAGGCTGCTTTGCAAGACTTGAAGAAATATTTGTCCTCCACTCCAACACTTGTTGCACCTAAGCCACAAGAGAAGTTGCTGCTATACTGGCGGCAACCAATCAAGTGGTTAGTGCTGCGTTAGTGGCGGAGAGGAGGCAGATGATGAGCCAGCGTCACATGCCATGGCGAAGTCAGCGACAAGCGAGGGGCTTCTCCGACAAGCTTTGGCGGCAAGCCCTGATCCGACAAGTTACAGCTCCGCCAGAGATGGATCCGTCTGCGATTGCGGAGGAAAAACAGAAGAACAAGGTGCAGCGCCCAGTTTACTTTGTCGGTTCCCTTTACGGGGGCTAGATCAAGGTACTACGGTGTCGCGAAGTTGCTTCGGCCTACTCATGGCCTCAAGGAAGCTGCGCCATTACTTTCAAGCACATGAGATCATGGTTGTCACTCGCTTCCCGAAGAGGATCTGCAGAATCCGGAAGCAGCAGGCGGGATTGTCGAGTGGGCCTTTGGAATTGTCAAGCTTTGGCCTCAAGTTTGAAAGTACTTCAACTATTGAGCCGGGCTTTGGCAGAATTTATAGCAGAATGGGCGCCAACACGGATGAAGAAACTCGGAGAAGAGCATCCCGTCAAGGAAGTTAGCAAAGAATGGATCATGTACTTTGATGGTGCCTTTTTCGCTGCAAAGCGCGGTCTTGGGCGTACTACTTGTCGCCCCCCGGAGAGCACCTCAAGTATGTGGTCCAAATGCACTTTCCCAAGGAGCAAGCAACAAATATCTGCAGTATGAAGGCTTGCTTGCGGACTCGAGATAGCGGCGAGCTTGGGATCGAGAAGCTTATTGTCAGGGGTGACTCACAGCTTGTCGTTCGTCAAGTGAACAAAGATTATCAGAGTCCGTTGATGGAAGCATATATTGATGAAGTGAGGAAGCTAGAAGGACGTTTTGATGGCCTACAAATGGAGCATGTCCCAAGGGCTCAGAATGACATTGCAGATAGCCTGTCAAAATGTGCTGCACTCAAATTACCTGTGGAACCAGGGATTTTTGTGCTCAAGCTAACTCAACGATCATCACGCCATCAATTTGGACAAAGTAAGAAGAGGAACTGCTGCTGGCGACCACTTTCGCAGAGCTTCCAGAGACCGCCGCAAAGAAGGTTCCCAGGCTCAACACAGAAAGAGTTGGGGAGCAGTCTCCTACGACGAGCCCCAGGACTCGCATCGTTGAGGCATGCACTCCCGACAAGCTGTGTCCAGACACATTTGCCGGGGAACATCACGCTCCGGCAGGATCCCAGATCCTTGCCGTCGAAGCGGGTGTCCCCACAGCAGCCTTTGCGCCTTTAGTCCTCGTCGTCGAGCCACGGGCTCCGACCTGGGCACAACCAATAGTCCACTTCCTTCAAACAGGAGAACTTCCCGAGGAGCAAGAAGAAGCGGAAAAAGTAGCCCGACAATCAAGTATGTACCAGTTTGTCGATGACATACTGTACAGAAGAAGATTCAACGGAGTGAAATTGAAGTGCATTTCCCGGGAAGAGGGACAAGAGCTGTTGGCGGAAAGACATGGAGGCATATGTGGTCACCACATTGGCGCAAGAGCACTTGCCGACAAGGCTTTCCGGCAAGGCTTCTTCTGGCCGACAGCCCTCCGGGGCATAGCGCACAAGTAACCAAGTGTGAAGCGTGCGGTTCCATTCCAAACAGATTCATCAACCAGCTCAAGCTCTCCAAACAATCCCTTTGTCCCGGCCATTTTCGGTCTGGGGGCTCGACATCCTCGACCCCTTCCCCCGTGCTGTCGGGGGCTTTGAGTACTTGTACATTGCAATCGACAAGTTCACAAAGTGGCCGGAAGTGGAACCAGTGAGAAAGGTGACAGCACAATCAGCAGTCAAGTTCTTTAGGTCGATTGTTTGCCGTTTTGGGATCCCTAACAGGATCATTACCGACAATGGCACACAGTTTACAAGCCACACCTTCATGCAGTACGCCCAAGATCTTGGCACCAAGATCTGCTTCGCTTCTGTTGCTCATCCGAGAAGCAGCGGTCAGCGGAGAAGGCGAGCGCTGAAGTCTTCTTGCGAGCTCAAGACCAGAACTTTCGGCAGGTTGCACAAGTGCGGAAGAAATTGGATCGGCAATTGCCGGTGGTTCTTTGGTCGATCGGGGCGACGCCAAATCGAGCCACCGGCGGACACCCTTTGCTCTTGTCTACGGAGCAGAGGCAGTTCTCCCCACGGAACTTCGTATCACGGATCGCCACAGTGCTCGCTTATGATGAGCTTGAGCAAGCGGCTGCGGCAAGATGACGCGCTGCTCCTCGAGGAGGATCGTCTTGAGCTCTTTGTCGCGAGCTGCTCGCTACCAGCAAGCTTTGCGCCGCTATCATAGCCGCAAGGTTAGCGCCAGAAGCTTCGAGGAAGGCGACCTTGTTCTTCGGCGTGTTCAATCCGCCAAGAATTCAAACAAGTTGACGCCGAAGTGGGAAGGCCCTTATCGGGTGAAATGAGTCACTAGGCCCGGCGCTATCCGCCTTGAGACCGAAGATGGCATTCCGGTGAGCAACTCCTGGAACATAGAGCATCTTCGCAAGTTTTACCCATAAGGCGCGGTTGCCGGACCCATTCCGGCAACCACCTTTTTTTGTACAAGCCTTGCCGCTGTCGCATGTAACCCTTTGTACAAAGCCAGGCGCAGCCCCCGTGCATAAATAAAGTTTGTGTGCTTCGCACGTCTTGTCAAATTTAATGCATTTTCTTCTTTTGCATCTATATCTGACACTCTGTGCAGCACTCACCCCCGGTAAGCAATAGCGGACCTTAAGGTTCCATAACATTATTTTCTCTTCTTTCTTCTCATAAACAGAAGATTCCTCCGCCCACAAGTTCACCGGGGGGAGGGGAAGGTAAAAGTATGGACCAGGCGCCGTTCAAGGGAATCTAGCTTTGCCGGGACACAGAAAACAGAGAAGCTAAGTAGCTAAAGTTTGAGCCTAATCATTTTAAAATTTTTCAAGTTATATCCCTTGAACGTTCGTGCCTTGTATGGAAAACCTGTGCGCGGAGGAATCGACTCGCGGCTGGGTTGCGCCCTTGCGTTGTTTCCGAGCCCGCTCGACAATGCGAGCGAGCTTCAACTGGTCCCGACGAGTTTTCTTGCCGGAAGCAGCACCGCCCGTGGTCATTGATGTATCACGCACTCAATGGCGTGCTCGCGCCGGCAAGGTTCCTCAAAGCGTAGGGTACAAAACATACAAGGGATGCAACAGAGTAAAGGGAATAACAAGACAAGCAGTATCCAGAATTAAGTTATATTACAAGAATGGCTTATTGTGGCACTGACTGAAATTGTTCTCGTAACCAAAATGACAGCAGCAAGAAAAAGGGAGAAGAAGGGCTGCCTAATCCACGCGCTCGCCATCGACCCTCCTAACCTCGTTCACCTTGTCCATGATGGGAGCGACGATGGCCTTGAGCTCCTCAATGTCAGTGCCCCCCGGCAGCTTCTTGGTGACGCGGGAGAGGTCGATGCCCGGGTTGCGAAAGAGGACCTTCACCAACACCTTCTCCAAAACTCCAGCGCAGACCGCGCGCGACTCGGCGGCCAACTGCTTCAGGATCCTTTCCCGGAGCTGCCGGAGAGCCGTCACCACATCCTTGAAGAAAAGCGTGAGCTTGGTGCTGGGCTGGAGGTTCCCCTCTGTAGAGTACCCAAAGCCCGTCAAGTTCAGCTCTGCCAACTCCTCGTCAATAAGCGCGGCGATGTTGACGAGACCCTCCGTCCAGAGCTCCACCGTGGTCTTGAAGGTGTTCTGGGCCTCGGCGGCCCTCGTCAGCAGCTCCTCGTTGTCCTTGAGGTCTTTTCTCAGGGTATCTTCTCGCTTCTTGGCGGCATCTAGTGTCTCCGTCAAGGTGGCCAATTTCAGCTCTAGATCAGCGCTCGAGTCCTTGGCGGTGTTCAGCTCTTTGATCTTCTCGGAGAGCTGGGCTTGCAGATCGCCGTGGGCACGCGCATCCTTCTCGTGATCGCGCTGGAGTGCGGCAAGCTCCTCGTTCTTCCTTGTCGCGTCCGCCTCCAGCTGCGTCACTTTCTCCTCCAACTCCTTCTTGGCGGCCTCGGCAGCCGCGGCAACATCCTTCGCCTCCTTGAGTGCTCCGCCAAGTGACTGTTCCCGGATGGCGAGCTCCTCGTCGTGGCTGTCCAAGTACGCCTTCCTCTGTATCAGCTCGCCGTCCCGCTTGGACAGCCCATCGGCGGCAAGCCTCTGCTGCTCCTCGGCTTCAGCCTTCTCCAGGATGAACGCCTTCTTCGCCTCTTCGAGCTGCGCCCTCTCCTCGACAATGGACCGGAGGGCCTCCTGGTTGCGGCTCTTGAGCTCTTGCGCATGTTTCTCTATATTGGCTCCCGCCTGCACGACGAGCGCTTCCCGGGACTCAAGCTTCGTTTGACGGGCGCGGTAGAGTGACACCAGCTTCCGGAGCAGCTCCTCCTCCTCGGACTCGCCGCTACTGCTGCTCGGCCTGTCGACCACTGACAGCCCAGCAGAGGCAAGTATTTCCCCGTCAAACTCCTCTCCTTCAACCGGTGCCCTGGAGCTCGATGCCCAAGGAAGCTTGATGTATACGCCCTCGCCGGCTTTCAAGTATGCTCCGGGCTGGGGCTCCTCGGAGCCCGGCGCTGCATCAGCGGCAGAGGGATCGGCAGTCGGTGCAGCGCCTTGCGCTCCTATGTCCTCCGGGTCGTCAGTTCGGTCACCGGACTCCTCGCCGACCCCTGTGCCAGCGACCCCGGCGGCCTCTTCGCCGGCGGGCTCCTCCGCGCCGGCCCCTCCCTCAGCGGCGGCGGCATCCCCAGTATTGCAGCGGCCGCCCTCCTCGCCGGCGGCCTCAGCCTCCATCGGGTCCCCAAGGGGAGGATCTGAAGGCAGGAAAAGAAAGGGACAGTCAAGCAAATACCCAAAAGGAGGAGAAAGGAATATCAGCGGGACCTGGGGGAGAGTCCCCGACAAGGAGGGTCACCTGTGCTGGGCTGTGTGATCATGGGCTCCACCACCGAGGGCTCGTTGGTCCCACCCCTTGCCGGAGACCCCGTCCTTGCCGGAGACGGCTCCCACATCGGGGATTCGGCGCTCGGTGGCGTAGTCGAGGCCGACGACACCTCCGTGTCGGCCTCCGGCTGCTCCTGGTGGGCCTGCTCTTCTCCTGTATACAAAAGAGCCAATAATCAAGATATTGGCAGAAGAAGAAGCGACCATCGCGCCCACGGCTGAGGAGTGGATTGAGACACTCCGCCTGGGGCTGTGCTTTGGAGTTCTTCTGCGAGGAGAAGGGACCGGGTCCGTCAAAGTGGTCTCGGACGTATCTTCTGCTACCACGGCGGGATCGTCCTCGATGTTAACCACGGGGACCTTGGCCCTCTTCGCCGCTCTCTCCGCCAAAGTCCTGATACAGAGCAGGGGTTTGGAGAAAAACAGATTAGATACAAGACAAACAATAATAAGGATCAAGAGAAAGACAAGCGCGGTATGAGGAAAGCCTTACTCCTCCTCTTCCTCCTCCTCCTCCTCGTCGTCGGAACTTAGCGCGGAGAGGTCGAACTCCGGTACCCTCTCAGCGCGACGTGGCGGAGGAGTAGGCTCCCTCCGGCGCTTGCCGAGGGCTGCGGTAGGATCAGGCGTGGCGGCCCGAGAAGACCCGCCCGATTGCGGCGCGCCTGGGACCCCAGCAGCGGCGATACGCCACAATGGAACGCGTCAGCGGGCGCCGCTGCGGGCGGCCTGCTCCTCCGCCAGCTCTCCGACTCGACGGGCGCCTTCTCGAGACGGAATTGGGGCTGCGGCTGTGGAGGCCGCTGCGGCGGGTTGCTCGAGGACGGCTGGCCGCTCGCGCCCTCGGCGGACTTGCCCGTTCCGGCCTCGACCTCCCCTTCGCCATCGCCTTCCCCGGCAAGTGCTTCCCGGGCGGCAAGGCTTGCCGCCTCTGCTGCGTCCGCCTCCGCCAGCGTAAATCCAAACTCGCCGGCTGCGGCGGCCGCAGCCGCCTCTTCGGCCCTGCTAGCAATATATGCTAGTTCTTCGGCAGTGGTGGCACGGGTGAGGAGTTTCTGCTCGTCTGAGTTAACTGCCACCTCCGACAAGTCATCAAAGAATTGCTGCACGACCTCGGCAGCAGGCTCTATCCAGTTTGCATTTATCCCATGCGAGTCGCATTCTGGCATCATTGCGCAGATGCGATCACGCTGGGAATTGTTGCACAAGGGGACGACGCCCTGCGCCAACTGGAACCACTCTGGATGATTGGGGTCATGCTTGAACATCTCCCTCAGCATCGCGCCAAGCTCCATGACCGTGAAGTTGAAGTTGAGGCCTGGGCGCAGCCTCATGAAATCTGCCGGGCCGCTGAACTGCGGTAGGGCCTCCCCTCGCTTGTAGGGGCGTCTGGCGACGAAGGAAATCGCGCCAACCGCCCTGTTGTGAGTCCGGCATGCTGGCGGAGGATTGGGTGGTGGCGATCGCCCGCTTGGCATCGTCCGGACGACAGGCGCTCGATCGTTGCCGCGCACCACCCGAGTCTTGCGCAGCTTTCGGTGAATAATGGCGGGTTGTCATCGCAGATCAACACCACTCCGCCCCACTCGTCCCACTTGCTGCGGAGTTCGCCCGACAAGTACACTTCCTTCATGCCCATCCGGAGGTCGAGCGATTCCGCCAGCCAGTGGCTCCCCTTCGGCCGAGGGGAGAAGTAATGACGGAAAAGGGCCACGTTGGGGAGGATGCCAACGAAGTTCTCGCAAAGGTGTGCGAAAACCGCCATTGTCAGAACGGCGTTGGGGGTGAAATCGAGCAGATGAAACCCGTAGGTGTTCATGATGTCGCAAAAGAAATCGGAAAAAGGTGGGCAGAGCCCGCAATAGAAGAACACGGGAAGAAGTAGTACCCTTTGGGGCACTTCTTGATTTGGAAAACCTCGCGGAAGCACCGGCGCAGCGGATGCACCGCGCGTTCCGTCGACGAGAAGAGGTAAAACTCCGCCCATAGCGCCTCGGAGTGAGCTCGGGGAAAAGCACTGCTTCTTCGCAGCGCCTCGAGCTCCAGCGCCTCGGCCGATTCGACGCCTTCGCAGCCTTCGCCGCCGTGGCCTTCATAGCCTTCCCAGCCTTTGAGCCATGGCGGGGCGGCGGGGGAGCGGCGAAGCGACGGGGCGACGGACGGCGGAGCACTGTTTTCCTCTCGATTCAGAGACGGGGAGAAGCGGCGGAGCTGGAGGAAGGAAGGCGCAAGTGGCGGAAGTGGAGGAGCGGCCCGTTTCTCCGCTTATAAGCGGGGATCTGAACGTTGCGCATTTCACTGGAATTAAGTATTGACCACGTTCTCTCCCACGACGCCGCAATCGGCAGCGTTGCTTGGAGAGCGGTGGGCGCGAGTCCGATCGTGGCGGACCCAGGCCGCTGCGTGCCGTGCTGACTGCTTTGGGCTGGCCCAACAAAGCTCGGCACGTGTATGGCCCAGCCCGGGGCTCTGTCGGTGTACTAAAGTAGGGGTACCTTAGTACCCGAACTTGTCTGCGGGCGATCGCAGACACCCAGCGGCAAGGCTTGCCGGACGCCGCCAAGACCCTCCATCACACCTACTACTGCCATTCAAGAACAAAGTATTAACCAAAGAAAGCGAAGGCCCGGCGAGAGGAGCTTGCCGGGAAGGCCGGCTGGGCATCTCGGAAGACTTGCCGTGGGGCCCCTTGCGCTCGGCAAGACGGCGACCGGCAAGCTTGCCGGCACGACAAGAAAAGGGCGTGACAAGGCACTTGCAGCGCGCAAGGCTGCCACCAAACTCCAGCGCATCCGGCGACGATGTCAACACAAGGCCATCCCAAGGGCACGTGGGCGGCACTCGCAGCCATGCGGGCGAGGTGGCAAACGGAGCTGACAGAGACGCCATCGTGGCAACCGGTGGCTCACTTAACGGTCACTCCTTCGCACTATTGGGGCGACCGGACGGGCATTTAATGCCCTTGTCCCCTCCCGTCAGAGTTAGGTAGGGGTCACTGTTGGTCACTGTTGTACCAACCCGTGATTTTACCTTTCTACCCCTCTTCCCACGCTGCCACCGTGGATGCCCCTTGAGTATAAAAGGAGGCCCATGCGCACGTAGAAGGGGTTCGGTCCATTCGACACCCACAACACCACCATACGCTCGCATGCTCGAGCAAGATCAAATAACAAACACAAAGCAGCAGTAGGGGTTTTATCTCTCCGGAGAGCCCCGAAGCTGGGTAAAAGTCGCCTGTCTCCCCCGCGCGCTCGACCTCGATCTGCTCTGCGCACGCCCTCCGCTCCCTTGCCGGAATAGAAGGGGCCCCCAAGTGCCCCATAGGTGCTCGAGGCCACAGAGAGACGCCCCGACAAGTGCAGTAAGTGAAGTAGAAAGGCACAAATGGTATGAACACGTGTGGCATATAGGGTGTGTTTGGTTGCGTTCTCGTCTCAGCATAGTTGTTCCCTCTTCATGCATGCTCAACTCAACACTCCTTTTCATGCATGCTTCTAGTGTATTTGTGCTAAACTAGTGTGGACTCATGCACCCTCCATACACTCTACCAAACACCCAAAAGTAGGTCGAGAAGGGAACTCTTGGGCGACATTTGTCTCTTACTACGTACTACCACTAAATGTTGTATGTGCAATGCACGATGATGTTATGGAATACGTGCCTAAGTACTCTACTACTATTATATTAGTTGGAGGCACATATTAACTTTTATATTTGTTTACGTGTATGCCCCGAGACCTTCCAACTAGAAGTGTCTTTCTCAAAGGGTCGCACTTTGTATCGTTCATACCACTAAGTACTACTACGTGTGGTCTCCGACCCAGAAGTGGAACAAGTGGAGACGCTCTACCATGCTGTTTTTTTTTTGCGCTAGGCTCTACCACGTTGTTCATGTCCCACTCCTTTCGCTGACTGTGGAACATCCAGCACGTGCCGCGTTTGGCACTCTTCGTCATAAGAGTTCAAACGCTAGCATTCATCAGAAATAAAAAATAATTATAAATCAGCAGTGATACTATTTTTTTGAGAACCAATCAGAAGTGATACTATACCACGCGGTTTCCTTGCTCCTCGATATCTGAAATAATACTTCCGTTCATCAACATGTGGGACGTCGACCATCCTGGTCCACTTGCCATGCACGCAGAACTCCAAGGGAGAGTCACCCCGGTCGTCGTGCCACAGTAACAATGACTAATGAGCCGTCAAATCACAGGCCCACTTCCCACTTTGAAGTTGCTCGGACGAAGGAACCATCATGACTTCATTGAATTCCGCTTCTTGAAGAAAACTACTGTACCAGCGAAGATCGCTAGCTACTGAGTTACTCCAACAGAGGCCTCCTTTCGTTCATAGGATAGGAATTTTATAGGTATATGAAAATCATAGGAAGTGAGATGACATGCATCTCAATTCCTATAGAGAAAGAGATGCCATTTGATGCATAGGATACGAATTTTTCCATTTAGTCTAGGCTAATGTACTGGTAATTTGCTCTAAAAACTACAGTAGTAACTAGTAGTACTGGTACATGCTCTTACTCAGACACAGACACACACACACTAACTACTAGTAATACTACTTCTCACATGCTGGCCAGACGTCGTCGTTCTCCTTCTCGGCTTTGCCGTCGAAACTCCACCGTGCTTGGATCTCCGCCGACCTCTCCGCAGCAGCGCGTGCGTCCTTTTCTTTCTTGCGGCCGCAGGCCTCTCTTTTCTTGAGTGCTTTCTGACTTCTCCACTCCCTCTGTGCGGATTTGGCCGCCTCTTGCTCTACCGCCCATTCGGCCTTGGCATCTTCAAATTCCTCCCACATAGTTGTGAGGTCGCGAGCGGCGATGAACTCGACACGGCAGGATGACATCGCTTCCCTACCATTTTGTGTGTGATCGTGGGCGGAGAGGAACTCGGCGCGGCGGGACGCCATCGCTGCCTTACCGGTTAGTGTGCGGCACGGTGGCATGAACGACGCTTGGTGAGAGCTCTGGGGTGGAGTGGCCGGACAACCCTATAGTGCATTGGTTTGTCTAGAGCTTAAGGACAGAAGACGAAGGAAATTTGGATTCTCCTTCAATCCTGGTCATTTATTACCGACTAAAATGCATTGGCGGTCATCGAACTTGTCTTGATAGCTCACTTTGATCATTGTATACGAGATATGGTGATTATACGGTCACTGGCTCAGCGTATAGCTCTGTATTTGTATGGTTGACCAGTCAAACAGTCCGCATGCGCCTCATCAGCTCGTGTTCTTTATCTATCTACATGGACGTACCTGTCAATGGAGAAAGAAATACTGTAAAAAACAAAATTATGCGTATGTGGGGAATCAGACCATGGACTCGCCGCTGCAACGCACCCTCGTCAGCCAAATGAAAATGAAATACTTTGCATCAGACACTCACGCTCACGTTGTCAAAGCATGCTAATGCATGCACGTCGCCCTCTAAATCAAAGTCATGCTCATGGCGCAACGCAAACGGCGAGCCCGTCACCTGCGCGCCTCGGCGGTGCCTGACATTACTGTTTAGACGTTGGATGGAGGCCTACGTGAACGCCGAGCATGTATTCACCTGGCTCAACACCAACGGTCATACTCGAAGCGCCTTGCTCATGTATATCGTCCATCACAACGACAATCTATAAAACAGCCTAGCTAGAGAGGGTACTATGGTAGTATGGTACGGAGTATGTACTATCGTGAGTGACCGATCTTAGTACCACTGCACACGAGTGTGTGTCTGATCGATTCGTCCATTATTCGTAAGTTATGCATGGTTGTGTGGTGTCTATGGTGGTCGTCAAAGGCTAGCTGGCGACAAGAGCGGTTGTCAATACGTGCCGCATATGCTTCATAGGCTCGTCATCCATGAGTTCACACTTTACCACCACGCCGTCGACCACCCCGCCTACGAAACCCCTTCCGCCGCTAGCGCGCTTCCGCCTAAAGCGGTCACCGTCTCTCGTAACGTGAATGCCGCATTCACGACTTAACTGCAGTGCAATTGGTGTGTCAGCGACATGCGGGCGAGATGCCGTTGGGCCCACATGTCAATAACCGCGCATCTGCAGTTAAGTCCTAAAGCGAGGTCGCATTCATGCTCGAGCGAACCTACTCCGGCGCCAGTTGTCCATCCGTCTGTCGCGGCTCATTGCCATTCGCCCGCTATATTAACTTGAGCCCCAGCTCCCAGCCATAGCCAAAGACCCACACTTATTCTCCTCCGGTCCCTTCCTTTTGTCGGCAGCACTCAAACCATGGCCTCTTGGCACTCCGAAGCTCTCTTGGACGTACTATCGCAGGAGCAGACGAGGGACATCGACGACTCGGCTCCGGGCACGCTCCAAAGCTCTCTTCGACGTACTAGCGCAGGAGCAAATGAAGGAGATCGCTGGCACCCCCCCCCCCCCCGGCCACCCTCCGCCGCCATGACCATGAAGCCAGCGTGCGTGCGCGGGCGCAGCCGGCAGCAAGGAAGAGTAGTACATGGTAGGTCGCCGCCGCTCTGGTCCCAGGAAGGCCACCGCTACTCCACTCAGCCGATGCCAAGCTTGGTGGGGTAAACATCGGCGGCCGATTAGCCGCTTGACGGCAACATCGAGGCGGAAATCTTCAGAACCTTGTGCTCCGGAGGAGGAGGTTATCGAGGCGGATGAGGAGGATGCAATGGCAATGGCCGCCTTTCTCGGGTTCATGGCCGGACATGGTGGTCTGGCGCCGGCGATCGTTTAGATTAGGTTTACAGTAGGTTTTAGTACGGTTTGTGCGAAATATGTAATGAATTCGTCCAGTTTATAGGAAAAAATTTCGAAATGTAATGAATTTCATCCGGTTAATTAGAAATTTGCTTTGTTTGCACGAATTTCGTCCGGTTAGTTCATATAGTTGTTGAAAGGTATGCGGGCAGCATCGCATGGCATCCATCAGTGTCCTCGGACAGATGCCGGTGTAAATTTGTGGGCCAGTGCTGGAGATGCCCTAAGTATCATGCTATAATCGCTAACAGTGCTCCATTATTTGGCAGGGAACAGTTATCCCTCGATCAAAATCAGATCTGCGGTGTTTCGCACTCCTCCCGCGTAAGAGTGTAAACTCTTGCTTACATAAAAATGGAGCAAGTGGACGGCACTGTAGCATGTCATATCACTCAAACTAGCCCGCCTAACGAGCGGGAAAGCACCGCCCTCGTCATTTTGTTCTGGATTTCTATCGATCGATCACGCAAAAATGTTACGCTTTGCAAGTTCTAAAGGAAAAGGCGGCACACTTACGACTCATACACGTTGCACCCCCGACAGTCCGGCTCGCACGCCGCTCACCAGAGGGGACACGCGTTGTCTTGCAGTTTCACTGACATGTGGGACTGTAATTGAATAAACCGTCTATAGCCGAAATCTAATCGCTCGGCGGGCGTTGGCTGAGAAGAGAGAGACGGGGGAGGGAGAGGAGATCGCCCGCCCGCCGCGCACGGACTCCAAGAAATATATGGTGATAATGTGAGGTGGGATATCCTGGAGTCCGGACCGCTTCTGGAGCCCACTCTGACCGCCCTGGCCCCTCAAGACGCCAGCTGCCCGCCGCATGCATGCATAGCAAGTACTAAAAAACTGGGCTATAAGCCCGCTTATGTGGAGGAGAGAGAGGCATTGACAAAGTCAAGGAGTGGGCTCTGCAAGAGCCCGTCTCTACACATGCTCCTAGGTATAAAAAAATAATTCTAAAACAGGCATAAAAAAACAATTGTGTCTAAAAAAAGAAATGTAAAAAACATTTGAGAGTAAATAGATAGAGAGAAAGTGAGAAAAAATTGTAACCTTATAGCCAACCTTATAGTCAACAGTATGATAGCATTACATGAGGAAGGAGGGAGTGGTGCACATGCCAAGTTCACTAGGCTGCCGTGTTTCACACTCCTCCGTCATAATAGTGGAGACAATAGCTTTCATCAAAAATAAACAATGGGTACTTGTTGCTCGTCCTCTATATCGGAAAGAATACTTTCATTCGCCAACATGTGGGACGTCGACCATCCTGGTCCATGCTACGTCTTGAGCTTGCGTTGGTTTTCCTCGAAGAGGAGAGGGTGATGCAGCAAGTGTAGCGTAAGTATTTCCCTCAGTTTTGAGAACCAAGGTATCAATCCAGTAGGAGGCTCCTCAAAAGTCCCACGCACCTACACAAACAAACTGAGAACTCACAACCAACGCAATAAAGGGGTTGTCAATCCCTTCACGGCCACTTGCGAAAGTGAGATCTAATAAAGATAGTAAGATAAGATAAATATATTGTTGGTATTTTATAATATAGATGCAAAAAGTAAAGATGCAAATAAAAGTAGATTCAAAGCAAATATGATAAGAGATAGACCCGGGGGGCCATAGGTTTCACTAGTGGCTTCTCTCAAGATAGCATAAGTATTACGGTGGGTGAACAAATTACTATCGACCAATTGATAGAAAAGCGCATAGTTATGAGATTATCTAGGCATGATCATGTATATAGGCATCACGTCCATAACAAGTAGACCGACTCCTACCTGCATCTACTACTATTACTCCACACATCGACCGACTCATGCCCG
Organism: Aegilops speltoides; assembly: GCA_021437245.1. NCBI lineage: Eukaryota > Viridiplantae > Streptophyta > Magnoliopsida > Poales > Poaceae > Aegilops > Aegilops speltoides. The sequence continues at coordinate 444,715,125 of CM038146.1, read as the reverse complement.
CATCTAGAGTATTAAGTTCATAAGAACAGAGTAACGCATTAAGCAAGATGACTTGATGTAGAGGGATAAACTCATGCAATATGATATAAAACCAATCTTGTTATCCTCGATGGCAACAATACAATACATGCCTTGCAACCCTTTCTGTCACTGGGTAAGGACACCGCAAGATTGAACCCAAAGCTAAGCACTTCTCCCATGGCAAGAAAGACCAATCTAGTAGGCCAAACCAAACTGATAATTCGAAGAGACTTGCAAAGATAACTCAATCATACATAAAAGAATTCAGAGAAGATTCAAATATTATTCATAGATAAACTTGATCATAAACCCACAATTCATCGGATCTCGATAGACACACCGCAAAAAGAGTTTACATTGAATAGATCTCCACAAGAAAGGGGGAGAACATTGTATTGAGATCCAAAAAGAGAGAATAAGCCATCTAGCTAATAACTATGGACCCGTAGGTCTGTGGTAAACTACTCACAACTCATCGGAGGGGCAAGGATGTTGATGTAGAAGCCCTCCATGGTCGATTCCCCCTCCGGGCCGGTGAAGGCTCCAAGATGAGATCTCGCAGATACAGAAGGTTACGGCGGTGGAAATTGTGTTTCGTGGTGCCCCTGGATGTTTTCGGGGTACATAGGTATATATAGGAGGAAGAAGTACGTCGGTGGCCGCCCGAGGGGCCCACAAGACAGGGGGCGCGCCCTAAAGGGGGGCACGGCCTCCTATCTCGTGGGGCCCTCGGAAGCTTCTTGACTTGCACTCCAAGCTCTCCGGATCACGTTCGTTCCAAAAATCACGCTCTCGAAGGTTTCATTCCGTTTGGACTCAATTTGATATTCCTTTTCTTCGAAATACTGAAATGGGCAAAAAATACAGCAATATGGGCTGGGCCTCCGGTTAGTAGGTTAGTACCAAAAATGATATAAATGTGTAAAATAAAGCCCATAAACATCCAAAAAGGGTAATATAATAGCATGGAACAATCAAAAATTATAGATACGTTGGAGACGTATCAGTCCACCTGCCATGCACAAAATTATCCTGGTCTACCCCGGTCATATCGCAGGCCCAACCTTTCCCACTGTAAGTTGTTCGGACGAAGGAACCATCATGACTTCGTTGAATTCCGCTTCTTCAAGAAATTTACTGTACCCGCAATACTACTACCACACGCGAAGACTGGATGGCACTGTACCACGTCATATCACTGAAACCCACTAGGCCAAACTAGCCCGCCTAGGTCATCTATTTTGGAACTGAGGGAGTACATCTCTGCACTGCTATGATTTAGTGTTGTACGTCTCTATACTTTTGCTACGATTTTCCTACCCTATGAACCAAATGAGGCCTAAATGTATCCGTGTCGACTATTGTCTAATCGATCGCTAATCCTACAATTTTAGGAGCTAGGGCTATTGGTCGATCGACGACGGAAAGTATAAGCGTACCACGAGCTCATCAACCCCAACGTTTCTCTTCGGTGAGTGTTTTGCAAGTACTATAGCTTGCACAGTAGCTAGCCTACTAACACCAAGAATCATCAAACAAGCCATGTTGATATGATAAACAGTTCAAACTTACGTCTAAGCATGCCATATATTACATCAAAAGCTGGTGAGGATACATCTATTTCCATAACTCGGAGAGGGTTCACATGATTCCCTATCAAACAAAAGTAGCAAGTACCACCCACACAAGACAGTGCACTAGCCCTAAGATGGTTTGATAACACACATCGTTTTGGTAATTAAACACAGGGTAATGCAAACTACCCTAAAGGATTAGCGCGACCAACTATTTCTTGTCATCGATCTCTCGCGCAATGACCACAGCACGGACAGCGGCATGGGAATCGATCTCTGGGGCAATGTCCATAGGACTGACTACGACATTAGAATCGATCTCTGGGGTGATGTCCACAGGATGGACAACGGCATCAGAATCGATCTCCGGGGCGATGCCAACAGGACGGGCCGCGACATTGGAATCATCAAGGACGTCCACCGGCACCTGCACAACCCTAACATATTAGCAAGCACATTGCAAATAATCAAAAACCACAACTATGGTAATAAGCCATTATTTTATACCTTGTGCAGCTCACTGGGGGATCCCAGCCCTCCGGGGGCCATCTTCTCGTCCTTGATGGGGGACATCACCTTGCCAGGGGAATACTGCTTCTCAACGGCGACTATCTCCTCAAACTTGGCCTTGAGCCTCGCATAGGTGGCCATCAGAGTTTTTGGGGTAGGCACGGTGGGGCCCTTGTTGTTCTTCCAACTTTCTTTGAGGAGTTCGTCCGCCAACGTCATCAACTCTTTGGCCAGTGCTTGTTTCTTAAAGTTCTTCGTCTCCATGGGTTGGCCCGCCAACATGGTCAACTCGTTGGTCGGTGCTCACTTCCTGGAGATCACTGTCTCTAGTGGGTTGTCCGCCGGCAACTCTTTGCCTAGTGCTCCAGGATCCATCAATGAACTGACAAACAAAAAGCAATCGAAAGGAAACCACAATCGCAATGAAAACGGAAAAGAATAGGATGTGAGAATCGGTCGGTGCTTTGCAAAAAGAAGATTCTTGGAATGAAAATATGGGTTTTGTGATATGACGGGTCATGACGGCCACACTGGGGTCACAGGTGAGTCTCGACTGTAGCACCTCGCTGTGATTTGACGGATGGCACGTGGGCCCGGATGCTTTGAGACTAGCCACAGTCAGGAGTAACATACACTAGTAACATACACATATCCCTAGACTATATTACTACCTTCATAGTGGGTAGTAACATAAGTGTGGTGACATGCAAAGCTTTATTTATTAGGTTATAGACTCATATAGCATTGGGACATGTGATGTTACAGTAACTAGCTAAGTTACACAAACTACCTCTTTCCTCATTAACTCATTGACACATCAACAAATTTGCTGAGTTGGACTCGATGTTACTGCTGAAGTTACTACCACTATGGCTAGTCTGATGTCCCGCATGTAGATAGAGCGGCTAGTCATATAGGAGTGCTCAATATTGTGCACCGCGACCAAGGCGAAGAGGAAAATGAGAGAACTACATAATTAATGCATGAGTTTAATTAGGGTAGTTTTGTAAAGTATGAGATACATTCCTCCAATTGCAAAATGCCTTGGTTCATGAGATTTGAGATTTGAGCCCTATAAACCGGAAGGGAGGGAGTACTGCACGCGGTGTAGTCTAGTCACTTGTTGAAATCTCTAGAAAGGCAAATACACTCCTTTCTGGTTTACAGGGCTATACTACTCCCTCCGTCTAGGTGTGTAAGTCATCTTACGAAAACCAAATAGTCCCAAAACACTTAGGCGCGGTGCATTAACTTCTACCTTGTTTCTTGTTTCTTGACATATCAACCAATAAGAGATGAGAGGTGTGCATGCTTTTAATGACTTGCAGTGGCTATTTCATTGCATGCAATGCTATTAATTAGCAAATAAACATTGGTGACCCCAGGAGGAAACGATGCTAAGCGTGTGGACCTATGCAGAATGAGTATCAACCAATGGATGATGGAGTTTAATTGTTAAACAATTTCAATGAGGGAAGCTTAGCCAAAAATTCAACGACTTACTCACCTAGACGGAGGGAGCAGCAAGTACTTGTAGTACAATAATGGGCTAAAATAGCAATTTTGTCTCATGCAAGAGCCTGGCTACTATATGCGTGCTCCAAGGCACCGCACCACACGAGCGTTCGCAACTGCCACATTCGGGTTGCGCTTGGCTCTTCGCCTCTTTGAGAAGACGAACAATGATGTTACTCCTACTTCTACAGTATCGAATCCACTGCTGCATGTCCGTCCACCTCGTGTGGGGGGGATAGCGTGTAGCAAAAGCTTCTACTTACTGCTCCTACCTTTGCGACTATGACAGGTGGGCCCAACAGGTGGTTGGCCCTCCTGTCATGCAGCCAAAGGCAGGTGCAGTTAAGGCACCGGAGCTCAGTCCGCGAGGGAGTTGAGTAATCAAATTTCTTGGTCTTGTACAAGTTGACGCGACACATCAAAGCACTGCACTCGATATAAGTCTCTTTACACATTTCAAATGGACTACAACATACGGATGTATGTACACATATTCTGCTTCGTATGTAGTCGCTTGTTGCAATCTCTAAAAAGACTTATATTTGGAAAAAGAGGGAGTACAACGCATGCATGCATGCCATGACTTTCCTTTTGATACTTGCATGTGTTGATGTGATGCACCTTGCCAAATTTTGACTATAAATTTAACTAACCAAATTTTCATGCATGTCACAAAAAATTACGGGGCTGTTTGGATTGTGACTATGTTTGTCTTATGTTGCCACATTATTTTTCCCACACTTGCCACACTTGCCTAACTTGAGTTGCTCAAATTGTTAGACACACTTTGGCTTGCCTAAGGGAATCTTGCCACAATTTTTGTGTCTATGACATGTGGGGTTCCTTTGCTAATAAAAATTCTTGTCTTAGGTGTGGCTAATAGAAAAGACTTATATTTAGGAACGGAGGGAGTAGAAAATATAAATAATAATGCATGTTGGGGCAACCCACGTTTCCGCTAATTTTAGCTGTGGGCTTGTTCACAATTTTTACGAGGGGGTGGTTGTTCATTTAATGGAGGGACTTGTAGTACCAGACTTGAACGATACAAAGTGCAACCTGGCACACCGTAACACCACTTGGAACAAGCGGGTAGCTATCTCAAAAAACAATCAACAACTAAAAAACCGTGACCTGGCATGTAGTACACAATTTTAAACGATTTTTTTGATGGAGTGAAAAAGGAAAACTACCCCACTACGTATATATAGGCCGGAGCCTCCGCGCTTGCTTGCTAGGGTTGCTCTATTCACACACTCTCATACTCTCCATATCTAAACAAGATAGGGGTGGTAACATTGTCTTTCTCCCTTCAAAAAACAATGTCTTTCTATCCTCACCGCTGATTCTGATCGGACGTATCCCCTCCGCCGGTGAAGGGGGAAGGAGGGCGACATTTAGGCCGTCGTCGGCAGCAAGGAGAGACCCCTTGCCGGCTGCACCATTATCTCGGCGGCGCCGGCGGAGGTCCTCCGATCCTTCATCGTTGCCTGTGGGCGGATCCGGCCTCCCGCCGCCCACCTATCCACATCCTGACGACCTCCAGGTATATCTTTGTTCGAAACCGCCTTAGCTCTACTTCCCCAGCTTGCTACGTCGCTGCATGTGCATCATTTTCTACCTCTCAGCCCCTCTCGATCGGATGGTCCAGCGTCACCTTTTTTTCCATTGTTAGAGGTAAAGCTACTTCATGGAGTCGAATCTTGTACTCCCTCCATCCGAAAATATTTGTCATTGAAATTGATGTATCTAGATGTATTTTAGTTCTAGACTCATCCATTTTGATGACAAGTAATTCCGGACGGAGGGAGTACTTGGTTCAAACAAGAAATAAAGTGGGGGTGGTGGAATTTAGTATGTACATCAGACTTGGTACAAACAGGAAGGAAAGGGGGTGAAAGTAGTACAGACTGGTCATCCAATCGGTCTCTTGGTCGAAAAGGGAAATATAGGGGTAACGTTGTACACAGTGGTATGACCAGGACTAGATTTGCTATCCACACATAGGAGTAGGTGGCTAGAGTGAACAAAAATGGGACCAACCTAGATATGTTTCTTGGATGTTTGTTTCTCGGGGCAAAAAACAATGAATCACCACTTTATGCCCCTGTTTACGTACATGGTGCTGGACTGCTGGTGCACCCACTGTCCCATGCCCTTATACCAAATATTTAGCTGTTCTTAATCTAATGTCCCTGGTAAAAATGAAGCCATGCCAATGTTATAAGCCATGACAAGTTTAGCCAAATGTTTTTGCCTGTAATTGTTGGAGACTCTGACTGTTTCCTCTGTACCTTTTTGTGCAAACAGGGATATCCAATTCACGTGGTTGCTGTTGTGACCTTTTGGTGCACTGCACAAAACTCTTCTTAAAAGAAGTGACTTTTGTGTTGTTTAACTGGAATGCCAGAATGGAACAGTTGGTTCACTTCGGTGGAATTGCACAAAGGGAGATCTGTGTTCCAATCCTCATCATCCACATTGGCGCCATAACCTTCCTTTAGTTAAGAATGATATCTAATGCATGTGTTCATCTCTATTTTCCGACTGCCATGAGAAAATACTACTATTTTTACTAGTACACTTGTACTCCCTCACTGACAAAACCAATTCTGAAATAGAAGGCCAATAATGTACTTGGTTTCAACAACTGGTGCGGAGAAAGAGAAACAGAGCATGAAGAGGAAGAAGAAGAAGAATAAATAGAGCCAAGGCGATCTTGCTGAAGCCAGAGGCCTCAGTCGAGGCCATTCAAGGGCTCCGGCAACGACTACCTTACATGTGAGACGATCCTCCAGGGATCCCTTCCACTTCTGCTGTCTCAATTAATTAGGAGTACTTAAGTACCACTAATTTATTGCTGCCTAATTTTCCTGTCGGAGTTAAACAAATTTTTAGTAGGACCCTATGCTGAATCATGTACTTGTGTATGTTTGTCTATGGAGGTGAATCATGTGGTGGAGCAGGGAGGGAATATTATTAGTGTCATGACATAATAGTGCTATTGTTTTGCACGTCAATTTATTGCCATGGGTTCAATGAGGCAATGTTTTGTGTATTGTCCATCATGAATTTTATGCTACTGTTTGAGTAATATGCTAATGTCTTCCTATCCTTTCTCACTAAGCTAATGAAGGTTTCACCTTGTTCCTACTTGTGCAAACAGGGATGATGTTGTGCCAATCATACATTTTAGTGGAACTACACAAGACAAGACAATGAACTGTATCCCAGCCAGTGCTTTAACTCTGCTAGAAGTTCTTGATAATCTTTTGATATAATCTCAGCACTGGTAAACAAGAGTGATTTCAACCATACATTTGAAGTGCACAAAAATATATACTATTGAGTGATTCTAGTGAGTGCTTTATCATCTCTTATGGGACTACATGAATAAGCTTTTTTCTCGAGGTTGAGTGCAGGCCTAAGGCCTTCATCCATATTAGTTTGTTGTCATCTCTATTTGTATCGTGCTACTGTCATGAGAAACTCCTTTATCTTTGCACGTTATTGCAACCTATGATAAATGGCAATACTTTGAGTGTTGAGCTAATTGGCACTGATTAAATAAACTAATACCTCTCTTTAAGCAAGACTACTATGTTGCTAACTTTACCCACTAAGATAATGAGGGTGCTTCTATTTGTTAGTGTATGTTTCATCAACTAGTCCCACTATTACAGTAATCTCACTCTCTCAATATATGTGCCAACAGAGATGCTCGATTTTGGTGGAACTGCACAAATACTTTGGGTGCTTCACTGCCTCGACGGCTTCCGCCCTTTCCTGTCAGTCGCTAATCTCGGCTTGCTTTCTTCATTCGCTATTAGTCGCTTTGCTTATCTCGGCTTCCAGTCAAAGGAAATAGTAATTGATATGCTACCTCACATAGGTTGGTACTGGTCTTTATCCTGATTATTGTGCTTGTCATGTATTGGCAATTTGGTATTGTGCTACTGTTTGCTGATTTTATAAAGGAGTAACTTGGAGCCTAAACTCGCAGGCAAATCATTGCATCGGGTGATTTCAGTAGAACTGGAAAAAAATCAGATGGACAGATACTTATGCTGCTGCCATGCACTCCAAAGTTCACTCAGACAAGCATCGATGTTGACAAGAAGTGCCTATATTCATTCGAGTATCAACCAGCGTCAACCAGTTGTCAAACTCCCAAGTATTAGGAGAGTGAACGCCAAAAATATTGCTTGGCGCATAGCCCAGAAGAACACAGTCTAGTCTTTGGGCCCAACTTGTGCCTATTGGTTATCGGCAGATATGGTAGCGAACTATATGGCATGGAGTCTAAAGATTCCAAACAAGTTGGTTGACGTGTATATTCATCTGGCACTTAATCAGTCTGCACGCCAAGGATGCTCCATTTCAGTTGAACTGCACAAAAAAATTGGGTGGTTCATTTTCTCAACCGCCTCCTTTCTCGTTTGCAATGTAGAATTTTGGCGAGCTACAGGACCAAGATGAGCCAGTAAACTAGTTGGATGAAAGTAGTGGCCATGTTGCTCAAACCTCGCTCGACACGAGGCCACTATTTGAGGATAAACCTACAAGCAAAGTTCAGATTGTCTGTGTTGCCTCTTATGTACTCGAAAGTTTACTCGTACAAGAAGTAATTTTAGCAAGAAGTACCTTCGACTGAACACCATTTACCAGTCTGTACCCTAGGTAACTAAAGTTCATCCATGGATCATATTGGCTGTGATCTCAATCATTTGGATGCATAAACATACCGAACATGTGTATATCTGAATATTTTTGTGAATTATGTATGAATATTGTCGTGTGATCTATCAATCATTTGGATGCACAGATATGCTGAGCTTGTGTATATATGAATCTTTTGAGTTGTTGATAGTGAATATTGGCTATGAATATGAATGTGTCTTGTGAACCTGAGTTTGATACGAATGTTTACCTTTTCTGTTGTGTTTGTGTGTGAACTTGTTAGTATGCCTACTGTGGGGGTATGTGACGTGTGGGTGTCAACGGCACACCTTCTTCCCGAGAAGAAATGCACCGGCTTTGTTAGGGTAGCAACGGCGCATCAGCTCTTTTTAATCTTTTTATTACTCTGTCTTCCCCTCTCCCCCGCTCAACTCCTGCCGTAATGTTTTCGGCCTCAAAACAAACATAGTATTGTGTTGTTTTTGGGGCTTGATGAAGAATCGAGTGCTGGTATCTGTAGGTTGGCCCACCCAGCAAATGGGCTGCTGGTCCACCATGACGGATTGGGAGGCTAAAAATACAAGTTGTATGGTGCAGAGGCAAGTAAAGCGCTATCGAGAGCTATCCACTGAAGAAAAAAAATCAATCCTGATGTGCTTCTTCAGTCGTGCCGCCAGCCCCCTCTTTAATCCAGTTCACTCGGGGATCTGGTATCATTTTTTTTCAGAGGGCGAACAAGTATCAGTTAGGCCTAGGTTTGTATTTTAACATGCGTAGGCCACGATATACGGAGACAGTGGGTTCAACTTATTTTTTGAGGTCCATACCGGCCTATGGGCTTTTTCTTAAAGATTGGTAGCCCAATGTATTCTTCTAATAAAACGCAGGTCTCTGTTCTATTTATCTATATATAAGAATAATAATGTTGTGTCCAATTTATGTTTTCCCTTCTAACCACATTATATATATTTATATTATTACTATTATCGTATATTTTATAGAGACTTATATATACATTATAAAAACATCCCACGTGTTATTAACTTATAAAAGTAAATGTTTAACAGAAGTTGGCAAGGAAAATCCTGATTGTTTTTGACTCACAGGCAAGGAAAATCCTGGTGATTGCGTACAAAAGCTTGCGAAGATTTTAAGGACCAATTTAATAATAACGCACTCATTTTTATTAGCAATAACTCGCTAATTTGTTAATTATGTATATATATATATAATGTGCCTCTCCGGTTTATTCTTTGATATTAATTGCTCCTTCTAACATAACATTATATATAACGAGCCCAGCTACTTCGTGTATTTCAAGGAAGTGCAAATGGGATGGGATTTCTTAGAAAAAATAAATGGGCCTGATTGACGCGAAATTATTTGTTCACCCAGCCCAGCAAATGGACTGTACATTCTAGAAAACATGGGTGAAATATATGCCACATTTTTGCAGGCTGACATGTGGGCCAATAGGTCGAAGCCTACGCAGGGTGTTGTCAACTTGGTCAACAAATGATTGTGACATCCACAGCCATTGGATTTATATCCAACGGCCGACATGCACCTTCAATCTCTTGTCTTCTTCCTCCAGCGCCGCCGGGACCGCCTGGTCCGGCCTCCGGCGGCTAGCGGCTCTGCTTAGCACGCATCGCTGCGAAGCGCTACCCCACCGCCGGCCAGGCTATTCCTCCACCCCTCGACACCTCCTGTTAGTCTCCACAGACTGCAGCCCCATGCCACAACAGAACCAGTTATAACCCTTCTCCTCCTCTCAATCTGCGACTCCACTGCCGCGTCTTCCCATCTCCGAGTCGTTCCCGTCCGGGGCCTCGCCGTCGTCCACTGCCTCGCTGCGCTCGGTGCGGCATGGTCAACAAACAAGAGTCATCGGAAGAGGACTGTACATGGAGAGCCTGACGGCTGGGACCCACGAGGTTCATGGTCGCACGCAAGGAAAGTTCCTCCTTATTAAGCTGAAAAAAATGTTTCCTCCACCTGACAATTGGGACCTACCGGCTGTATCTTCGCATGGAAGGAAGTGCCTCCTTGTTTTGCGAAAAAATTATTCATCCCGTTGACAGCTGGGACCCGTCAGATTTGGTGGCTGACTTGTGGGCCTACTAAGCGGACGTGTACGCAGTACGCACGGCTTTGTCAACTTAATCAACAAATGATTCTAGCAGCTGGACCGTTGGATGTTAATCCAACAGCCGTGCTCCTTCTTCAACCTCTAATCTTGCTCCTGTCTCCCGTGGGCGGCACCGCAGCTGTGATGTCGCGCACCCGAACCAGTCAAGTTTCCCACTCCTCTCCATCTGCGACTCCACTGCCCTGTCTTCCCCATCTCCCGATCATTCTAGTCTGGGGCCTCACCGTCGTCCATCGGCCTTGGTGCGCTCGGCATGGTGTGGTCAACGTGGTCAACAACCGAGAGTCATCGGAAGATGACTGTACATGAGAGGCTGACAGTGGGGACGCACCACGCCCATGGATGCATGCATGCAACGGAACGCGGTGTGGTCAACATGGTCAAGGAACGACTTTCATCGGAAGTGTACTATACGTGGAGAGGCTGGCAGTTGGGTCCACGGCCGCAGCAAGGAAGTGCCTCCTTATTACATGGAAAATAATGATTCCTCCACCTGACAGCAGGGACCCACTAGACGGGCCACCGTATTTTGCAAAAAAACGTTTCCTCCCTAACTGCTAGGACCCACCTGACGGGCCACCGTATTTCATGAAAAAAAACATTGCCCCCGCTGAGGGAGTCCTGGACTAGGGGGTGTCCGGACAGCCGGACTATCATTATCCGCCGGACTCCAAGACTACGAAGATACAAGATTGAAGACTTCGTCCCGTGTCCGGATGGGACTTTCCTTGGTGTGGAAGGCAAGCTTGGCAATACGGATATGTAGATCTCCTACCATTGTAACCGACTCTGTGTAACCCTAGCCTCCTCCGGTGTCTATATAAACCGGAGGGCTTTAGTCCGTAGGACAACATATACATTACAACAATCATACCATAGGCTAGCTTCTAGGGTTTAGCCTCCTTGATCTTGTGGTAGATCCACTCTTGTAATACCCATATCATCAATATTAATCAAGCAAGACGTAGGGTTTTACCTCCATCAAGAGGGCCCGAACCTGGGTAAAAACATCGTGTCCCTCGTCTCTTGTTACCATCCGCCTAGACGCACGATTCGGGACCCCTACCCGAGATCCGCGGTTTGACACCGACATTGGTGCTTTCATTGAGAGTTCCTCGTAGTCGTCACCGATAGGCTTGATGGCATCTTCAACCAGCAACGCTGTCAGGCGAGACTTTTCTCCCGGACAGATCTTCAGATTCGGCAACCGCCGCTGCGGGCAATTCACTTGGCCATCTGGAGCAGATCGAAGCTACGCCCTGGCCGTCAGTCGATTTGAAACCCTAAACTTCACGGCCGATGTCGCGGAGACTTGATCTTGACGGACTCGAGCCACAATAAGCACGCTGCATTGTGACGGCGAGCATGATTTAGCTCGCCATTGAAGCAAGTGCCTTGGTGGCGCACACAGTCCGCTTCGCCATTGGCGAGCCGATCACCCGGATCGAGGGCGGTGGATAAGCGCCATACAGGGGCTCCAACATCCACGGCGATGGGCGAACACTAATCTTGTCCCTGCGAAACTTCGTGATTCCGGCGAGGACTCGAACCTCCCGCGCCCCTACCAATCGATCCGGATTGGGCGCCCGATTATGGAATTCACCGCGCGGACATCTTCAATACTCGCCTTTTGGCGATATCTTGAATTCACTAAAGCATCTCTCGTTATCGGAGAGTCTGGCGGACTATGGCCAGGATGGTTGGGGTACGGACGACAAAGAAATTGAGCCCACCCACCACCCACTTTGTAGCCATCGTCGGCGATCTAACCGACATGCTGAACTACGACTCAAGACATCGGCGCCATGGGCGGCGATCTTCGAGATTTAACAGAACCAGCGCCTATAGGGCACTGGAAGACCACCTCGTCATCGACATATACATGGTGGACACCCCAAAAGACAGAGATGGCGAAGAAACAGCGGAGGCAGACTCTTTAAAGAAGCAGCCCAAACGCCGGCGTCGTGGCGCGCTCTAAATCTCGCCACAAGAAGAATGGAGATTCCGCACAGGAGATAATAACACTCGAGCGCCGAAGACAATCCCCTCCAGCCGACTTAAGCGCGGGAGGATGCGAAGCAAGCCCTCATGAGGCGGCGGATGAAGAGGTTGAGGATCATAACTATATGCCTCCCTCCGAAGGCGAAGCAAGCCTCAACGATGACGAATTAAATCGTGCGAGGATCCCGTCGAACAAGAGCGCTTCAAGCGCGGGCTTATCGCCACAGACAAACAGCCTAAAGAAAAAGCAGCAATAGCTTCAAGCTGATCAGACTGCTTGCCGATCGATGGACCGAGGTCCTCGCGGCAAGAGTATAAACTCGACGCCCCTCAAAAGTTACCCAAGGCGCAAGCTGCTCCCCGATTAGAGGAGGAAGCATACGTACCTCCATCACCAGCAAGACGATATGGCTGACCGACCACCCCGTGGTCGTGACAGAGAGGCATCCAGGCCCCCAGCCAAGACCATACCCCGGCATCGCTCCAAAAGTACGAAGCCAAGAGGGAACGCGCCGGACTTGCGAGACATATTGGAGGAAAAAGCAAGGCAATCCAGATCCATCTATGGATCACGTGGGCGCCCTACGACCCACGACGAATACCGTCGCGCCGGATACAACAACCCTGGCCGGGCCGAGCACAGCAGACAACGCTCTCTCGAGCTGCGTCGCGATATTGCTCAATCTGAGGCGCCGACACCCGCTTATCTTCGACGAAGTAATGGATCATCGATCCCGAAGGGTTTAAACCCGTAAACATTGAATCTTACGATGGCACAACAGACCCCGCGGTTTGCATCAAAGACTATCTTCTCCACATCCACATGGCCCGCGGCGACGATCTCCACGCCATCAAGTACCTCCCACTCAAGCTTAAAGGACCAGCTCGGCATTGGCTTAACAGCTTGCCCGCAGAGTCAATTGGGTGTTGGGAAGACCTGGAGGCCGCATTCCTTGATAACTTCCAAGGCACATATGTGCGACCACCAGATGCCGATGACCTAAGCCACATCATTCAGCAGCCAGACGAATCGGCCAGACAATTCTGGACATGGTTCTTGACGAAGAAAAATCAAATCGTCGATTGTCCGGATCTGAGGCCCTTGCAGCCTTCAAACATAACATCCGGGATGAATGGCTAGCCCGGCACAGGGGCAGGAAAAGCGAAATCCATGGCGGCCCTCACATCGTTAATGACCCGCTTTTGCTGGAGAGGACAGGTGGCTAGCCCGCAGCAACAATCTCCGTAAAAATTCTGGCGGTCCGGACACTAAGGACAACAACGGCAGGTCACGTCGAAACAAAACAAAGCGCCGCGTGCTTGGCGGCGATAAGGAGGATCTGACGGTCAGCGCCAGATTCGAGGCTCTAAACCGGTCGTGGAAGAAGCCATTCAAAGAACCACTCCGGTCCGTCCAATCTGGACCGAATACCCGACCGCTTATGCGGATACATGGCACCTCTGAAAAGCCAGCTAACCACACTAATAGAGATTCTTTGGGTGTTCAAGCAGGCCGGCAAGTTAATTGCGAAAACAATGACAAGGGGCTAAACAGCGACGACGAGGAAGAGACCCGACCGCCCGAACAACGAGAGGACGAAGGGTTTTCCCCACAAGTGCGAACGGTGAATATGATATCGCGACCCACATACCCAAGAGGAGAGGAAGCGCGCACTAAGGGCGTCTATGCGATGGAGCGATCGCCCCAAAGTTCAACCCATGGTCCTCTTGTCCGATCACTTTCGATCGAAGAGACCATCCGACCAGCATACGCCATGGCGGATTCGCGCGTGGTCTTAGACCCAATCGTCGATGGGTTCCACCTCACGAGAGTCCCGATGGGCGGCGGCGGCAACTGAACCTGCTTTATCGGGATACGGTCGCAAAATGGGCATAGACCCATCAAGGATTAAACCTACAAAGACAACCTTTAAAGGTGTCATACCAGGAGTGGAAGCCAACCGCATAGGCTCGACCACACCGAAGTGGTCTTGGATCCCGGATAATTTCGGGCGAAGAGTTAATCTTGACATAGTCCCGTTCGCAGCGGCTATCACGCTCTGCTCGGACGAACCGCGCTTGCCAAATTCAGCGCGTGCCGCACTATGCATACCTAAAGCTCAAGATGACAGGCCCTTGTGGAGTCATCATGGTCAATGGGAATCTGGGCGCTCCCTCGAATGGAGGAACATCTGATGCGGCTCGCGGTAGAAGTACTGAGCAACCTTCTAAGGCAATTTCGAGTCCGGCCGTTAAGCGGCGGATCTGAAAGCGCGCCGAGCAATGCCAACCAAGACAACTGGCGCGATCGAGCACAGCAGAGTAATGCGGCCCCAACCCTCGCCGTGCATGATCGCAAGAATAACACTCCGCGTACATCATTACGCTTTGGAGATACCATGGGCGCAGGGGAGGGGCACGATCATAACGGACCAAGAGTGCGGTTCGACCACACGGGGCTCATAAATGTGCCCCTCTTTTTTATTATTTTTCTTCCTTTTGTACACAGGACCACGTTAACGAGAAGCCTGTCCGTGGCGAACCTGCGAACTCATGATGCTGTGATCGAGGGACTAAAGAAGGCGCGACGAACACTCGGTGGTCTCAATACGAGCATTAAATTCAATTATATACAACAAGTCCGCAGCTCATCCACGAGGAGGACATGTTTACTTAGTCCAAATCCCTTGCTTATCGCGCTATTTGTATCGATCCGCTCTACTAGCAGACTTTCTTTCATAAATAATGCAGCAACTTTTGATCGCAATTGCATTACCTCTATATATATATATATATATGTATGCTCATTATGTAACATCTTGCACCGTATATTTTGAGTGCGGCCTCATACACCGGGGCTTATGTTCCCCACTCTATGGTGTGATAAGTCCGAACACTTTCACAAGTCGGCACCCGAACTTATAGCATTATATGAATCGGCTCGAATCATGTCTTGGGTCAATAGTTGGGTTTGCCGGCTCCCACGTTTTGGTGCCTTACGTTCCGTTCCGTCGGCTAAGGTGGCTTGGGAGAACCACTGCGATTGCGCCCGGTTGAGCAGGCGGCGCCTCGATGGAAAGCTAAAACTGACCGGCATGATAAGGCGAGACCGGTCGCTGTTCGAGAGGTTTTTCGGGTCATAAAGACTCACGCCGCTTGAGCAAAGTTCGGATAATGTCCGATGAAGGCGTGGATAGCGCCCGGATTGACCTTCGAATACCAAGGGCTTCGCCGAAATTTAAAATTATAGAATTCTATGGCTAAGTGAGAGTGTTCAAGCATTATAAGTCCGGTTGCCTTGTTCGTTGTGTTGAGTGCCTCCCTCGATGGACCCAACAATGGGAACAAGAGCTCAAGTTTATCGAACACCCCAAAGACTTTCGTGGCTTGGGGGCTGAAGCCAACGACTTGCCATCTCTCAGATTTTATAAACGGCTGCACAGAAGGTAATATTTTAAATTAAACAAGTGTTACTTAATGCGCACATGAACAAAGTTTCAGCGCGCAGGATAATACATAGCGAATTCACTCAAAGATTACATTTCGAGGGCACTCATCCGTAATAATGCAGGCTCCCTTCAGGACAGTTCTATAATACATCTCGGGCGTGCGATACTCCTTGCCCGGCGGCGGGGGGTCCGTGAGAAGCTTCTCCGCATCCAACTTGCCCCATTGCACCTTTGTGCGGGCAAGAGCCAGCGAAAGCACCTTCAATACTGGAGGCGCTTGATGACATCCACCGAGGGCAGGCATCTACCAGCCGCGACGAGGCCAAAGTAGCTCCCGGGCATGGCTTTGTCGAGCCCTGGCCGGGCTATGAGGCCCTTCATGGCCTCTTCACTACCTTGTGGAGTTCGACCAGCTGCTTCATTTGGTCGGCAAAAGCACGGGTGTCGGCCTCGACATCTTGAGACCGAAGACTTTTTCCGTCGAGCTCCCTCCTCGCCACGATAGAATCTGGCGGCATCGGACGACTACTGTGCAGCAGATCTGCAAACGCCTCGAGAGCTCGAATGCGGTAAGTATCGGGTAATTTACATTAACATGCTTGCTCGCATGAAAAATGCCTTACCGCCGCTATTTTCTTTATATCTTCAATCTCTGAAGGGCCTTACGGGCCTCGGCCTTGGCGGTCTTGGCACTTTCGAGGCGAGGCAAGCTCGGGCCTTCGAGTCTTGAGTCACGCTCCAAACTCTCATGCTTTCCATGAGCACGGAGCTCTTGCCGAACTTCCGCCACCGTGCCTCCTGCTTTTCTCGCTCTGCCCGTTCGCGGCCGCCGCGTGTTGACGCGGACCACAGCATCCTTCAGGGCTGCCACCTCGTTAGTGGCCCTGCAATACACATATTATACCTGTTCATTTTATTGCAACCAAAATCCTTTTCTGTAAGGTACCTATTCAAAGTGGTGTTACTCACCTTCTTTGTCCTCGAGCTGCTTCTTCGCATGGCTGAGCTCTCGCTCGGACCGCTCGAGATCCTGCTTCAGCACATCGACCTCCGCCGTTAATGCGGCAGAGGCCAGCAGCGCAGCCTGCAAATCCATATTGACATATTTTTAGCAACCCTGCGCATATCTTGTTAGATCCTCAGTCCGGCTTTTCTTTCCGAACACCGAACCGAGCATCGAAACTCTTGTCTATGCGGTATTACATTACATAATTTTATCTTCTTACCTCAAAGCCTGTTAACAGGTTGCTGCAGGCTTCGGTCAGCCCGCTTTTGGCAAGCTGAACCTTTTGAATCACCGCACTCATGGTAGTGCGGTGTTCTTCCTCGATGGAAGCGCCTTTAAGCGCCTCTAACAAGTTATCCGGCGCCTCCGGTTGGACGGAGGCCGCCGGTGTCACGGTCTTGCCCTTCTTTCGAAGGGGCCACTTGCCGGACTCTGGAACCACTGCGGGTTCCGATGTAGAGTCCGGCGCAAAGTCCGGGAAGTTGCCTGATGGCGCCTCCAGAGCCTCCTCCTGATGGGTCCCTCTCCGGGATCCCACCTCGGCGTCCTCGTCGGCGTGTGGGGTAGAAGAAGGTGGAAGTGAATTCACATCCGACGAGGCCAACGACCCGCTCGATGAGACGGGGAGATCGTCATCGGCCGGACTACGGACAGAATGCGGCGTTAGAAGGACACTACGTGACGTAAAAATATTGCGTATAAAGGATCCGGACACTTACGATCTCGCCGGACGCCTGGCCCTTGGAGGCCACTCATCCTCGCCAACGCTGGTATTGGCGAAACTGTCCGGGGGGATAGTTCTCCCCCTCTTGGACCCTTCGGCCTCCCGATTGGGGAAGCCTTCCTCTTCTTCTCTCCTCCTCAGGGAGAATACTCCTCCTCCTCGTCTTGGGGAGAGTCCTCATCGTCGTCGACGCCTTTGATTCTGAGGAACTCTTTTGAGTCCCCGCGGCCACCTTCTTGGCCTTCTTCTCCGGCACCAAGTGCGGTGCCGGAACCAGCAGCCCTGCTAAGCGGGCGTCCACTGGGTCTTCTGGCATGGGAGCCGGGCTGATAAGCAGCTTGGCCTTCTCCATCCATTTCTGTCAAAGGAAGAGGCAGAATGAAACCTCACTAGAGTCAATTTAATTATCACAAGTGTCCCGTAATGGGGTTGAATCACTTACCTCGTCGGTTGGATCTGCGAGCTGAATCCATGATCTTCCGTCGCGGATCTGGGGCCGGCGCCCTTGAACAGCACCCTCAGCGCCTTCGTATGTTGTATCGAAGAGCCCGCTTAGCGCTGGTGCTGTTCGGGTTGAACTCCCATAAATTGAATGCCCGTTCTTGGCATGGGAGGATCCGCCGGATGAGCATGACTTGGACCACGTCGGCGAGCACGGGCCTATTGCTCACCATCTTCTTGATGCAGGCTCGAGTCCGTCACCTCCACGGATTGCCCCACCGCAAGCCCTTCTCTTTCCAGGAGGTGAGCTGCGTGGGGATGCAGATCTAAACTTCGAGGCCGCCGCCCATGTAGGTTTCGCGGCTCGGTGATGTAGAACCACCCGATTGCCACCCTTTGACGGAGTCCACAAAGGTCCCTTGAGCCAAAGTCGTTGGGCAATTTGCCCAACATGGCGCCCTCCGCATTCGCTTGCGTGCCCTTCACAACCTTCGACAGCGTTGAAGGTCTTGAGCCCAGGCGAAGTGGGGCGGATGCGGAGGAAGGCCTCGCACCTGACGATAAATGGCGAGATGTTGAGGATGAAGTTGGCGCCGGATCGTGGAAATCCAGGCCGTAGTAAAACATGAACCCCGGACAAATGGATGGGCGGAAAGCCCAGTCCAGCGGAGGAAGTGGGGAGGAAGGCGACCCTCTCATGAGGCCGGGGGTAGGGACGAGCTGCCCTCGTCGGGCGGCCGATCTGCGATATCGCTGGAAAGGTATCGGCGCCTCGCAGCTTGGTGATGTCCTCCTCCTTAGCGGTGGAGGCCAACCATTTGCCTCCGCTCCGGACATATTCGGAGAAGGTCGGCGAGATCGTGAGCTTAGGCGTTGGAGCTTGAGTGCGCGGAGATGGATAAGCAAGGGCGAAAACTATCGTCCCCCCCGGCTGGTAAAACTCGCTTATCTCCCAAGCGCCACCATCAATGGCGCGGTTGGGTTCTACCTGCGTATTGATGAGAATCCGGAATAACGGGAACACGATCTCTGCCGACAAGAAGTGCCAAGGAACCGCCGCTAAGCGTCTTTGAGGTGGTATAGTAAAAACGATTCAAACAAAGGCTTGGTAGCGGTGTGATGTCATGCCGCATAATCGTCGTGGATTGAACTAAGTGTACATTTTATTCTCTCTACGGTGGAATGTGGTATTTATTTTGCGAGCGGACACTATCACGGTGTTCATGATCTTCTCTGGATTATTCAAGGGAGGAACCCGCCTTGCAATGCCGAACATTATGCGGCCGGACTTATCGTCATTGAAGCCAGGTTCGAGGGCTCTTGAGGAGTCTGGACTAGGGGTGTCCGGACAGCGGACTATCATTATCCGCCGGACTCCAAGACTACGAAGATACAAGATTGAAGACTCCGTCCCGTGTGCGGATGGGACTTTCCTTGGCGTGGAAGGCAAGCTTGGCAATACGGATATGTAGATCTCCTACCATTGTAACCGACTCTGTGTAACCCTAGCCTCCTCCGGTGTCTATATAAACCGGAGGGCTTTAGTCCGTAGGACAACATATACATTACAACAATCATACCATAGGCTAGCTTCTAGGGTTTAGCCTCCTTGATCTTGTGGTAGATCCACTCTTGTAATACCCATATCATCAATATTAATCAAGCAGGACGTAGGGTTTTACCTCCATCAAGAGGGCCCGAACCTGGGTAAAAACATCGTGTCCTCGTCTCTTGTTACCATCCGCCTAGACGCACAGTTCGGGACCCCCTACCCGAGATCCGCCGGTTTTGACACCGACACCCGCTGTCAGCTCGAACCCACCGAAAGTGCCTCCTTATTAAGCAAAAAAATGAATACCCCCCCCCCCTGCTAGGTGGGACCCACCTTGGTGGGAGGCTGACTTGTGGGCCCACTAAGTTGACGGGGACGGAGGGCTTTGTCAACTTAGTCAATATGAACGATTCTAGCTCCAGTGACCGTACGATGTCCATCCAACGGCCGTAGTGCTTCTTCAACCTCTGGTATTCTTGCTCCAGCCGCCCAAAGCAGCACCGGTCGTGTCGCGTGCTCCTGCCTCCCGTGGCCGGCTGTGATGCCGCGGAGGCCTCACCGCCCCCTACTACTCCCGCCGCTGGCCAGGCCATCCCTCTACTCACCTACAACCCCTGTTATTCCGCGGCGATGACAGCCTCACACTGCAGCCGAACGAGTGAACCCTCATACTCCTCTACGCGTGGGCATACACTACCGCGTCTTCCCCGGCTCCGCGTCGTCCCCTTACTTCCTAGGCCTCGCTGTCGTCCACCGCCCTGGTGCTCTCGGTGCGGTGTGGTCAACATGGTCAAGGAACGACTTCCATCGGAAGAGTACTGTACGTGGAGAGGCTGACAGCTGGGTCCATAGCGGTCGCAAGGAAGTGCCTCCTTATTATGCAGAAAATAATGATTCCTCCACCTGATAGCAGGGACCCACCGGCCGGGCCACCGCATTTCAGGAAAAAAATGTTTCCCCCCTGACTGCTGGGACCCACCAGCTACATCTTTGCACGCAAGGAAGTGCATCCGGGCAAAAAACGATTCGCCCCCCTGACTGCTGGGACCCGCCAGCTACATCTTCACACGCAAGGAAGTGTCTGACAATCGGGACCCACCTGGTCGAAGCGAACGTATCATTGTCATTCTGGTCACGAACGTGTACGTACATACTGGTAGATGTAGAGGCGCGCACGGGTCGTAGTAGAGGCGCGCATGTAGCATGTACATGTACATACAACGGCCAGTGTGCAAGAAAGAAAATACGGCCACGTATGTACATTCGGGCAGGGCCTCGAACGCCTACTCGCGCATACGTACAGCCAGGACTCATGTACATGGCTGGGTTGGAATGGAGAAACAGCGCCGTCGTCATGTTCATGGGGAGCCAACCGGCTGGGTCGGAACGGAATGCGTCGTCGTGTTCATCGGGAGGGCTTGGACGGAATAGGCAATGGAAACAAGGCCTCGCGTACCCCAGAACAGAGGAAACGGCCTTGTGTTCGACCTGCCACATTTGAAACGGGATCATGTTCATCGGGAAGGGTCTGGTGTACCGCAAAACGGAGGAAACAGACTTGTGTTGGACCTCCTACGGTCGAAACTGAAGGAAATATGCCCTACAGGCAATAATAAAGTTATTATTTATTTCCTCATATCATGATAAATGTTTATTATTCATGCTAGAATTGTATTACCCGGAAACATGATACATGTGTGAATACATAGACAAACATAACGTCACTAGTATGCCTCTACTTGACTAGCTCATTAATCAAAGATGGTTATGTTTCCTAACCATAGACATGTGTTGTGATTTGATTAACGGGATCACATCATTAGGAGAATGATGTGATTGACATGACCCATTCCGTTAGCCTAGCACTTGATCGTTTAGTATGTTGCTATTGCTTTCTTCATGACTTATACATGTTCCTACAACTATGAGATTATGCAACTCCGTTTACCGGAGGAACACTTTGTGTGCTACCAAACGTCACAACGTAACTGGGTGATTATAAAGGAGCTCTATAGGTGTCTCCGAAGGTACATGTTGAGTTGGCGTATTTCGAGATTAGGTTTTGTCATCCGATTGCCGGAGAGGTATCTCTGGGCCCTCTCGGTAATGCACATCACTATAAGCCTTGCAAGCAATGTAGCTAATGAGTTACTTATAGAATGATGCATTACGTAACGAGTAAAGAGACTTGCCGGTAACGAGATCGAACTAGGTATTGGATACCGACGATCGAATCTCGGGCAAGTAACATACCGATGACAAAGGGAACAACGTATGTTGTTATGCGATTTGACCGATAAAGATCTTCATAGCATATGTAGGAGCCAATATGAGCATCCAGGTTCCACTATTGGTTATTAACCGAGAATAGTTCTAGGTCATGTCTACATAGTTCTCGAACCCATAGGGTCCGCACGCTTAACGTTACGATGATAGTTTTATTATGAGTTTATAAGTTTTGATGTACCGTAGGTTGTTCGGAGTCCCGGATGTGATCACGGACATGACGAGGAGTCTCGAAATGGTCGAGACATAAAGATTGATATATTGGAAGCCTATATTTGGATATCGGAATCGTTCTTGGGTGAAATCGGGATTTTCTTAGAGTGCCGGGGTTACGGAACCCTCCGGGGTTATTGGGCCTTCATGGGACTTAAGGGAGAAGAGGAGAGGAGGCAAGAGGTGGGTTGCGCCCCCTCCCCTCCCTAGTCTGAATAGGACAAGGAGAGGGGGGCGGCGCCCCCTTCCTTCCCTCTTCCTCCTCCTTCCCCTTCTCCTTCTCCAACTAGGAAGAAGGAGTCCTACTCCCGGTGGGAGTAGGACTCCCCTTGGCGCGCCCTCCTTGGCGGCCGCCCCCTCCCCCTTGGCTCCTTTATATACGGGGGCAGGGGGCACCTCTAGACACACAAGTTGATCTTCGTGATCGTTCCTTAGCCGTGTCGGTGCCCCTCCACCATATTCCACCTCGGTCATATCGTTGCGGTGCTTAGGCGAAGCCTGCGTCGATAGAACATCATCATCGTCCTGCGCCGTCGTCTTGACGGAAATCATCCCGACACCTGCTGGATCGGGTCCGGGATCGTCATCGAGCTGAACATGTGCTGAACTTCGGAGGTGTCGTGCGTTCGGTACTTGGATCGGTCGGATCGTGAAGGCGTCGACTACATCAACAGCGTTGTCATAACGCTTCCGCTTACGGTCTACAAGGGTACGTGGACAACACTCTCCCCTCTCGTTGTTACGCATCACCATGATATTGCGTGTGCATAGGAATTTTTTTTGAAATTACTACGTTCCCCAACAGAAACGGGGTCCTGTTGATCGGGAGGGGTGTGGCGTACCGCAAAACGGACAAAACAGACTTGTGTTGGAGCGCTATGGTCCAAACGGGGGTCTTGTTCATCAGGAGGGGTGTGGCGTACCGCAAAACGGGACTCCATGGGATACTATTCATCTCCACCGTCGACCTCCTCCAGCCTCCACGGGCTACTGTTCATCCACCGTCGACCTCCTCCACCCTCCACCTGTGACTGTTCATCCACGGGCTCCTGTTCATCCAGCCTCCACTGCGTGCTACTCCATCGGCTCCTGTTCAACCACCCCTCTCCACGGGATCCTGTTCAACCACCCCTCCACGGGCTACTGTTCATCCACCCCTCCACCGTCTATTGTTCATCCAGCCCTCCATGGGGTCGTCTTGTTCATCCAGCCCTCCACGGGGTCCTGTTCATCCAGTCCCAACCGGCTTGATCGATCGGGGTCCTGTTCATTCAGAGGCAACGTCACGGGGTCCTGTTCATCCACCCCCACCACTCACTGTTCATCCAAACCCCCCTGCAACACTCACTGTTCATCCAGAGGCAGCATTGATCGGCTTCAGTTAGCAGCAGTAGAGAAGGAATCGCTCGATCGAGTTCAGTTAACAGCCATCGATCGATCGCTCGGGTTCAGTAACGAGTAGCCTGCAGTGCAATCGCTCGGGTTCAGTTAGAGCGCAACGCCTCGCTCGGGTTCAGTTAGATCCAACGCCTCGCACACACGTGCGTACGTGTACAAGAGAAACGCACATCGCTCGGCCCCTGACCACCCACCATAACCAGGAACTCCCTAAAATTTTACTCGCCCTTGCTTCTACCACGGTTTTTCCATCATGGACGGCCCAAAGAATGTCATGCAGTTGCGTCTCCGGCCGACCCAGGACGAAAAGCCCATTTTCTATCATGATTTTTTGTCACAGAAGTAGGAGCCCACCATATCTATGATGACACCGGGTTTTGTCACAATTATCATCATAGAAGTGTCATAAGTATGACCGAAAAAAATTCGTACGGCCCAAAATGTCACGGATGTGTCTTTTTTTGTAGTGAGTCGTTGTTATTATATGTGGCTGCTAACGCCCAGGCTGTCAGTGCAGCTGTTGTGGTGGAACAGAAGGAAGCATGCCAGGAATATCCGGTTCAACGGCCGGTTTACTATATCAGTGAAGTGCTCATTGTGTCTGAAAGCACATTTGCTCCCTGGGTAGTTTTGGTAATTAATGACAACATACTTTGTGGTTGGACTAATGCTTTTATCAAGTATGTTTCAGGAAATTCAATCACATTGGCATGGCAAAAGGACTGAAGAGGTGGACCCCTCAAAATGCTAAGGAAAGCATTGGCAAAATCTCAAGACTCCATTTTTGGTTTAGTGATCCAAGATCACATTGAGTCCATAGGAAAGCCAATATTATTAAAAGGGGATGAGGTTATGATGATGATCTGGTTGCTCAAAGTGCTTAGTGATACATCTCCTAAACTATCGGCAACTCTCACCGCCATATACACTCATAAGTAATCTCGGTCCCACCGATTTTCTAAACTTCAGTCACCGAGATGAACCACCTCACCATAAAGCCAAACCCTAGAAAACTCGGATTTTCCGATTACGAACTCGGTCTCACGAAACTTGAGTTGCCAAGCTTCATAACCTTACATCATCAAATCGGTGTCACCGAGATGATGAAGTCGGTCCCACCGAGATTGGCAAGCTTTTGTCTTTGCACGAATCGGACTAACCGAGATTGTATTTTCGGTCCCACCGAAAATCCCAACGTTCACATGATTTGAACTTTCGGTCTCACCGAGTTGTCAACTTCGATCCCACCGAGATTGGTCAAATGTGTGTAACGATTGGATTTTGTGTGGAGGCTATAAATAACCCTCCACCCCCTCTTCACTCGTGGAGAGAGCTATCAGAAAGAACTACCACTCCTACCTTACATTTCTGAGAAGAGAACTACCTACCCTTGTGTTGAGATCAAGTTGCTCCACTCCCACCATATGAAGCTTGATCTCTAGCCTTCCCAAGTTGCTTTCCACTCAATCCTTTCTTCCACCACAGCCAAATCAGTGAGGAGAGTTGAGTGTTGGGGAGATTATCATTTGAAGCACAAGAGCAAGGAGTTCATCATCATCAATACCATCTATTACCTTTTGGAGGGTGGTGCCTCCTAGATTGGTTAGGTGTCGCTTGGGAGCCTCCGTCGAGATGTGGAGTTGAACCAAGAAGTTTGTAAGGGCAAGGAGATCGCCTACTTCGTGAAGATCTACCCGAGTAAGGCTAGCCCTCCGTGGGCGTGAGGCCATGATGGCATAGACAAGGTTGCTTCTTCGTGGACCCTTCATGGGTGGAGCCCTCCGTGGACTCTCGCATGGCCGTTACCCTCCGTGGGTTGAAGTCTCCATCAGCGTGGAAATGCGATAGCACCACCTATCGGAACCACGAGAAAAATCACCGCGTCTCCAAATTGCGTTGATCTTCTCCACTTCTCTTTACTACTTGTGCAATTTACTTTCCGCTGCCCATACTCTAGAATTGCATGTGTAGTATGCTACTTGACTTGTGTGTGTTATGCAAAATCTGCCAAAATCTGTCCTTGATAAAAGACTGAATTTTTATCTTGTCGAGTAGTCTAATCACCCCCCCTCTAGACACTCTCACCTTCTTCGATCCTACAATTGGTATCAGAGCTTTGGTCTCCATTGCTTTGGTTTACACACCATTGGAGGAAGATGGACGTGTCTACGTTTGGGAGTGTTAGCCATAGAGTGCCTATTCTTAATGGAGTGTCCTATAACTCGTGGAGGATTGAAATGCTTATTATCTTTAAGATGTATAACATGCGCAAATATGTTGAAACCCCA
This sequence comes from Aegilops speltoides, assembly GCA_021437245.1. Classification (NCBI taxonomy): domain Eukaryota; kingdom Viridiplantae; phylum Streptophyta; class Magnoliopsida; order Poales; family Poaceae; genus Aegilops; species Aegilops speltoides. Next base: position 444,689,315 of record CM038146.1, on the reverse strand, counting down.
TATGTGCCTCCATTTGACCCCTTGCACCCTACCATGGATGAAGAGCTTGATTTGCTTCGTAACCTTAGAACTGTAAATCTTATCATTAGAGGGTTACCCAATAATTTGCTTAAGCTCGTTACAAACTTTGAGTGTGCCTATGCTATGTGGAAGTTCTTGGAAGAACTTTATCCGGACTGCTCTTTGAGAGGTCTTGATGAAATTCTATACAAGACTATTGAATTTGATATGATGCGCCCCAATGATCCCAACTTTGATAAATGCTTCTTTGAGCTTCGTGATCTTATGAAAAGAAGGGTGATCGGTCTTATCAATGTTCTAATTAGAAATGCTCTTGTATTGCATTCCGATGATTATTGTCACATTGACAAAACTAATGCAAGTAGTTGTCAAATTGACCTAGGTGTTGATGATGAACTATCTATGGGTCAATATGATGATGAGCTTGAGCATGATGATGATTACTCCGATTCGGACACCGAGCTAGACAAGATCATGAAGAGTCTCAATCTTATGGCGAATCTGAGAGACTACATATCCGGTGGAAAAGAGTGGATTCTTGATAGTGGATGCACCGACCACATGACCGGAGACGAAGACATGTTTCGAGAGCTTGCAAAGAACGATGGTCCACGCAAGTATGTGACTTTTGGAGACAACTCCAAGGGTAAGGTACTTGGCCTTGGCAAGGTGGCCATATCTCATGATAGCTCTATTCAAAATGTCATGCTTGTTGAATCACTTGGATACAATTTACTTTCCGTGTCTAGATTAGCTGACTTTGGATTCAATGTGTTATTCACCGAAGTAGATTGCCAAGTCTTTCGTCGTGACAATCATAACATGGCATTTACCGGTATCCGTAGAGGTGATCTATATATTGTTGATTTCACTAAGAAAGCCCAACCTAGAACTTTCTTCATTGCTAAATCTGCTAAAGGTTGGTTATGGCATAGAAGGCTTGGACATGTTGGTATGCGTAATCTAGACAAGCTAATCAAAGGTGATCATATTCTTGGTGTTAAAGATGTTTTCTTTGACAAAGATAGACTTTGTAGTGCTTGTCGAGACAGGAAAACAAGTAGGTGGAAGTCATCCGTGAAGAACATCATGACCACAAGGAGACCGCTTGAGCTTCTTCATATGGATCTCTTGGTCCCAATGCTTACAAAAGCCTTGGTGGTAACTCCTTTGGTCTAGTTATAGTTGATGATTATTCAGATTCGTGGGTATTTTTCCTTGATGACAAATCGCAGGTTGAGAGAATCTTCAAAACCTTTGCGGAAAAGCCCAAAATCAATTTGAGGTGAAGATCAAGAAAGTTCGGAGTGACAATGGAGCGGAGTTCAAGAACGCCCATGTAGATTCTTTTCTCAATGAGGAAGGATTCTACATGAGTTCTCGACTACGTACACTCCTCAACAAAAGCGGAGTTGTTGAGAGGAAGAACGAGCAGCTCATAGAGATGGCTAGAACGATGCTTGATGAATACAAGACATCGAAGCATTTTTGGGGTGAAGTGGTCGAGACGACTTGTCATGCTATCAACAGGCTTTATCTTCATAAGCTCGTCGGCAAGACATCATCTGAGCTCCTCACGGTAACAAACCCCAAGTGGGATACTTTCGTGTCTTTGGTTCAAAATGCTATATCCTTGATAAGCATCGTCGGTCTAAATTTGCTCCTAAAACTCATGAAGGCTTTTTCCTTGGTTATGGATCAAACTCCCACACCTACCGTGTCTACAATAATTTCACCCGAAAGGTTGAAGAGATGGTAGACGTGAAGTTTGATGAATCTAATGGCTCGCAAGTAGAGCAAATGCCTATTGATGTAGGAGACAAGGACCCATCGGAAGCCATCCAAGATTTATCTATTGGAAAGATCCGTCCCATGGAAGTGAAGGAGAGTACCTCATCTACATATGTGGAGCCCCCTACCTCACGGCAAGATGAACCTCAAGGCAACATGGAGGCTTCCACAAGTGGAACTCACCAAGATGAGGAAGTGTGTCACACCCTGCATTTTGTAACATTTCATTTTTATCAATGAAGCATGAAAATTTGGACCAACAAAAACTTTTGCATTATTTGGCTTTTGTTTGGAGTTGGTTTTCTCTCTGTGTTTCTTTTCAAGTGCTTCTTGAAGTCAACTACTCTACACTCTATATTCCATCTCCTTACCCCAAGCTCCTGACCAATGATCATGCCATGTGAATATTGCTACATAGAATTTTCTTACAAAAATAATTTGGCCAGAAAGTATTTTTAAAAATTAGTTTTCCAAAAACCCCTGAATTGAGGTTTGCACTGCAAGTACTTGATTAAGGGCAGTAAAAATCTTTCCAAAAATATATTTGACTCCTATTAGATATAGGATGCCCAGGAACCACAAAAGTATAATTTTAAAAGTTACTGTTCTATTTTTTTAAAGGCTTTTTCTTAAGGCCAGAAATGGTCTTTAATAGGAAATAATTATTTTTCTGTTTCAAAAATATTTGACAAAATTTAGGGAAGCTCATAGGACATATATTGTCCATATATAAGAGTTTCAACACATGGTCATGTTCAAAATATTGGTCAAATCCTCTAAAACCCTTTACGGATATTTCAAGCTTTTGAAATATTTACAAAGGAAATATTCTCCAAAATTCCAGGAAAATTCTATCATGTCACATATGACATATCTGTTGATCTTGCCAAGTCTCATGACTTGGAGAACAAGATAACACCATCAAAACCCCTCAAAACCATTTCTGTCCAATCTAAAGTTTGATCAACTTTACATTGCCAAGTATGTCCAAATGTGCTCAAATTTGGTGGACATGCTTCATTGGTCTAATGATGCAACTGGACCAAATGGCACAGGTTGGAGAAGAGGAAACCTTGGTCAAAGTGCCTCAAAACCCTCTCTGACCAAAATCAAGTTTGAACCACTTTGCACTACCAACTTTTTCTCCAAGACTCCAACTTTGGTGAGCCTGATCATATGACCAAATAAGGCTACCACACCAAGTGGCACATCAAGGAGAAATGATTTAGTCCACTGGATCTACACAAACCCATTTCTGCCCATTTCTAGGGTTTGCAAAAGTTGCATTGGCAACTTTGTCCAAATGAGCCCAAAATGGGTGGAAGGCCCTATATTTATGTGACATTTCACCCCTTGGAGTATCTTGGCCAGTGAGGATCATTAACAACAAAACTCCATCAAACACCTACGGCAAAATGCTAAAAGGCCTCTTTTGCCACTTTCACTAATCTCCATGAGTTAATCTCTTTACCACAACCCTCCTCACTTCCTCTCATCACTGGACACATTTCTACCGAAGAAACAATGTGGAGGAAGGGGAATCAAGTTGTCCTCTCTGGACAACCTTTTCTCTCCTCTCTCCCGGCTTCCCTCTCTCCCTTCGCACCCAGGGCATCTCGGGCCTTTCCTGGTCTTGTCCCATCTTCTTGTAGCTTCCAGACGCAAGTGGACACGGCAGAGCACGCAGCGCACACATGCCGCCAAAGTCTGCTCTGGAGGCCTTCTGATGGCGGCCGAGCCCCCGACGCGCGCCTCCCGACCGTTTCGTGCCATCCCATCGCGCCGGTGATGCGCCTCGGCGTCTGCTGCCGCCGCCGTGCCGCCCTCTGTCTCCCTCTCTCTCCCCTCTGCAGCAGCGTGCCCGCCGCCGCCCGGCTCGGCCAATGGCTCGGCCTCACACGCTGGACGCCAGGCCCCCCTTGCTCTCTCTCCTTCCCCGGCGCCCTACTCCATTCCCACAGCGCCGTGGACAGCTCCTACTCCTCCCCTCGACCTCCAGGCGAATCCATGGGTGCCGTGAGGCCACGCCCACGGTGAACCGCGCCAGCCTACTTAAGGCGTTCCCGAGCCCTCCTCTTCCTCCTGTCGCCCCTCCTCGCACTCAATCCACCTGGATCCTCCCATTTCGCTCGAGCCGCCTGAGCTCGAGATCGAGCTCGAGCTCCGCCGCCTCGGGTCGCTGGTCGATCTGCTGGTACAGCCCCCTCCGCCTGTTTCTCCCTCGATTCGGCCTCCTCACCTCATGACACTTTCCCTCGCTTGCCCCCTCGTTTTGCAGTGGGAGCGGCCGAGCCACCGGCGCCCAAGCATCTCCTTGCGGGACCTCGTCGCCCGGCAAGCGAGCCACCCCGCGACCATCTCCACCACCATGGATCCGCGACTCCTGCTGAATCAGCGGTAGTCCCGCTCCCCTTCCGTGCCTTGTATCGCCGCCGGCGAAGCTCGCGTCGCCTCTGGCGGAGGTAGACGACGGCCGCCGTGGGGCCGGCTGTCGATCTCACGCATACGGCGGGTGGGATCCACCCATCAGGTTTAAAAGCGTGCTGCAGCCTATACAGACCGCCGTCGGCGAAGGCGTACTCGCCCTTACGCCTCGACGTGGCAGCAGCGTGGGCTGGGGTTTCCCCCAGGCTTCTGCTCTTCTTGTGGCCCCTCGGCCCGATGTACAGCGCCATTTCCCCTTTTTCTTTTCGGTAGTATTTCCAAAAATTCCACAGGGCAGAATAATAGTCCAAATGCAGTGATTCCAATTTCTAAATTCCTAGAATATTGCAATCTATTTATTGGTACAACTTTCATTCAGATCCAATCACTTTTCCTTTTCTGTAAATATTTAAATGTGGGTTTTGGCCTTTAAATGAGCCTTTGAAAATCCATAACTCCTATTTTGCTACTCCAGGACCAAAACCAAAAGTTGCCCCCTTCCTAGTTTTCCTCCTAGTATTTTACAAAATTAAGTTGACATTTTTGAGCACTTTGACTTTTCTGTTTTTATTATTGCCTTATTTTTCCGTTGTTTTCTTGCAACGTTAGATCACGTGTTTGACGAGGAGCCGAGGAGGAAGGAGGAGCAGTCTTGGGAAGACTTTGAAGACCAAGCCAACCAAGGCAAGCAGCCCTTTGACCATGACTATGATGCCCCTTTTACATGCATGTCATTTTTAGCTCTTTATCGATGATGCATTGGAATCATGACGGGATGGTGAACCACGTGAGGTGGTTGCCACGATTACATCTCTCGTTGACACTTGCACGGTGCATGGCCCTACCTTTTTATGAGGGTTATGCCGGTGGGTAGTAGCTAGGATGCAAATGTAGGTGCTACGCAAATGGGATGGGTTGCGCATGATGAAAAAGGCAAAGTGATTTCAAAGGTATTTTCGAAAACCCCATCGGGTGCCACTTATGCCCGAGGGAGATGAGGAGATGGGTGACCACTTGATGACGAAGTGGTGTGCCAAGTGAAAAAGGGTGTGTGGTTTTCAAAACGGATTGGTCGGAGTTGCGACCGTTATTCCAACCTTACATGCGCAACCACTCTACCCTTATATGGGAAAGGGCATTGTTGAGTACCTAGACCGATACTAGCTTGGAGCCGCATTACTAGTGACGGGGGAGAGTTGGTGCTCTCTCTTGGGACGGGGTCGTGCCAGGTAGGGCGGCCATGACTGTTTTCACAGGGCACCGGACACACCGTTGGTACCCCGTGCCAGTGGTATGTGATGGAAATGGGAGCAAGGCTCCACAAAAAGGTTGTTGAAATGTTGGGCACGGGGGTTACTGCCAATCGAGTGAACTCCATGTTAGTGTCGTCTAGGGAAAGGTAATGATCGGGTGCTTACCCCGGGTACTTGAGGTACCGCGGGTCGTGGCTTGACACGGAAGTTCCCCGGATCTAGTGGGTAAAGTGTGCAACCTCTGCAGAGTGTAAAACTATTCGAATAGCCGTGTCCACGGTCATGGACAGTTGGGTAACCGCTCTTGGGCTCGTCCACTTGTTTTCAAACCGGTGTGTGTGAGATGATGGTGTTGTTATGGATCAAGTCCAGGACTTGATCGATCGAGATGGGTTGGTGCCCTCTCTGTTTATGATAAGCGGGTTGGTGCCCATTCTATTTATGTTGAAATCTGTGACCAGTTCTCATAGTTCTTTGGAATTCTCTTGATGCATGCTTTATAGGATGTTGAACATGTCCTGCACTCAAAACTAGCTTTATGCAAAACTATACCTATGTCATGCATTACCGTACCTTGAACCAAATCATGGGTTGCTTGCGAGTACATTCAAAGTACTCATTGGCTTGCCCTTGGTTATTTAATTGACCGGGCATGGAAGAACCGGAGTTCAAGAAGAGTTCTTTGGAGACGATCATGCGAACTAGGGCGTTTCGGTCGAGAATGCTGTAGGGTTAAGGCAGATGGCATGGGTTCTACTTATCGATGATGTTTCCGCTGCTATGTTTCATTTGATGTTCAGCCCTTAAGGCTTTATCGTTGTAAGACTTGACCGTGATGGTCACTATTTGTGTAAGACGGTATGTATGGATGTAAGACTCTTGTTATTCAGCTTCTGTGTGTTCAGTGAGCATTGATCTCTGGGATCACTGTACACGTGCATTCGGTGATCACGACTTGCAAGTCGGGGTCCCCACAAAGTGCAACAAGAAGATCCACCACAACCTCCTTCTCCACCGCCTCAAGACAACACCAACAACAATGAAGAAGAAGAGGAAGATGAGGATGATGAGGAAGCTCAGCCACAACCACAACAAAAGCAATCCCGAGTCCGAGCAAGAGTCAAGAAAAATCATCCCGTGGAACAAATCATGAACGACATCGACTCCGGGAGAATTATTCGCTCTAAAACTCGCTTAGCTAACTTTTGTGAGCATTACTCATTTATCTCTAGTATTGAACCTATGAAGGTAGAAGAAGCACTTGAAGACCCGGATTGGGTGAACGCTATGCACGAAGAGCTACAAAAACTTCGAGAGGAACAATGTATGGACTTTGGTAGAGAAGCCCAAGGATGATCAAAAGCGTCATTGGAACCAAATGGGTGTTTGGAACAAGCAAGATGAAGATGGACAAGTCATCCGCAACAAGGCTCGTCTCGTAGCTCAAGGTTACACACAAGTCGAAGGTATGGACTATGGTGAGACCTATGCCCCCGTTGCTAGACTTGAGTCCATTCACATTCTTCTTGCTTATGCCAATCACCATGATATTACTCTCTATCAAATGGATATTAAAAGTGCTTTCCTAAATGGTGAAATAGAGGAGGAAGTATTTGTGAAACAACCTCCGGATTTGTGAATCCTAAAAGCCTAATCATGTTTACAAGTTGCACAAAGCTCTTTATGGTCTTAAACAAGCTCCTAGAGCTTGGTACAAATCTTGACTAGCTTTCTTCTTGAAAAAGGATTTGAGATTGGAAAAATAGACTCAACGCTGTTCACGAAAAGGGTTGATGGTGAACTATTTGTGTGCCAAATATATGTTGATGATATTATCTTTGGTTCAACTAACCCTCATTTTAGCGAGAAGTTTGGAAAGCTCATGTCGGAGAAGTACGAGATGTCCATGATGAGTGAACTCAAATTCTTCTTTGGGTTGCAAATCAAGCAATCTAAGGAGGTACCTTTGTCTCACAAACAAAGTACACCAAGGATCTCTTCAAGAAGTTCAACATGCAAGAAAGCAAAGGTATGAGAACCCCCATGCCTACAAGTGGACATAATGACTTGACAAAGATGGAGAACCCGTTGATCAAAAGGTTTACCGATCTATGATTGGTTCTCTACTATATCTTTGTGCTTCTTGTCGACATAATGTTGAGTGTATGCATGTGTGCTCGATATCAAGCTGCCCTAAAGAATGTCATCTTAAAGCTGTTAAAAGGATTGTGAGATATTTGATACACACACCAAACTTTGGCATTTGGTATCCTAAGAGGGCCTCTTTCGACCTTGTTGGCTATTCCGACTCGGACTATGCGGTGGCAGGGTTGATAGAAAGTCAACTTCGGTGCGTGTCAATTCCTTGGTCGATCCCTTGTGTCTTGGTCCTCCAAGAAACAAAATTGATATCATTATCCACCGCCAAAGCGGAATATATTGTTGCTGGTTAGTGTTGTGCTCGGTTGCTATGGATGACACAAGCGCTTAAGGATTATGGGATACATGTGAGACATGTTCCTTGCTTTGTGACAATGAGAGTGCGATTAAAATTGGACACAATCCGATTGCAACACTCTCGAGCGAAACATATTGAAGTTCGTCACCATTTTATTCGTGATCACATTGCCAAGGGTGACATCAATCTTAAGCATGTTAAATCTTGACAAACAACTTGCTGATATCTTTACAAAACCTCTTGATGAGAAGGTGTTTTGTCGCTTAAGGAGTGAGTTGAACATCATTGATGCTTCAAACTTGGAGTGAAAACTCCATTGATGCATGCAAGGCATGAGCCTACTTGACTAATCCTTGATATTTCTATTATGATGATGATCAAATGTCTTGGACACATTTGCCTCCTTGTATTGCATCTAACTCCTTGCAGGTACTTGGATGATCTACATTCCACAAGATTACCACACACTCAAATCATGAGTAATCTTGTCATTGACCAAGTATTTAGCCCTTTGGGATGTTGAGTTCAAGGAACAAAATTCCACATATCCTTTATGACATCTTATACATTTAGTATTTTACTCTTGTCATCTTGGATATCCTTGAGTATTTCCTTGCTTGCCTAACCCATGTAGGAAGATGAACTACACAAGTGGAAATGGAGCTCCAACTTCACATTCAATGAGCACCTACATCAAGTTCACCTACATGAACAAAGCAACAACAAGCCCAAGGTATGTTCTTCACATCTTTAAGGAGCTTTGCTCAAAGTCATGAGTACAAGCAGCTTCATAAGATGTGATCAAATCAAATGCTTAATCGAAAAATGGCAACCCCATTTTGAGCTTAAAAGATGAGTATGACCTATGATCAAATGTTCTCATTTGACTCCTAAGTCAAAATACTCAAACATAGGTGACCTTGTCGCCGACCCCTATCTAGATGAAGTACATATGTTTTGGAGTCTTTCTATTTTATCTTATGTTCTCTCATTGAGTTTTCATTACATCTAGGAATCTTTTTCATTTCTATTCTTCTGTCTTTGTGAATATCCTTTTGGCTCTGGTCAATTCCTCGAAAATCATTTACAAATTCATTGCAAATCCTTTGAAACATTCCTTGCAAAGTGAGCTGAATCATTTCTGTATTTCCTTGGAATTAAACTCGGCGTCACCGATTTAACTATTTCGGTCTAACCGAAAAGGATCTGCCCTAAGTCCCTGACTTTCGGACTCAACGATCCATATCAATTCGGTGTCACCGATTTATTTTCTCCAGGATATCATCTTCTGCAGCTCCACTCAATGACTCTCTATGCATGTTTTCTTATTGCCCTGTTGTGATTCTTAAGGATCCCACTTCTTTCTTTCCATCTTTCCTGACCTTCCTAGTTTGCTGTCCTTTTCGGCACTTGATGTCAAAGGGGGAGAAGACTTAGGGGGAGAAGAGAAGATTTAGGGGGAGAAGAAAAGCAATCTTACCTTAAGGGGGAGAGAATCACATCAAAGCTTTGCCGTGTTCCACATTGGATATTACATTTGGCATCATTATTTTGATTTTGCTCTTTCCATCAAACCCCTTGATCTGAGACACTCAAAGGGAGAGGAACCTTCACAATTGATATCTTATGGAAAGCAAAATCTCTCAGAGTTCATTGAAAATCCTGTTAGTTTCGGAGACATGTTTGCTGATTCAAGCTTGTGCTCAATATGAGACACTCTTTATACATGTCATCCCTGGCTTGGTACTCTGATGTTCTTGCAGTTGGTTGAAGAAATACTCTTGTGTTATCTAACCTTGTTTTCCCAAGTTTATCTCTTCAGGTACAATGCCAAGGAACCTCAAGGTAAGTATATGCACCTTGCAGAATGTGCATGATGGTGACTTGCTTGTGAATACTTGTTTGCAAGAAATTACCATGCACATATGCATTATCACTCACGTCTTTTCATCTGCTCTGATGCATATAGCCAAGCTGCATGTAGCACATCTTGCTTCTTTCTCTTGTGTGCTTGTGGTAGTCCAAAACCATAATTTATGAAAATCTTGCACACTTGTAGGGGGAGCCTGTGTACTACATGTTTGTCAAAGCTTTCGTGATAATTCTGTCTTTCTTTCAATAAGCTTTGATGTCTTGTTTAGTGTGTTGCCATCAATTACCAAAAGGGGAGATTGAAAGCACATTTGCTCCTGGGTGGTTTTGGTAATTAATGACAACATACTTTGTGGTTGGACTAATGCTTTTATCAAGTATGTTTCAGGAAATTCAATCACATTGGCATGGCAAAAGGACTGAAGAGGTGGACCCCTCAAAATGCTAAGGCAAGCATTGGCAAAAGCTCAAGACTCCATTTTTGGTTTAGTGATCCAAGATCACATTGAGTCCATAGGAAAGCCAATATTATTAAAAGGGGATGAGGTTATGATGATGATCTGGTTGCTCAAAGTGCTTAGTGATACATCTCCTAAACTATCAGCAACTCTCACTGCCATATACACTCATAAGTAATCTCGGTCCCACCGATTTTCTAAACTCAGTCACACCGAGATGAACCACCTCAGCCATAAAGCCAAACCCTAGAAAACTCGGATTTTCCGATTCTGAACTCGGTCTCACCGAAACTTGAGTTGCCAAGCTTCTGTAACCTTCTGTCATCAAATCGGTGTCACCGAGATGATGAAGTTGGTCCCACCGAGATTGGCAAGCTTTTGTCTTTGCACGAATCGGACTAACCGAGATTATATTTTCGATCCCACCGAAAATCCCAACGTTCACATGATTTGAACTTTCGGTCTCACCGAGTTGTCAACTTCGGTCCCACCGAGATTGGTCAAATGTGTTTAACGGTTGGATTTTGTGTGGAGGCTATAAATACCCCTCCACCCCCTCTTCACTCGTGGAGAGAGCTATCAGAAAGAACTACCACTCCTACCTTACATTTGTGAGAAGAGAACTACATACCCTTGTGTTGAGATCAAGTTGCTCCACTCCCAACATATGAAGCTTGATCTCTAGCCTTCCCAAGTTGCTTTCCACTCAATCCTTTCTTCCACCACAGCCAAATCAGTGAGGAGAGTTGAGTGTTGGGGAGATTATCATTTGAAGCACAAGAGCAAGGAGTTCATCATCGTAAACACCATCTATTACCTTTTGGAGGGTGGTGCCTCCTAGATTGGTTAGGTGTCGCTTGGGAGCCTCCGTCGAGATGTGGAGTTGAACCAAGAAGTTTGTAAGGGCAAGGAGATCGACTACTTCGTGAAGATCTACCCCGAGTAAGGCTAGCCCTCCGTGGGCGTAGGCCATGATGGCATAGACAAGGTTGCTTCTTCGTGGACCCTTCGTGGGTGGAGCCCTCCGTGGACTCTCGCAGCCGTTACCCTCCGTGGGTTGAAGTCTCCATCAGCGTGGAAATGCGATAGCACCACCTATCGGAACCACGAGAAAAATCACCGCGTCTCCAAATTGCGTTTGATCTTCTCCACTTCTCTTTACTACTTGTGCAATTTACTTTCCGCTGCCCATACTCTAGAATTGCATGTGTAGTATGCTACTTGACTTGTGTGTGTTATGCAAAATCTGCCAAAATCTATCCTTGATAAAAGACTGAATTTTTATCTTGTCGAGTAGTCTAATCACCCCCCCCCTCTAGACACTCTCACCTTCTTCGATCCTACAGTGTCCAAGCAGAGGTACCTGCGTTGGCAGAAGCTCGTTTATGGGGTGTTAATGGCTAGTCGGAAGCTTAAACAATATTTTTTTGGGCATCCCATCATTGTGGTTAGTTCTGCTCCCTTAGGGGATATTATTTAAAACAGAGAAGCCATAGGTCGGGTAGCCAAGTGTGCCCTTGAGCTTGGACCTCATGGTTTGAAGTATATGCCTCGCACGACCATCAAGTCTCAAGTGCTTCTGGATTTCATCAATGACTGGACGGAGCTACAGATGCCTGAAGAGAAGCCAGATAACACATATTGGACTATTCACTTTGATGGGTCCAGGCAATTGGAGGGCTCGGGGGCTGGAGTTGTCTTAGCTTCCCCTTGAGGTGACATGTTTTTTATGTTTTAAGGTTGATGTTTCCCTGTACTAACAATGCAGCTGAGTATGAAGCCTTACTCCATGGTCTTCGTATGGATAAGGAGATGAATTTAAGCCGGGTGAGATGTTTCAGCGACTCAGACTTGGTAGCTCAGCAAGTTTCAGGCAAATGGGATTCTAAGGATCCACTCATGGCGGCTTATCGCCGAAAGGTTAACGCTATTGCTGGGCACTTCAAGGGTTATCAAGTGGAACACATTGATCGGAGGAAAAATGAGGCGGCTGATGCCTTAAGCCGGTTAGGGTCCCAGCGTAAGCCGGTGCCACCTAACACTTTCTTGGATATTCTGCATAACCCTTTTGTCAAGTTGCCTACAAAGGAAGATCTGGCTATTCCTGACCCGGAAGCACAATTGGTGGCGGCTCTTCACGCTATTCCTGATTGGACAGTTCCATATTTGGCTTATATGACTTGGGACGAATTACCTGAGGATGAAACTTTGGCCACACGGATAAACCCGCAGTCTAAGTCAATGACAATTGTTAACGGAGAGTTACACCATTACAGTGTCACCGGGGCGTTTCAACGTTGTGTTTCTCCTGAAGAGGGTCGTGAAATTCTTTGCGAGATTAATGAAGGAGATTGTGGTCATCATGCCGACTCTAAACCTCTTGTGGCTAAAGCTTTTCTTCATGGATTTTATTGGCTGACGGCTCATGCTGATGTAGAGGATTTGGTCAGTAAATGTGATGGTTGTCAGAAATTTTCATGGCGAGCTCACGTGCCGGCTCAAGAATTGAGGATGATTCCAATCACTTGGCCGTTTGCAGTTTGGGGGCTTGATATGGTTGGGCTATATAAAAGGTCCAAGGATAAAAGACCCACCTTTTGGTGGCAGTTGACAAATTCACAAAGTGGGTCCAAGCAGAGCCGGTCAGTAAGTGTGACGCGGCAACAACGGTTCAGTTCATCAAAAAGGTGATTTTTCGCTTTGGTTTTCCCCACAGCATTGTAACTGATAATGGCACTAATCTGTCCAAGGGTGCTATGAAAGAGTTTTGTCAACATAGGTGTATTCACCAAAGAGAACATAGTTGTGAATATCCCTCTTGATCGGCGCAATGCCACAATTTCAAAGGTCACTTGGGGGCTTCCTGTTCAAACATAGGTGTATTCACCAAAGAGGACATAGCTGTGAATATCCCTCTTGATCGGCGCAATGCCACAAGCACTTGGGGGCTTCCTGTTCAAACATAGGTGTATTCACCAAAGAGAACATAGCGTTACTACCCTTGTGAGCTGGTTTGGAAAACCAGGTGTATTCACCAAAACCTTCCGGGTTATCCTACTTTGTAGAAACTGCCACTCTGCCCGGGTAATCCCGGAATGACAAGTTGTACTCTTGACAGTCAATCTTACATAGGACCTGAACTTGTCAAGGTTAAAACGGTGGTCATGTGAGGGTGGTTTCACAAAGTGTAAAAGGTTAACTCAGTGGCTTGGCGACTGCTACCTCTTGAGCACTGCGTTGGTTTTCCCTTGAAGAGGAAAGGGTGATGCAGCAAAGTAGCGTAAGTATTTCCCTCAGTTTTTGAGAACCAGGGTATCAATCCAGTAGGAGGCTACATGCAAATCCCTTCTACCTACACAAACAAATAAGAACCTTGCAACCAATGCGATAAAGGGGTTGTCAATCCCTTCAGGGCCACTTGCAAAAGTGAGATCTGATAGAGATAATAATAAGATAAGTATTTTTGGTATTTTTATGATATAGATTGGAAAGTAAAGATTGCAAAATGGAAACTTATATGATGGAAAATAGACGCGGGGGCCATAGGTTTCACTAGTGGCTTCTCTCAAGATAGCATAAGTAATACAGTGGGTGAACAAATTACTGTCGAGCAATTGATAGAAAAGTGCATAGTTGTGAGAATATCTAGGCATGATCATGTATATAGGCATCACGTCCGCGACAAGTAGATCGAAACGATTCTGCATCTACTACTATTACTCCACACATCAACCGCTATCCAGCATGCATCTAGAGTATTAAGTTCATAAGAACAAAGTAACGCATTAGGCAAGATGACATGATGTAGAGGATAAACTCAAGCAATATGATATAAACCCCATCTTTTATCCTCGATGGCAACAATACAATATGTGCCTTCTTGCCCTAACATCCTTTGGGAAAGGACAGCGCAAGATTGAACCCAAAGCTAAGCACTTATCCCATTGCAAGAAAGATCAATCTAGTAGGCCAAACCAAACTGATAATTCGAAGAGACTTGGAAAGATAACCAATCATACATAAAAGAATTCAGAGGAGATTCAAATATTGTTCATAGATAATCTTGATCATAAACCCACAATTCATTGTACCTCGACAAACACACCGCAAAAATAATTACATCGAATAGATCTCCAAGAAGATCGATGAGAACTTTGTATTAATATCCAAAGAGAGAGAAGAAGCCATCTAGCTAATAACTATGGACTCGAAGGTCTATGGTAAACTACTCATACTTCATCGGAGAGGCTATGGTGTTGATGCAGAAGCCCTCCGCGATCGATTCCCCCTCCAGCGGAGCGCCGGAAAAGGCCCCAAGATGGGATCTCACGGGTATAGAAGGTTGCAACGGTGGAAATAGGGTTTCGTGGTGCTCTTGGATGTTTTCAGGGTATATGGATATATAGGCGAAGGAAGTCGGTCAGGGGAGCCACGAGGGGCCCACGAGGGTGGGGGCACACCTACCCCCCTGGGCGTGCCCTCCTACCTCGTGGCTGCCTCGTTTGTTTCTTGACGTCCACTCCAATTCTCCTGGATTGCGTTTGTTCCAAAAATAACTCTCCCGAAGGTTTCATTCCGTTTGGACTCCATTTGATATTCCTTTTCTGCGAAACACTGAAATAGGCAAAAAAGACAACAATTTGGGCTGGGCCTCCGGTTAATAGGTTAGTACCAAAAATAATATAAAAGTGTATAGTAAAGCCCATTAAACATCCAAAACAGGTAATACAATAGCATGGAACAATCAAAAATTATAGATACGTTGAAGACGTATCAGCGGCCCATGAAAGCCTCAGAGCTTTAGGCTTGGCGGCCTACGAAAGCCTCGTTTTCTCGCTTTGCTTGGTTTTTTGAACATTTTTTGGATTCATCTTGGTACCATATTGATATAAGGTTTAAGGTGATTCAGGCCATATAGCCTCAATTCTTACAGCTCATATTTGAGTATGTCTGTGGTCTCTGATAACCCGGCCTGGCTTTAAATGACAAGCCGCCAGTGTATGATGATATTAAATACTTGGAAATAGTATCTTTTAAGTTTTGGGTTATCACCCTTACTGCATTGGTATCATAAGCCAGCAGTATGATTCAATATCACACGTATGATATTTTTGTTATAATTATACATTATTATGTTTAAACCGGCCCTGGTCATGAACTATTTTAGTCGCCAGTGGTTTTATATGGGGTATTATACCCGCCCTGCGGTAAACCGCCAGGGCTCTTGTGATCTACATATGTGCAGGACAAGACTAAATCTCATCTGCATAAATCAATGACATCATAAGGATATAATGATAATTTCCAAGTGGCGGGTCAAACAGTATTGGGCAAAACACAAACGTGCACGATGGCACGACAGAGCAAAGTTTTTACTAGCCTATTACATGACTCAATGAGCCAAAATGATTAAGTGTTTTCAGAAGAACAAACATATGAACTGCCCAGTGGATCAATCTTCTTGGCCCTGACGGCCTGAAGCTTTTGGATCATCCTTTTCCGGTTCTTCATCCTCCTCTGCTTCCTGGAAGTTTGGTGATGACCAATCAATGCCACACAAAGCTTGGAATTCAGCTTCATCATCTATAAGCTCGGACGGTTCAATTTTAGGAGCGAAGGTGTGCTTATGGATTGGGGGAATTAGATCCATCACTTTATAAGCCGGCGTGGGCAGCTTTTGATTCTCCATGTCATAAGCCGGTTGGTATCTTGAAAGATCTGTTTCATTTGCAATCAGGCTGGCCAGGGGACGTATCTCCCTTCACGCAGGCAGCAAAGTCTTTCTTCTCAGAGGGAGTGCCATCTTTCTTTAAGCTTGGATACCCGGTAGCTGTATCGGCCGGGTCTAGCTCTGCTAGCCATGCCTTGGCTTGACTTAAAGCTGTCACATCACCGGCTCTTGCAGATGATCGTTTCATCTCGTTAATCCTCTCAGGCAGAATAGAAAGCTTTTTCAAGACATCAATCAAGAGAGTAGGTGCTTGATTAGTCGGAGAAATTGTGGCCAGTGCGCGCTGAGTTCCAGTATATAACTATTCAACAAGTGTATAAACAGCCTTGAGCTTCTCAAGCATCTCTCGACTAAGATTGCTGCTCCTGGGACCTGCATCATAATTATGGGTCGGTTAGAGGCGGTCTATACCATTAAGGAAGAAATTCAAATTTGATACTAGCAAGGAGGCTCACCAAAGGTAGCAGAAACCATCTGGGATACATGGTGTTTTAAACCGGTAAGCTCAGTGGTCACCTCCTAAAGAGCCGCCTCCGCCTTTTCAGCCTGTTGTATCAAGGCAATTTTTTCTTCATCCCAGGCGTTTCTTTCAACCTCAAAACCGGTCTTCAGTTTTTCTGTGTCAGCCAAGCTGAATTGGAACTTTGAGTCGGCTTTCTGGGTCTCGGATTCTTGGTGCTCCAGCCGGGTGTTCACATCAGTCAATTGCAATTGAAGTTGAGCAGTGGTGTCCTGTACATACATTGGTTCAAAATTATGTTCATATGTGGGTTACAAAAATGAAGTCCCAAGCCTTTTTGCAAGCAACAACACTTGACACTTGGGGGCTAATGCCTGCCGAAAAAATTACTCATACGTCGGCTTATGTGAATAAGTCCCAAGCACTTTGAAAGCAAGAGTACTTGGCACTTGGGGGCTAATGCATATCGCTTGTGTCTTCTTACTACTTTATGATGACCCGTATGTGCCGCAAACGATCACAGCCGGCTCATGGGGGCTACACAAGTAAGCTTTGATTTATAAATCATGATGAACAGGACCAGCTCATTCATGCTGATTAAACCGGCCCTTGAGGGCTACGGATGCAGTGTTAATCATTAAAGATCTTCTTTAACTCGGATAGGTAAGCCGGATTTTGAAAGATTCTATCAAGGGTACTATCTATACTCATGGTATTCTAAGTCTACAGCATATTCAATCCTATCATACACAATAGACTTGGGGGCTAACAGGATATGCATAACTCAGTAAAGGAGGAGTTTATACCTCATATTTTTGATGCATCTGCTTCACCATGTCAACTTCAAGGTCGGCCGGTGTGCACTTGATTGAGATAACCAGAGAATGCTTCACTAACACTCAATTGAGAGTAGTTGGCAATGTTAAATCTCACTTTTCGTTTCTCAACATATTCTTCTTTGGCGGAGTGTTTGGCCAAGACAGTGGGTCTTCCCGGCTCTCTAAAGCCGGTGCTAGTAATCATCACATCATCGGTATGTGTTTCAATCTATTTAATTGGGCTTGAGGATTCAGCATTCAAAGGATCGTTCTTTGTCTGGTCAATGGAAGGGCCAGGAATTTCTGGTGGGACGTCAGGAATAGGTTCTTCTGGTTGTGGGATGGAGGTGTCAGATGCTGAATCTGTTGCTCCGGTTTAGGGACTTTGGGCTCTTCAGCCGGTTTGTTCACCCTTGCCTTTTTGCTAGGCTTGGCCTTTCCACTGCATGGGTCGTGAGAGGTCAGTGTAAATAAAAGGAGCACAAGGAGCAAATAATAAGTAATTGTTATAACCCAGGAGCTGTTTTGAAAGCCCGCAGCTGGGACTATGATGAGTCGCCGGAAGAGGAGCAGGAAGTCTCCTGATAATTTGAATCGGAAGAATCAAGTGGCTGGCGAATGAGACCAGCCAAAGGATAAAAAGAGTTTAAGTTTGGGATAACCTCGGTTCGATGTTTCCTCGGAGCTGGAGTATTTGGTAAACCGGAAGATAATTCTTCACCTCCGCTGGTCCGAGTCTGTCGTCGACTCTCGTGATGTTGTTGCTTCAAAAGAAAGTGAGGATCCAGATGAGCTAAGGGGTGTGAAAAGCTTACTTTCCGGGTTACTCTTTGAATTTTTTGTCTTGGCAAAGGCTCAAAGTCAGAGGAAATGATAGTTACCTCTTCTTCGCCAGCTTGACTGGCCCCCGAGTCATCCTGATGATAATCAATGTCAATAAGATAGTTGAAAAAGGAGCCAAGAGAATCAAGAGCCACCTCCGACTCAGAGCGGTCATTCAGTTCAAACAACTCGAAAGTGTTGGATTTCTTCTTGTTCTTCTTGGCAGTTTTCTTGGTGGCTTTCTTGGCAGCCATTGCCTTTTTGGCAGCTTCATGGTCATATTTCTTTTTGCAAAAATCATATTTAGCATGTGAAAGTCATCAAAGCTGAGTTAATAGAATATTGGAGTGATGAAGGTAAAGTAAGTAATTTAAAGACTCACCTCTGGTGGCGGGTTAAGTTTGCAGAAAGGGTTCAAACCCACTTTGCAGCAGTCTTCCGGATCTTCATTCAGAAGGCTCTTTGTCATTTCATTGATCGCCTCATCAGTTAAACGCACGGAGCTGTGGCGTGGGGGGTCCTTTTTACCACCCGTGTAAGTACACATTAAGACGGATCGACGACTCAAGGGTATGATTCGCCAAGCAACCCAGCATCGAACCAAGTCAATGCCAGTTAAACCATTTCCCAGTAGAGCCTTGACCTTTGCAATGGTGGGGCGAGCTTTGCGCGTTCAGCAGCAGTAAGCTTCTCAGGAAGATGATGTTTTGTGTCAAGACTCTAGGCACGATAGCCTGGCAGTGGATTCTCATCAGCCGGAGAGGTATCTTGGCACTAAAACCATGTCTGGTTCCAATCTTTGGGGTGACTCGGCAAGCAAGCATATGGGAAGATAGCATCTCTTCTTCGTTGAATTGAGATTCCACCAAGTTCCAAGTTGGGTCCATTCGTAAACTTGTTTTGGCGGTTCAAATAAAAATATTCCCTGAATAGTTCAACACTGGGCTCCTCTTGTAGGTATACTTCACAGAAAACTTGAAAGTTGCAGATGTTTGACATGGAATTGGGTCTGATGTCTTGAGGATGAAGCTGAAAGAAGTGCAGAACATCTTGGAAAAATTTAGAACCGGGCGGTGAGAAGCCCCGATTCATGTGATCAGTAAATACAATGAGCTCATCATCCTTTGGCTGAGGTCTTTCTTCTTCTGGAGTCGGGGCGTGATAATGCATGATAGTTTTTTCTGGTAAATAGCCGATTTTGAAAAAGTCCTTGAGCGTGTTCTCAGTGACAATGGAGGGAACCCAATTACATGAAGTGGATGTCTTCGGCGGCATTGTGAAGAAAGAAGCCTAAAAGAAAGAACAATTTTGCAGGTTTAAGTTGATTCATTAAGCCGGAGGTAAAACACTACAGTACATATTCAGAGTGGCGGCTTAAAAGGGGCCTAATGATGTATGACTAGCTATAACTGGTGATGTAAGCCGCCATGACAATACTGGTAGTTAAGATCTGTCGAGAAGAAAAATATTGCTAAGTGATGGACAAACAGGTTTCATAGACTGAAGTTATAATTTTGGATCGGTGGCAGTTCAGAAAATGCAGCAAAATTCTAAACCTAAATCGGCAGCAGAGGAGTTCGTGTGCTCCGATGAGATCTTCTATGAAGAAAACAGTATTCTGATAAATAAACAGAGGCTAAACTGCTACCACATGAGTTTTATACTATATTCAGATTAGAAGCTACTGGGGTTGAAGAAGAAAGCAAAGAATAACGAAGAACACCGAAGAACAAGGCTAACCCTAATGCAGATCTGACGCATAGGGAGATGAACACTTACAGATGCAGATGGACTGTGGTGGAGCGCCGACGTTTTCTGGACCCGTCACGTTGATGCAGCGGCCTAAGTTGGTGCAGTGGTCGGAGGATGGCGACGGCGAAGCTCGAGGCGGCAGAGGAGTCGAGAGAGGAACAAGAAGACGAGAAGGCAAGGGGGGAATGAAAGGAGGGTTGTTTTGACCCTATTTATAAGGGGAAAGGTAACAGGTGGGCGCGAAAAATGAGGAGGCCAAAGAATGATTATCCAACCGTTTGGACACCTCGATTTTTGGAATGGTTATTAAAGATAAGGATCTGTTAAGATATATTGGATATTGTGTAAAATTAATGGCAGATGACGTCATGGTGCGTTACCGTAATCGCAGGAGATGACGTTATGGTGGGTTATGAGATCTCGCACAAATAAAGAAGGAAGGATTTTTTTTTGAAGTGTTGAAGATTGACATGAACAAGTTCAAATCAATCTGGGGCCTAATGTTGGGGATATGACTATTAGGTATGACCCGCCCAAGAGGGTGTCGGGTTATACCTACGGCGGTTCATCAGTACAAAGCCCGTGAGGATGTTGAAGATGGCGGTCCATGAAGCGAAGGCCCAAGAGCGACTTAGGGCCCATAGGAGTAAACCGCCACATGTGTATGACTTGTATTGTAAGGCAGGTCTATTTAGTCACTGAGCCGGACACGTTGTTTATGAGCCGGTCGGGACTCCGTGAGCCGCTGGGCGTCAACCTGTGTATATAAAGGGTCGACCCGGCGGCGGTTCAGGGCAAGAAATAAGAGATTAAAAGCTAGGTCAAGCGTATTCGCTCCCTAGTAATCGGGACATAATCAATACCACCTCAAACTGGATTAGGCCTTTACCTTCACCGCAAGGGCCCGAACCAGTATAAACTCTCTATGTCCTTTGTCCCATTTAACCCCTTTAAGCTAACCTAGTTGCGATGGCTCCACGACTAAGTGCTCACACTAGGACATCTGCCGTGACTATTCCACGACAGCTAGGGACCTATTCGCGAATATTTTTCTTCGTAGTTTAGCCCCTAATCTTTAAACCCTACTTTTTGCTCGTTTGTCCAAATTCGACGAAATCAACACCAAAATCTTCAGAGAGATCTCATCTATCTAGTAAACCAACTTGAACATGGTTGTTATGTGAGAGTTGGTACATGGAATGATCGATGGGAATGTGGTCATTGTGGTGAGGCATGCATAGCCATGGTGACCTAAGCTACAATTATATGCGCCTCTCCTTGGCGTGCAGTTCACGGGCTCCTGAAGCGGATAATATTTCATCAGAGATGGTGTGTGTGGCATGGCCGTGGGAACGGGGAAGCATTCGTTGAGTCAATATATGCAAAAAGTTTCTAAGATATTTTTGTTAGGCTCGTAGATATTAAGTACTCCCTCCGTCTGGAATTACTTGTCATTTTAGTTTTATATTCATTCATTTCTATCGATTTGGGCGACAAGTATTTCTGGACGGAGGGAGTACATGTTTGGTTTGGTTCATGATTAATAATATCGCCACAACTAGCCATAGAAGAATGTCCCTCACATTCAAAGTGGGATGAACAAGATGGCCACCGCAAACGTAGCGTATCGGCGAAATACTCCTATAAAAGATGCTTGAATACCTGCATCCTGGAGGCTTGGCCACGTGAGAGTGCCCTTCGTGACATCCATTTTGCATTGGCCTCGTGCCGCTGGCTCTGTGGGGAATTCTGCATCGTCCGATTTGCCCGGACGCGCGACGGCCAACTGTCTTTCTGGAGTCCATGATATGTGGGCCGCGGGCATGACCGAAGACACCTCTCTGTAGTAGTTTTCGTTACGCCCGCGTGCACCCTCTCACGTGCTGCCCCGTGCGAAACAGGGAGGTTGGGTCACGTCAGCATCCGCAAGCGCCAGCTACAGCCGAGTTGGTTCGCTCGCGCCAATGTAGTGGTCCTTATGGACGACTTTGCTAGTAGGCATGGGTTATTAGGTCGATGGTGTGTCTTACTGGGCGAGGCGCTGCGCGGCACAGGCAACCTCGAGGTGGACATCATCTGGTGCAACAGCGACAGTCGTGGGGCCACTAGTGCGTGGAAGAGGTTGATACGTCTCCGTCGTATCTACTTTTCCAAACACTTTTGCCCTTGTTTTGGACTCTAACTTGTATGATTTGAATGGAACTAACACGGACTGACGCTGTTTTCAGCAGAATTGCCATGGTGTTGTTTTATGTGCAGAAAACAAAAGTTCTCGGAATGACCTGAAACTCCACGGAATATCTTAGAATAAATAATAAAAAATCATCGCCAAAGATGAAGACCAGGGGGCCCACACCCTGTTCACGAGGGTGGGGGCGCGCCCCTCCCCCCTGGGTGCGCCCCCTACCTCGTGGGCCCCCTGGTGGCCCTCCGACACCAACTCCAACTCCATATATTGGCTTTCGGACAGAAAAAAATCAGGGAGAAAGTTTCATCGCGTTTTACGATATGGAGCTGCCGCCAAGCCCTAATCTCTCTCGGGAGGGCTGATCTGGAGTCCGTTCGGGGCTTCGGAGAGGGGGATTCGTCACTGTCGTCATCATCAACCATCCTCCATCACCAATTTCATGATGCTCACCGCCGTGCGTGAGTAATTGCATCGTAGGCTTGCTGGACGGTGATGGGTTGGATGAGATTTATCATGTAATCGAGTTAGTTTTGTTAAGGTTTGATCCCTAGTATCCACTATGTTCTGAGATTGATGTTGCTATGACTTTGCTATGCTTAATGCTTGTCACTAGGGCCCGAGTGCCATGATTTCAGATCTGAACTTATTATGTTTTCATGAATATATGTGTGTTCTAGATCCTATCTTGCAAGTCTATAGTCACCTACTATGTGTTATGATCCGGCAACCCTGAAGTGACAATAATCGGGACCACTCCCGGTAATGACCGTAGTTTGAGGAGTTCATGTATTCACTATGTGCTAATGCTTTGTTCCGGTTCTCTATTAAAAGGAGGCCTTAATATCCCTTAGTTTCCAATAGGACCCGCTGCCACGGGAGGGTAGGACAAAGATGTCATGCAAGTTCTTTTCCATAAGCATGTATGACTATATACGGAATACATGCCTACATTACATTGATGAGCTGGAGCTAGTTACTGTGTCACCCTATGTTATGACTATTACATGATGAACCACATCGGCATAATTATCCATCGCTAATCCGGTGCCTCTGAGTTCTCCATATCTTGGTTCTCGCTTATTTACTTTTCGTTACTCTTTGTTACAATCACTACAAAATACCAAAAACATTACTTTTGTTGTCTTTACTTTGTTACCGTTACCACCACTATCATATTACTTTGCTACTAAACACTTTGCTGCAGATACTAAGTTTCCAGGTGTGGTTGAATTGACAACTCAGCTGCTAATACTTGAGAATATTCTTTGGCTCCCCTTGTGTCGAATGAATAAATTTGGGTTGAATACTCTACCCTCGAAAACTGTTGCGATCCCCTATACTTGTGGGTTATCAAGACCTTTTCTCTGGTGCCATTGCCAGGGAGCATATCTCTATTCTTTGAGTCACTTGGGATTTATATCTGCTGGACACTATGAAGAACTTGAAAGATGATTGAACTACTATTTTGCCCTCAACTACGAGGGGAGGTAAGGGATTGCCATCTAGCCTTGCACTAGATTATCCTTACATTATGAGTAAGTTTGCGACACCTAAACCTACTCGCTATTGATTACGATATGTCGCATGTTATTGATGATGCCATACGCTATGCATGATACTTACGATGAAACTACTTCTATGCTTGATACTACTGTGCCACTTGGTGAATATCTTGATGAGCAAATTGCTAGGTCTAGAGAAAGAGAAATTATTGAACCTGAACACGATGATGTTAATGATGATGAACCTATGCCTTCTATTCCTGAGGGTTATCTTTTTAATGCTAAATCTATTGAAGTTGTTCTTGCTTGCCAGGATAGTCTTGAATGTAAGAGGTTACTAGTTAAGTGGAGTAAAGAATCTTTTAGAGATAGGATGAGAACCGACCCTGCTTTTGCTACTTCACCTATCTGTGTTCCTGATCAGGATTATTATGATTTTTCTATTGATCCAGATATAATTACTTTGGTTGCATCTGATCCTTTTTATGGCTACGAATCTGAAACTGTTGTGGCACATCTTCGTAAGTTAGATGATATAGCTGCCCTATTTACTAATAATGAGAGATCGTGCTACCTTTATTTACTCAAAATATTTCCGTTCTCATTAATGGGTGATGCTAAGAAATGGTTTAATTCTGTTGATCCTGGTTGTGTGCAAAGCCCCCAGGATATGATTTATTACTTCTCTACTAAATATTTCCCTGCTCATGAGAAACAAGCTGCTTTGAGGGATATATATAATTTTGTGCAAATTGAAGAAGAAAGTCTCCCACAAGCTTGGGGGAGGCTTCTTAAGCTACTAAATGCTTTGCCTGATCATCCTCTTAAGAAACCTGAAATACTTGATATCTTTTATAATGGACTAACCGATGCTTCCAGAGATTACCTGGATAGTTGTGCTGGTTCTCTTTTCAGGGAAAGAACACCGGATGACACTGAAATTCTATTGAATACTATGTTGGCAAATGAAAATAATTATGCACCTCCCGAGCCAGCTCCTGAGCCAATTACTGAGCCTATTCCTAAACCCACTCCGAAGAAGAGAGGTGTTCTATTTCTCAGTCCCGAAGATATGCAAGAGGCAAAGAAATCTATGAAAGAAAAAGGTATTAAAGCTGAAATGTTAAGAATTTACCTCCTATTGAAGAAATACATGGTCTTAATTTACCGCCTGTTGAAGAAGTATATGATCTCAATTAGTTATTTACTGAAGAACCTCCCGATATCCCAACATAGGTAATAAAGCTAAACTCTCTATATAGGTATGATAAAGCTAAAGTCCCTCCTACTAAAATTGCTAGTCAGTGCTTGGATGAGTTTGATGACTTTATGTTTAAGAAAGATGACTTTAATGCTTATTTTGGTAGACAATTAAAACAGAATACCTTTATGATTAAACGCTTGAGTGATTATATGGCTGATATTAGAGGTGAACTTAAACTTGTTAGCAAACATGCTTCTATGGTTACCACTCAAGTAGAACAAGTACTTAAAGCTTAGAAAGAAGTGCTTGATGAAATGAATAGTAAGAAAAATGATTATGCTGTTAGAGTGGCTACTAGAACTGGTAGAATGACTCAGGAACCTTTGTATCCTGAAGGCCACCCTAAGAGAATCGAGCAAGATTCTTAGAGAAATAATATTGATATGCCTAGTTATTTTAAGAGGAAGAAAAAGAAAAATGATAGGACTTTGCAAACTTCTAGTGAACCTATTGCTGAACCACCTAACAATCCAAATGACATCTTTGTTTCTGATGCTGAAACACAATCAGGTGATGAACATGAACCTAGTGATAATGTCAATGATAATGTTCATGTTGATGCTCAACCTAGTAATGATAATGATGTAGAAGTTGAACCTGTTGTTGATCTTGATAACCCACAATCAAGGAATCAACGTTGTGACAAAAGAGATTTTGTTGCTAGGAAACACAGTAAAGAAAGGGAACCATGGGTTTAGAAACCCATGCCTTTTCCTCCTAAACCATCCAAGAAAAAGGATGATGAGGATTTTGAGTGCTTTGCTGAAATGATTAGACCCATCTTTTTGCGTATGCGATTAACTGATGTCCTCAAAACAAATCCTTATGCTAAGTATATGAAGGATATTATTACTAATAAAAGAAAGATACCTGAAGCTGAAATTTCCACCATGCTTGCCAATTACACTTTTAAGGGTGGAATACCAAAGAAACTTGGAGATCCCGGAGTGCCTACTATACCATGCTCCATTAAAAGAAGTTATGTTAAAACTGCTTTATGTGATCTTGGAGCCGGTGTTAGTGTTATGCTTCTCTCTTTATATCGTAGACTTGACTTGAATTAGTTGACACCTACTGAAATAACTTGCAAATGGCTGATAAATCAACTTCTATACAAGTTGGTATTTGTGAGGATGTGCCTGTTGTGGTTGCAAACGTTACTATTTTAACGGACTTTGTTATTCTTGATATTCCCGAGGATGATAGTATGTCTATTATTCTTGGAAGACCTTTCCTTAATACTACAGGGGCTGTTATTGATTGCACCAAAGGCAATGTCACTTTTCATGTTAATGGCAATGAGCACACGGTACATTTTCTGAGGAAACAACCTCAAGTTTATAGTATCAACTCTATTGGAAAAGTTCCAGCGATTATATTTGGAGGTTTTGAATTTCCTCTCCCTACGGTCAAGAAAAAGTATGATATTCTTATTGTTGGGGATTTTCATATCCCCATTGAGGTAACTTAGTGTCATTCGAAATTTCTCCGGTTCCATGATTATTCGGAATGAGTTTGTTAACAAGACTTGATCAACCTTGTTAGTGGGTTCATTTTGATGATCACGAGATGGATGAAACTAGAAGCACAACCTTCTGTACCCTCTTTATATTTTATGTTATTTAGTAGAAATAAAGTAAAATGATATTTTTCTGTCTGTCTCCTGACTTATCGGTGCAATATAAAAATATCCCGAAAATAAAAGTCCTCAGAATGCCATGCCAATTTAATATGATTTTTTCGGGAATATTTGAGGATTTACTGTGCAAAAATTACCGTGGGGGGAGCTGCCACTTGTCCACTAGGGTGGAGGGCGCGCCCTACCCCCCTGGGCACGCCCCCTGCCTCGTGGGCCCACGGTGGCCCTCCTCCACTTATTCCTGCACCCATCTTCTTCCTCTGCCTCACACAAACACGAAAAACCAACTCAAGCACGAGTTCCGGCCCGTTCTTTGTGATTTTCGATCTCCTTGCTCAAAGCACCTCTCGCAAAACTGCTTGGGGAGATTGTTCCTTGGTATGTGACTCCTCCATTGGTCCAATTAGTTTTTGTTCTAGTGATTTATTCTTTGCAAATTTGTGCTGCATAGGTGACCATGTTCTTGAGCTTGCATGTCAAATTTATATGGTTCCAAGTAGTTCTAATGCTTGATGTATGCCCTAGGCACTTGTGGGAGTTGTTGCTATCAATTTTATTGAAGTTGGTTCCCTTTTATTTGAAGTTACTAAAAAATTCAGAATTATTTTCAGAGAAAACAATATGCTTAGGAAGATGTTCCAAGGTGGTTCCTCAAGGAAGAAAGGCCCCAAGCTTGCAATGCGTGATGGTGACGAGGAACCACCAAGAGACGCACTCGTGAAGCCCTGTGAATGGCCTTCGAAAAATTTTATGAATCAAGTGGGAATTAAAGAAGAATTCTACGCATATTTGCGTAGTGCCGGTCTTGAGGACTTTGAAGCTGATAAATGCCCACAGTATCGTGACCTCACAAGTTCATTTGTGGGGAGGTTTGATTTTTCATCTTCGCGTAATTCTCCTTCAGTCATGTTTGATCTTTATGGCAAATCTTATACCATGGACTTAGAGGGTTTCACTCTTGCATGCAAACTTCCATCTTGGGGTAGTATCAGGGATCCCCCTAAATCTGAATATAGAGACTTTCTTGCTAGAATAACTGTGGGGGAATCTAGAGATATAGCGTAGGCCACTATAGGGAGCATTCACTTTCCTGCTATACATTATTTTGCTCTCTTCATTGGTAGAGGTATGACTGCTAAGGATGAAGCATGTCACATGTGTGCCCCTGATCTCAGCATTCTTAGAAGTGTTGTGTTAGGAGACCAATCTTATCATATGGGCGCCATTGTAGCTCGTAGGTTGCATCACAATAGGCATAACGAAGATTTATTTGGAGGAATTTATGCAACCCGCTTAGCTAATTTTCTTGATGTAGACATTCGTGAGGGTGATATGGAGTTACCCACTTCTTATTTAGATCTTGATTCTATGTTTTCCCACCAGTTCATTGAGAGGACTGGCCCACCTTTCCAGTATCGACTAATCTTTAACAAACGGCATGTGGTCCGTGTTGCTCTTCCTGCTCCTACCTTCTTTGATTTTCAGGCGAGAGGAAAATATATTATTACCAGGGAGGAGGCAGATGAGTACGAGAGAAGAGCAGAGGCAGCTCGACGCCACGCTGCAGCTCAGGAGGCGGTAGCCGCTGCATCGCGGTACGACCCCAGCTTCACCTACGGATATCCGCCAGGACATCCCTGGCAATAGACCAACTTAGGCCAAAAGCCTAAGCTTGGGGGAGTACGTATTTCCCACCGACATTACATTCATGTTCACACACACTCATTTCTAGATGTCGGTGCTCATACTTTTTCACTGTAATATCCATGCTAGTTTATCTTCTTTTTCCTGCTTTCTTCTTGTGTGTTTGATAAACCTTAAGAAAAACCAAAAAATTAGTAGTAGTTTATTTCTTTGCTGTAGTAATTAAAAAGAAAACCCAAAAATATTTCCCGTTCTTCTTTTGTTTGTTGGGATCTTTCTCGTGTAAATAGTTTTTATTTCTTTTCTTTTCTTTGGGGGTCGAGAAGACATCGTTTATTTAACTTAGAGCCCATATTACTTGTCTTCTCTCTTGAGTTGAATGCTTGCAGATTCCAGCTTAGTCCAATGCACGTGCACTCTTATTATTATACACACCGTTCGGTCGTGCAAGTGAAAGGCAATAATGATGATATATGTTGGACTTATTGGGAAGAGAAAAGCTGGTATGAACTCGACCTCTCTTGTTTTTGTAAATATGATGATTCATCGTTCATGATTCAGCTATTATGAAGTAAACATATTTGCAATGACATTTAGAGATTATAGTTGCTTGTGCCATGCTTGATTAGCTATGAGTTATAATGGTTTACCTTGCGTGCCAACATGCTATTGAGATGATTATGATGTGGTATGATAGGATGGTATCCTCCTTTAAATGTATTGAGTGACTCGACTTGGCACATGTTCATGCATGTAGTTGAATCAAATCAACATAGCCTTCATAATATTTATGTTCATGGTGGATTATATCCTACTCATGCTTGTACTCGGTGTGAATTAATTTTAATGCATGTTTACGACTATTGTCGCTCTCTCAGTTGATCGCTTCCCAGTTTGTTGCTAGCCTTCACCTGTACTAAGCGGGAATACTGCTTGTGCATCCAAACTCCTTAAACCCCAAAGTTGTTCCATATGAGTCCACTATACCTTCCTATATGAGGTATTTACCTGCCGTTCCAAGTAAATTTGTATGTGCCAAACTCTAAACCTTCAAATAAACATTCTGTTTTGCATGCTCGAATAGCTCATATGTCAACTAGAGCTGCTCTTATGTTCCATGTTAGGCGGGTTATTCTCAAGAGGAGTGGACTCCGCTCCTCATTCACGAGAAAATGGCTGGTGTCCGGGATGCCCAGTCCCATGCTTTGTGCAAACTAAATCAAAATAACTGCAAACAAAACTCCCCTTGGGACCCGTTGAATGTTGGAGGCACTCGTTGTTTCGAGCAAGCCATGGATTGATGCTTGTGGAGGAAGGGGAGTATAAACTTTACCATTCTGTTTGGGAACCGCCTATAATCTGCTTAGCATGGAAGATATCGTCGTCTCTTAGTTGTTATGTTGACAATGAAAGTATGCCGCTCAAAATATAATTTATCTCTATTTCAAAATCGAGCTCTGGCACCTCTACAAATCCCTGCTTCCCTCTGTGAAGGGTCTATCTATTTACTTTTATGATTGAGTCATCACCCTTCTTATTAAAAAGCACCCGCTGGAGAGCACACTGTCGTTTGCATTCATTATGATTGGTTTATATTGGGTATGACTTGACTGGATCTCTTTTACCATGAATTACAATGTTTAGTCAGTCCTTCATCTGTAAAGGTGCTCTGCATTTATGTTTTGCGGTCTCAGAAAGGGCTAGCGAGATACCATTTTGTTATATCATGTTATGATTATTTTGACAAAGTGTTGTCATCCGAGTTTTATTATTATGGCTCGCTAGCTGATTATGCTATTGATATGAGTAATTGTGAGACCTACGTGTTATTGTGAGTATGGTTAGTTCATAATAATTGCTGAAACTTGAATGCTGGCTTTTCATGTTTACAACAACAAGAGCAAACGAGTTTGTAAAAGTTTTTCTTTTTCTCTTTGAGTTTGCCAACCTGAATTGCTTGAGGACAAGCAAGGGTTTAAGCTTGGGGAGTTGATCGTCTCCGTCGTATCTACTTTTTCAAACACTTTTGCCCTTGTTTTGGACTCTAACTTTATGATTTGAATGGAACTAACCCGGATCGTATTTGTTTTCATTGAGAATTGCCATGGTCTTGTTTTATGTGCAAAAACAAAAGTTCTCGGAATGACCTGAAACTCCATGGAATATCTTAGAATAAATAATAAAAAATCCTCGCCAAAGATGAAGACCAGGGGGCCCACACCCTGTTCACGAGGGTGGGGGGCGCACCCCTCCCCCCTGGGCGCGCCCCCCTACCTTGTGGGCCCCCTGGTGGCCCTCTGACGCCAACTCCAACTCCATATATTGGCTTTTGGACAGAAAAAAATCAGGGAGAAAGTTTCATCGCATTTTACGATACGGAGCCGCCGCCAAGCCCTAATCTCTCTCGGGAGGGCTGATCTGGAGTCCGTTCGGGGCTCCGGAGAGGGGGATTCGTCGCCGTCGTCATCATCAACCATCCTCCATCACCAATTTCATGATGCTCACCGCCATGCGTGAGTAATTGCATCGTAGGCTTGCTGGACGGTGATGGGTTGGATGAGATTTATCATGTAATCGAGTTAGTTTTGTTAGGGTTTGATCCCTAGTATCCACTATGTTCTGAGATTGATGTTGCTATGACTTTGCTATGCTTAATGCTTGTCACTAGGGCCCGAGTGCCATGATTTCAGATCTGAACCTATTATGTTTTCATGAATATATGTGTGTTCTAGTCCTATCATGCAAGTCTATAGTCACCTACTATGTGTTATGAACCGGCCATCCCGAAGTGACAATAATCGGGACCACTCCCGGTGATGACCGTAGTTTGAGGAGTTCATGTATTCACTATGTGCTAATGCTTTGTTCCGGTTCTCTATTAAAAGGAGGCCTTAATATCCCTTAGTTTCCAATAGGACCCCGCTGCCACGGGAGGGTAGGACAAAAGATGTCATGCAAGTTCTTTTCCATAAGCACGTATGACTATATACGGAATACATGCCTACATTACATTGATGAACTGGAGCTAGTTCTGTGTCACCCTATGTTATGACTGTTACATGATGAACCACATCCGGCATAATTATCCATCGCTAATCCGGTGCCTACGAGTTTTCCATATACTGGTTCTCGCTTATTTACTTTTCCGTTGCTACTGTTACAATCACTACAAAAATACCAAAAACATTACTTTTGTTGTCTTTACTTTGTTACCGTTACCACCACTATCATATTACTTTGCTACTAAACACTTTGCTGCAGATACTAAGTTTCCAGGTGTGGTTGAATTGACAACTCAGCTGCTAATACTTGAGAATATTCTTTGGCTCCCCTTGTGTCGAATCAATAAATTTGGGTTGAATACTCTACCCTCGAAAATTGTTGCGATCCCCTATACTTGTGGGTTATCAGAGGTTATCTCCGTAGAGCTCGGTAAGGGTGGCGGGCAACGTGGAACCAAGGTGCGTGGGCTGAAGTGAAAGTGCAACTATCCCTGGGTGGTTTTGGTAATGATTAACAACATATAGCTCACTGAACTAATGCTATTTCAAGATGAATATTTCAGGAAATTTCAATGATTGGCATCGCATGGATTAGGATTGTGGACCCCTCAAAATGCTAAGGACAAAGGATTGGCTCAAAGCTCTAAAGCTCAAGACTCTACATTTTACTTTTAGTGATCCAAGATCACATTGAGTCTATAGGAAAAGCCAATACTATTAAAAGGGGATGAGGTGTTGCTTAATGGCTTGCTTGCTCAAAATGCTTTGTGATATGGTCCAAAACCCTCAACCACTTTCTCATTTCCACATATGTCCCAAACCAAAAGTCAAACTCGGCCCCACCAATTTGACCCATCTGGCACCATCGAGCTCGTTTGACATAGCC
The DNA here is from genome assembly GCA_021437245.1 of Aegilops speltoides. NCBI lineage: Eukaryota > Viridiplantae > Streptophyta > Magnoliopsida > Poales > Poaceae > Aegilops > Aegilops speltoides. The sequence goes on along the minus strand of CM038146.1, from coordinate 444,657,330 downwards.
ACTGCCAGAAACCCTAGTCACTTCGGTCTCACAGATAGGGATCTCGGTCTCACCAAGATGGGATTGCAAACTCTCTGTTTCCCTTCACAACGTTTCGGTCTAACCGAGATGAGTGATTGGTCCCACCGAGTTCGCAATGCAAACTCCCTGTTTCCCTTTCGTACCGTTTCGGTCCCACCGAGATGAGCAAATCAGCCCCACCGAGTTTGCCTGACCAACTCTCTGCTTAGCTAATTACCAAAGTCGGTCCCACCGAGTTTGTGTAATTGGTCTCACCGAGATTACGTTATGCCCTAACCCTGACAAAATCGGTTCCACCGAGTTGACGTGTCGGTCCCACCGAAATGCCTAACGGTCACATTTTGAACTAAATCGACCTGACCGAGTTTTATGATTCGGTCCCACCGAGTTTGGTAAATTGTCTGTATCGGATAGATTTTGTGTGGACGCTATATATACCCCTCCACCCTGTCCTCATTCGAGGGGAAAGCCATCAAAACATGCCTACACCTCCAGCATTCATTTTCTGAGAGAGAACCACCTACTTATGTGTTGAGGCCAAGATATTCCAATCCAACCATATGAATCTTGATCTCTGTCGTGGGCTTCTGTGGGCACGAGCACCTATGGGGCAGGGGGGCCCTTCTCGTCCGGCAAGGGAGCGGAGGGCGAACGCAGAGCGGATCGAGGCAACGGCACGCGGGGGATTTTACCCAGCTTCGGAGCTCTCCGGAGAGATAAAACTCCTACTGCTGCTTTGTGTTTGTATTTGTTCTTGCTCGAGAGCGCGAGCGTATAGTGGTGTTGGATGAGTCGAATGAACCGAACCCCCTCTACGTGCGCATGGGCCTCCCTTTTATAGTCTAAGGGGGTCACCGACAGGTGGCAGCGTAGGAAGAGGGGCAGAAAGGTAAAAACGCAAGTTGGTATAACAGTGTCCAATAGTGTCCCCTACCTAATTCTGACGGCAGGGGACAAGGGCATTTAATGCCCGTCCGGTCGCCCCAACAGTGCAAGGAATAGACCGTTAGGAGCGCCACCGATCGCCACGATGGCCTCCTTGTCGCCTTCGCCACTGCGTCCGCATAGCTGCCGGCGCCCGCCACGTGCTCTGGGAAAGTCCCGGGTGACACGTCGTTGGATCTTATTTGGAGCTTGGGTGCATGGTGGCAGCCTTGCCGCGGCAAACGCCTTGCCGCGGCCGTCGTCTTGTCGCACCAGCAAGCTTGTCGCTCGCCGTGCCTTGCCGGGACGCGCGGGGCGTCGCGGCAAGTTTCTCTGAAGCGCCTTGGTTGGCCTTCCCGGCAAACTCCTCTTGCCGGGGTCTTTGTCCTTCCCGGCAAGCTCCTCTTGCCAGGGTCTCGTCCTTCCCGGCAAGCTCCTCTTGTCGGGGCCTTGTCTTCTTAGTTAATACTTTGTTCTTGAATGGCAGTAATAGGAGATGACGGAGGGTCTTGGCGGACGCCCGGCAAGCTTTTGCTGAGTCTGCGATCGCCGTGCACAAGTTCGGGGTACTAAGGTACCCCTACTTTAGTACACCGACAGGAGCCCCCGGGCCTGGGCCATACACGATGCCGAGCGCTGTTGGGCCAGGCCCAAAACAGTGCACGGGCACGCGCGGCCTGGGTCCATGCAAAAACCCACTCCGTATTCACCGCGCTCTCCCGTAACGGCACGCATCAATCGCGGCGTCATGGGAGGCGTGGGTGGCGTGCACGATTTTTGAGGCGCCCATCCCCGTGATCACGGGGCGGGGCGTAGTTACCTCACCTGTCGCCTCGGCTCTGCATCCCCACCACGTGGCTCCCATGCGCGTGGGGTCGTGGGCGGTGGAGGTGGAAAACCGAGCCGTCATGGGCGGAGGCAGCGGGTCGGCCCCGATTCCCTGCCCTTCCCGTGCTCTGATTCGTCGAGCGGGGCGGCTGAGCCCCCACCTCGCTCCTTTAAGAAGGGCGAGAGGGGAGCGCAGAAACCCGCACTTCCTCATCTTCTCCTTCCTTCAACTTCTGCTTTCCTTCCCCTCATCCGCCATGGAGGAAGGGAACCATGGCCCTTCATCGGTGGCGGCGAGGGTCGCTGCCAGGCAACGCATCCCTCCCTATCCCGCGCCCGTGGTGGCAGAACCAGCCCCAAGGGGGAGAGGGAGGGGGCGAGGTCGTGGGTGAGGTCGAGGGCGAGGTCGAGGTGCGCGGGGAAGAGGCGGCTGTGGCGGCGCGTCGGCTTCGCCTCCGCCGGCGGTTCCTCTCCTCCCGGCGGTCCACACGGGGGATGACCCTTGGGATTTCTTCATCAAGCTGCACCGGGCACCTCGTCGTCGCCTCCGGCTTCTGGCTCCGTTTGCGAGCGTGATGGAGCCGGACCCGCCCGAGACGCTGAGATTGCGCATGAGGGGCTGCGGGATCAGCGGCACGCGAGTCAGCGTCGTGTCCCCAGCCCCTGGCGTGATGTATCTCACTCGAGGGTGGAAGACGTTCGCCCGCATCCATAGCTTGACGGCAGGGTTTACCCTCCATTTCAAGTTAATGGAGGGCGATCTCCTCTCCGTCAAGGTCTTCGGGGACTCCGGCACCCGGGCGAGATGCTGCGTGGACAGCTCCTCCAATAGCGAAGACTCCCCCTCGAGCGAGAGTGACGAGGAGGAGAGCGACAGCGACGACGAGAGCGGCGGGCCCGACTAGTCATCGGGCTTCACCTCGTGCGCCAGCGGCGACCCCATCATCCGGGTCGCCGGCCTCCTGAACTCCCCGGGGTCGTCTCCTTGGGCGGCTGGCGTAGGGAGGCTGCGGAAGAGGAAGAGGGTTGGCGGCAAGGCCGTCAAGTCGAGTCGAGGCGTGGTGCCCTCGACAGCGTGCTGACGTCCTGCCGCCCCGTCTTTGAGCTCTGCTTCCGGCGCCTCCGTCTCCGCCAATCCCCCGGCTGGCCCCCGGGATGTTCTCTTGGTGTCTTCTGGCACCCGTAGCTCACCTAGGCGCCTCTTTTGCCCTTCTTCCCTCCTTGACCTACCTCCTGAGAAGGGGGACAAGAAAGGGGATTACGGGCATCTTATCTTTTTAATTTGTAAGCCTTCGGGCCTTAGTTGCATCTAAAGCTTGTAATCCTCTCTTTCATGTTTTTCATCCTCTATGGACTGTACCCGAATGGGATGTTTTTTAATGAAAAAAAGGGAAGCCTGCTATGTTACATCCTTTACTTGTTTCTGTGCCTTGTATGTTTTTACCCTACGCTTTGAGGGAACTTGCCGGCGCGAACACGCTTGCTGAGTGCGGAACATCAGCAGCCATTGGCGGGTCTTGCCTCCGCAAGAAACCTTGTCGGGGCTAGTTGCAGCTCACTTGTATTGTTGAGCGGACTCGAAAACAAATCAAGGGCGCAACTTAGCCACGAGTCGATTCCTCCGTGCACAGGTTTTCCACACAAGGCGCAGACGTTCAAGGAATATAACTTCGCGCTCCTCAGGCCATAAAAGGATACATGATGAGGGATGAAAAACTTAGCTGATATCACAGCCCCCGGCAACTCTGGCTCGCCGGGGATGAGTCTTGGTACTTGCAGCCCCCAGCGACGTTGGCTTGCCGGGGCCCAGGTGCCGGTGCGCCCTTCTTCTCTTTCCTTGTTCTTGCCGCTGCTAGATGTGTCATAGGAACAATCTCTTAGAGCGCGGCAAGTTATTTACTGTAATATATATAACTTTATTCTAAGCAAAGCTTGCTATGTCATGCCCTTTACTTGATTCTGTGCCTTGTATGTTTTTACCCTACGCTTTGAGGGAACTTGCCGGCGCGAGCACGCTTGTCGAAAGCGGAACATCAGCAACCATTGGCGGTGCTGCCTCCAGCAAGAAACCTCGTCGGGCTAGTTGCAGCTCGCTTGTATTGTTGAGCGGACTGGAAAACAAATCAAGGGTGCAACTTAGTCACGAGTCGATTCCTCCGCGCACAGGTTTTCCACACAAGGCACAGACGTTCAAGGAACATAACCTTAAAGATTTGAAACTTTCTGCGCTCCATGGCAATGATTGCCATGTTATATCCTTTATTCTGTCGCTTCCCTTGTATGCCTCTACCCCATGCTTTTAGGGAACTTGCCGGAGCGAACACACTTGCTGAGTGCGGAACATCAGCAGCCCGCTGGCGGTGCTGCCTCTGGCAAGAAACCTTGTTGGGCTAGTTGCAGCGCACTTTCGTTTGTTGAGCGGACTCGAAAACAAACCAAGGGCGCAACTTAGCCACGAGCCGGTTCCTCCGCGCACAGGTTTTCCATACAAGGTGCGGCAGTTCAAGGAATATAACATAAGAATTTGAAACTGACTATGCTCTATACTCAGACTTGGGCAACTTAGCTTTTCTGTCGTCTGTGTCCCGGCAAGGCTGCGCTTCTCTGAACGACGCCAACTACTATGTTATATCCTTTACTTGACCCCATGCCTTTGTATGTTTTTACCCTACGTTTTGAGGGAACTTGCCGGCGCTAGCACGCTTGCTGAGTGCGGAACATCAGCAGCCCGCTGGCGGTGCTGCCTCCGGCAAGAAACCTCGTCGGGGCTAGTTGCAGCTCACTTTCATTTGTTGAGCGGACTCGAAACAAAGTAAGGGCACAACACAGCCACAAGCCAGTTCCTCCGCGCACAGGTTTTTCATACAAGGCACGGCCGTTCAAGGAACATAACCTAAGAATTTAAGAACGACTGTGCTCTAGCTCGATGGTGCGTCCTCGACGGTAGTGCAGCACTCAGAAGAGGCGCGCTTGCCGGAGTGGGCATCAGAGCTACGCTTGCCGGACTTAGTCTCTTGTGAAGCTGTCTTTGCCTTCTTGCACTTGCCGATGGAGCTCGATGGTGCGTCCTCGATGGTAGCGCAGCACTCCAAAGAGGTGCGCTTGCCAGAGTGGGCATCAGAGCTGCTCTTGCCGGACTTGATCTTCTTCTTCCCCCGAGGAGCTTCAGCGGCAAGTGGCTTGCGCTCTGCTGCGGCTGCTGCTTCCCGGTAGATCTTGTCGGTGCAGATAAGCGCATCCTTCTTGTCGCCTTGGACAGAAATGACACTTATCGAACCAGGCATCTTGAGCACATTGTAGGCGTAGTGAGAGGCTGCCATGAACTTGGCAAGCGCTGGTCGGCCGAGTATCCCATTGCAGGGCAATGGGAAATCAGCGACATCAAACGTGACCCTCTCTGTCCTGAAATTCAGCTCGCTGCCAAATGTCACTGGCAGTGTGATCTTCCCCTTCAGCTTGCTCCTTCCCGGGTTTATTCCTTGAAAGGTACCGGTCTCTTGAGCTCATTGTCGGGATCTGGAGCTTCTTGAGCACCTGCGGAGGAGATTAGATTCAAGCCGGCCCCGCCGTCAACCAACATCTTCGTGACCACGAGGTTGCGGATTGTTGGCGAGACCAACATCGGCAAGCACCCGACCGCGATGATGCGATCGGGGTGATCCTCAACATCGAAGATGATGGGCGTCTTGGACCACTTCGAGGCTTGCGCGACTCGACGGACGGCTCCGCTGCGTTCACTTCTCGCACCCACTGCTTGAGTTGGCGGTGCGAGGTGTGCAGAGAGGCATCGCCGTCGATGCACAACACCTCCGTTGCCTTCTGAAACTCTTGGTCATCAGTCTCATCTTCCTCCATCTCATCATCCTCATCTTCATCTTCGTCCTTGTCGCGGCCACGGGGAGGCCTGTCTCCTTGCCGCGGCTTGGCCTTGCCGCGGCTTGGCCTTGCCGCGGCGCCCTCCCCGGGCGGGAAGCTTCTTGCCGGATCCTCCGCCACCTCCCTGGGCCCTCTCCTTGTCGCGGCGCTCGTACTCAGCTTTCTGCAGCTCCGCCATCTGTTCAACTTTCTTGCAGGCTTGGAGGTCATGGCCCTTGGTGCGGTGGATCTTGCAATACTGCTTGTCGGAGCCATCCTGCTTGTCGGCGGCTACCACAGCCTCGCCAGACTCACTAGCTTTGGCTTTGTCAGAACCGCCTCCGTCGCCGGAATGCTCGACAACTAGCACATCCTTAGCCTTTCTTTTTCTGTTGTTCCGCCTCCGGTTCTTCCTTGCGGGCGGCATCCTCCTTGTCGCCGATCCTTCGCTCCTGCAGTCTCTCCGGGATTTTCCTTCCCTCCTCAGCCCGTGCACACTTGTCGGCTAGAGCATATAGCTCGCTGACATCTCTGATCTTGCACATCGCCATCTCCTCCCTCATCCTGCGGTTACGCACGTTCTGATGGAACACGCTGATAACCGCGGTAGGGTGGACGTCTGGGATGTTGCGCTGCACCTGGCTGAATCTCTGTATGTACTTGCACAGGGGCTCTCCCTCCTTCTAGGCGAGCAGATGCAGATCGCTCTCCCGGCCATGGGGTTTGTGGCCGCCTGTGAAGGCGGCGACAAACTGATGACACAGGTCCGCCCACGAAGAGATGGAGCCGTCCGGCAAGTGCATGAGCCAAGATCTGACGTTGGGCTTGAGCACCAGCGGGAAGTAGTTGGCAAGAATCTTCTCGTTGCGTCCTCCAGCAGCCTGCACCGCGATGGTGTAGACGCTGAGGAACTCCGACGGATGTATCCTACCATCGTACTTCTCGGGCACGTCTCGTTTGAAGTTCTTGGTCCTGGGCCACTGGACTTGCCGCAGCTCACGGGTGAACGCAGGGCAACCTGCCGCGTACGGCAAGTCGCCTGGTTCCCCTGGCGCTTGCATATCGACAGAGGGCCTAGCGTGTTGGTCAGATCGACGCCGCGCTTCTCTTCTGCGCTCGATGCGAGTACGAGCGTCTTCGTGCCGTCGTTCTTGAAGAACTTGGCGTTGATCACGGCGAGTTCGCGGGTCTGATGACGCGGTGGAGTCAACGTCGAGGTTGGCCTGGCGAGTCGGCGATCTTGGCCTTCGGGGCTGGGAGTGCATGGTGGTGGCACCCCCAGCGGTCTTGTCGGCGTCGGCTTGCGCCTGGGCGCCTTGCCGGGGCTTCGACGTGCTCGGTTGCCGGGGCTTGTCGCCGTTGGCGAAGCCGATGAGGCTATAAATGGCAGCCCTCCAGTCGTCGATCTTGTCGGGCGCTGGAGGGTAGTCTAGGAGCAACTGGGCTCGGGCCAGCGCTTCCTCTGGAGTCTTGGGTGGCGGTGGCGAGCGACGCGAGGTGCGAGACATGCTCAAACTCCTAACATTGTTAGAAGGAGCAGCATCCCGACCAGGCGACCGCACTGCGCTCATGCCAGCGTGTTGGCGCGCATGCTGGCCTTGAACGTCCCGCGACCCACCAGCTTGGCCTTGTTCCAACGCGAGCACGGTGCTAGGAGCACCGTGGCGTTGTCGATCTTGCACCTCCTGGGAGGGGTGCGGTGGATGTGCAGATGCGGAACCTTGCGGGGCCTTGTCTTTGGACCGGGTGACGATGTGAGTCCCTCCGCTGGCGCCCGCTCCTCCGCCGGCGTCCACCCCACTGCCCGCTTGCTCCGGTGTCGGTGGGACGGTCGCAGACGGAGCGGCCACCTCCGAAGTCTTCTTCTTCGGTGGCATGTTGATGAAGATGCTGATGTAGTGCGCGCAGACGCCGGATCAGATACGCACGACCTCGACGCTCCCCTACCTGGCGCGCCAAAGATGTCGTGGGCTTCTGTGGGCACGAGCACCTATGGGGCAGGGGGGCCCTTCTCGTCCGGCAAGGGAGCGGAGGGCGAACGCAGAGCGGATCGAGGCGACGGCACGCGGGGGATTTTACCCAGCTTCGGAGCTCTCCGGAGAGATAAAACTCCTACTGCTGCTTTGTGTTTGTATTTGTTCTTGCTCGAGAGCGCGAGCGTATAGTGGTGTTGGATGAGTCGAATGAACCGAACCCCCTCGTGCGCATGGGCCTCCCTTTATAGTCTAAGGGGTCACCGACACTGTGGCAACGAGGAAGAGGGGCGAAAGGTAAAACGCAGGTTGGTATAACGGTGTCCAATAGTGTCCCTACCTAACTCGACAATAGGGACAAGGGCATTTAATGCCCGTCCGGTCGCCTAACAAAGTGCAAGAAGCGACCGTTAGGAGCGCCATCGATCGCCACGATGGCCTCCTTGTCGCCTTCGCTTGCCACCTCGCGTCAAGATAGCTGCTGGCGCCACCACGTGCTCCTGGGAAAGTCCTAGGGTGACACGTCGTTGGATGCGCTGGAGCTTGGGTGCATGGTGGCAGCCTTGCCGCGGCCGTCGTCTTGTCACACCAGCAAGCTTGTCGCTCGCCGTGCCTTCTTGGGGCCTTGTGGCGTCATGCAAGTTTCTCTGAAGCGCCTTGGTTGGCCTTCCCGGCAAGCTCCTCTTGCTGGGGTCTTTGTCCTTCCCGGCAAGCTCCTCTTGCCGGGGTCTCGTCCTTCCCGGCAAGCTCCTCTTGACGGGGCCTTGTCTTCTTAGTTAATACTTTGTTCTTGAATGGCAGTAATAGGAGATGACGGAGGGTCTTGGCGGACGCCCGGCAAGCTTTGCCGCGGGGTGTTGCGACTGCCCGTGCACAAGTTCGGGGTACTAAGGTACCCCTACTTTAGTACACCGACAATCTCTAGCCTTCCCCAAGTTGCTTTCCACTCAAATCATCTTTCTAACAAATCCAATCCTATGAGAGAGAGTTGAGTGTTGGGGATACTATCATTTGAATCACAAGAGCAAGGAGTTCATCAACAACACACCATCTATGACCTTTTGGAGAGTGGTGTCTCCTAGATTGGTTAGGTGTCACTTGGGAGCCTCCGTCAAGATTGTGGAGGTGAACCAAGGAGTTTGTACAGGCAAGGAGATCGCCTACTTCGTGAAGATCTACCCTAGTGAGGCAAGTCCTTCGTGGGCGATGGCCATGGTGGGATAGACAAGGTTGCTTCTTCATGGACCCTTCGTGGGTGGAGCCCTCCGTGGAATCGCGCTACCGTTACCCTTTGTGGGTTGAAGTCTCCATCAACGTGGATGTACGATAGCACCTCCTATCGGAACCACGCCAAAAATCTCTATGTCAACATTGCGTTTTCTCCCTCCAAACTCCTCCCCTTTACCTTCATATGCAATGATTTACATTCCGCTGCTATACTCTTAGAATTGCATGTGTAGGTTGATTGCTTGACTTGTGCTAAGTTGCTAAAATCTACCAAGAACTAAATTGGGATAAGGCTAGATTTTTATTTGGTCAAGTAGTCTAATCACCCCCCCCCCCCTCTAGACATACTTCCGAGTATCAGAGCCACAGTCTCCATTTGCCGTGATTTCCATAGCTTTTGGTGATCATAGCCTTTGGTTTCACAACCTAGGAGAGTATGGCGTCTAGCAAGGGAAATTACCACCGTAGAGGTCCTTACTTTGATGGTACTAATTTTGCTAGTTGGAAGCATAAGATGAAAATGCATATTCTTGGACATAACCCCTCCATTTGGGCTATTGTGTGTATTGGCTTGCAAGGTGAATTCTTCGATGGGAGAGAACCGAACCGTGAAGCTACCGCGGAAGAGTTGAAGATGCTGCAATACAACGCTCAAGCTTGTGATATTCTCTTCAACGGAATGTGCCCCGAAGAATTTAACAAAATCAGCCGCCTTGAAAATGCAAAGGAAATTTGGGATACTTTGATTGATATGCACGAAGGTACCGACTCCGACAAGGAAATCCAAATTGGATGTGCTTCAAAGTCAACTTGACAAGTTCAAAATAAAGGATGGTGAAGGTGTCGCTGAAATGTACTCTAGGCTTGCTCTCATCACAAATGAGATTGCCGGCTTAGGAAGTGAAGAGATGACCAATAGATTCATCATCAAGAAGATCCTAAGAGCCTTGGATGGAAAATATGATACCGTGTGCACATTGATCCAAATGATGCCCAACTACAAAGATCTCAAGCCAACAGAAGTCATTGGAAGAATTGTCGCTCATGAGATGTCACTCAAGGATAAAGAAGAGCTTCACAACAAGTCAAGTGGTGCTTACAAAGCCTCATGTGATGATCCCACATCATCAAGTGAGAAACAAACCTTCAATGAAGAATTGAGCCTAATGGTGAAGAACTTCAACAAGTTCTACAAGAGTAGAAGCAAGGAAAGAAGTTCCAAGTCAAGGTCCTACAATGACAAAAGATCTTCGAGTCATGGACGAAATTGCTACAATTGTGGAAGACCCGGACACTACCCTAATGAGTGTACGGCTCCCTACAAAAGGAGAGAAGAATCACCTAAAAGAAGAAGTAGAAGAGAGGAATCATCACCAAGAGAGAGAAGGAGTAGAGATGATCGTTATGAACAAAGTACCTCCCGGAGAAGCATGGATTCGGAAAGGAAGGACAAATCATCAAAGAGCAACACAAAACAAAGACATCAACCTCACATTGGTGAATGGGTATCCGGCTCCGACTCCGACCATCACTCCGAAAGAATTTATCACTCCGACTCCGAATATACTCAAGATGAAGGTGTTGCCGGTCTAGCACTTGTGTCAACCAACTCCTATGACATATTTGACTCACCAAATGAAGGAATTGGAAGATGCTTCATGGCTAAAGGCCCAAAAGTATCACACCCAGAGTATGTTGATTTCAATAGTGATGAAGATGATTTGTTAGGTGATGATGATTTACTTGTTGACAACTCTAGTGATGAATACTATGATGAAACGTCAATTAATCATGCTAATCAAGATAAAACGAATGACAATGATAAGGAGAAGATTGAGCATCTAACTAAAGAACTAAACACTCTTAAGTTAGCTCATGAAACTACCTTGGAAGATCATCGAGAACTTTTAAAGACTCATGAGAAGTTACGCTTTGAAAAGCTTGACCTTGAGCAAGAGCATGAGTTTTAAAGGCAATCAATAATGATCTTCACAAGAAAAGTTCTTCTTACATTGCCAAGCGTTTAATCTTGTCTACTTACATGTCACAAGTTAAATCTAGCAACAAAAGTAAGAAAGATTCTTCTACTAGTAGTAACAATAATCATGCTAAATGCAATGTTGTTGCTTCTAGTAGTTCTCTTGATTCCAATAATTATTCTCTTAGCCAAGTTACTCTTGAGCAAGAAAATAGCTTATTGAAGTGAATTATAGAGAAAGGTGTTTACAAGAGCCTTGCCAAAAGTAAGCAATTTGAGGAAATTGTATGCGAGCAAGGAAGGCACCGAAAGAATCAAGGTGTTGGTGTTGAACGAAAGTTCAATGCCAATGGAGTTGAATGGGAAGAAGATCAATACCCCAAGACGAATTTTGTTCCTCAACAAGATAAGTATCATCCTACTTCTTTCCAAGGAACACAAGCTCAAGATGATCTTCCACCACAAGACCACAAGCAAAAAAGGCAAGGATAAGCTTCAAGAGGAGATTGATGCATTTGAAGAAGCTCCCAAGGCCTTGGTCAAGTGGGTCCCCAAGACTACATCAAGTTCTACTTCATCAAGTACAACTACAACCCCAAGGATTCCCATCAAGATGATGTGGATCACAAAGAAGAAGAACTAGGGAGTTCTTGAGGGTGACTCCGCCAACACACTTCACTCATATCATTTTGGCAAGAACAAGTGCAAACAACTGCCACATCTTGCACTAGTTCAAGGAGTCACAGACCCTCTTATTGGTAAGACAAGGGACAATGTAACCTAATGCTTTCATGGACATCATCTTGTGTGTACATCACTCTATGTCTATGGATATCCTTGTTTGTTCCTTGTGGGACTAACCCGTGTAGGTATTGAAAGTGCAACTCACTCCAATTGATAGCTCCAAATGATCTACATCAAAATTGAGCATCCACATCTTCAACACCTACGTGAAGTCATCATCGACAAAACCCAAGGTTAGTTCATCCCTCTTAGGGGGGATATCACATCTAGGGGGAGCTTTACTCTCTTGATCTAAAGCAACTCTAATGGTGTGAACACAACAATGCTTTATGTAAAAGTGGTAACCCCACTTGTTCTTAAACAATGAGTATGACCTATGATCAAATGTTCTCATTTGACTCCTAAGTCAATATACTCATATATAGATGACCTAGTCATCGCAAATTGCTTGATAGATGCTAGAGTGTTTGAGCATGCTTTGCCACATATTTCATTTGTCATTTTATTGTGTGAGCATGTTGGTTGCATACTTTCCTCATTCGAGGACATCCACTTGTTGTTTTGATTGGCTCTTTCTCTTTTTCCAAGTGGATGGACAAGAATGCCTAAGAACCTTCTCTAGCTATCTATGCTTTTCTCATCTCAAACTCTATTCATGCTACATCACAAAGTTTGATCAAGTCAGATTCGAACCACTCTGTGTGAGGAGCACTCGGAGTCCCCGATTTGTCATAGACTTAAACTTCCAAAACCTCTTTGTGCATTTCGGTCTGGCCGAGTCATCCATTTTGGTCAAACTGAGTTCACTAAGTTGATCTAGGTTTTCATCTCGGTGTAGCCGATTTGAACATTTTGGTCACACCGAGTTGCAGCAACCACCTGCGATTCTGCAATCTCGGTGCCACCAAGTTGTTCCACTCGGTCACACGGACAAGGTCGGGATATATATACCCACGGGTGAGATTTTGGAAATTTCTTCAAAACCTCTCAGCCCGCGCGTGTCCTGCTCTGCCTCCTTGGGTCTCCGGATCGCCTCCTTGCTGCCAGCGACCTCCCGCCGCTGGTTTCTGCCGCCGTTGATGGAATCTGCTCCGCCATCGCCGCCGTAGCGAACACCCGCTGAACTAGGGTATGTGTTCGACCCCTTGTGCTCTCTATTTAACTCCGTTTCCTAGCACGAGGACAATGCCATGATTCTTGCCACGGATGAAATCAATCTGTCTAGAGAAATCTTTCTGAGGCTTAGTTTGATTCGAAAATTTTAGGGTTAGCTCTCTGCCGAACTCATCTCGGACCGACCAAATCATGGAAATCGGTCTCACTGATTTGGCTTAGGCCATTGCGCATGCGCTTTTCGGTCTAACCGAAAACTGCAAATCAGTGTGACCGAGTTCAATTCTCTGTGAAACCCTAGCAATCTCGGTGCCACCAAACTGTGACTCGGTCTGACCGAGTTCACTAGTTTAGGTTCCAAATGTTGCTTCAGTATCATCGAGTTTATCAATTCAGTTGCTCCAAGATCATTTTTTAGAGAACTAAAACTAAGTTTTTGACTCATTTGGTTTGCAAAAATCTCTGTACTTTGTGTTGCTCATCTGCTCTACCTCATCTACATCTATTCACAGGGTTTGCTGTCAGTTTACCTGCCAAGATGTCTGACCAAAGTGATAGCCAGAATAAGTCTGAAGAGCAAGTGCAAATGCGTGAGGGCACCAGTACCTCAAGCAGCTATGATGAGGGCAGCAGGAGCACACCAAGTAACCTGCCCAAGGCAACCACTAGAGCAAGGAAGAAGAGAACCTCAGACTTAGAAGATGAGGATTATGTTGTAGTTGAGGATGAGGCCACCTCAAAGAAGAAGGTGATGAAGAATGAGTATGGCACTGGTGCTTCAACAAAGCCTGGTTTGAACAAGAAAGCACCAGCAAGGAGAGTGCCAACATCCAAGCCAAGAAAAGTTGCCACAGGAGAAACCATGAAATTCACTCTAGAATCTGAAGATGGTGAGGTAGCTAGTGATGGAAAGAAGAAGAAGAGGGCAAGAACCACTACTGCCAAAGTTCTTGGAAGGTCCACTATGGTGAGAGATTCTGAAGAGGAGGAGGATGCTGCACCAGCACCCAAATCCCAAAAGCTTATGGGAGATGCAATCAAGTCAGGGGCTTCTCCTAAGCTCAAATCTGCTCCCAAAGCTGATGCTCAAACCACCAAGTCAGCACCCAAGAGAAGCACAAGGAACATACCAGCTGAAGAGAAGAACAAGGCCCCAGTGCCTGAAGCTGAAGAAGAAGATGCTGAAGCCCAAGTGCTGAGAAAGCTCAAACCAAAGATCCCAGGCCACAATGACACTCATGTAGTGGCAGAGGACATGAGCTTCAGGAAGGATGCAGGTCTGAGACTTTGGAGGAAGAGTGATCCTTATGCTGTGAGAAGAAAAACTGCAGTGGACTACCGGTTCCACACTAAAGAACAGCAAGACTTCTATGAGACCATTCTGCTTGACAAGAAGCCAATTGTCTGTGACATGAGATGGGTTGACTGAACATACATCAGAGAGAATGAATATCACTTCCCAGGAGTATATGATAGCTTCAAGGCTTGTGGAGTTGACAAGTTTGTTGGATAGAAGCTCACCAAATGGAATGATGAGCTGATCATGCAATTCTACTCCACTGCTCATTTCTATCCAGATGGAAGGATAGTATGGATGTCTGAAGGCACAAGGTACCAATCAACTGTTGATGAATGTGCCAAGCTGATCAATGCTCCAGAAGCTCATGAGGATGACTTGGATGTGCATGCCAAGAAGAAGAAAGACCACAACTCCATGGCAAGTATGTACACGGAGATTCCTGATGAAGCCCTGGAAACTCATAAGTTGGGCTCAGTGAAGTATCATTATGCAGTGCATCTACAATCAACACCATCCTGAGGCATACTCTTTTGCCCAAGTCTGGAGATCACAGGATGATAAGAGGACATTCAATCAACTTGCTGCACATTTTTTATGTCCCTCGGAAATTCAAGATCATGAGTCTGATTGTAGAGACAATCAAGAGGACAGCTGCTGATCAGAAAAGGTCTTGTGGGTATGCTCCACAAATTCAGGTGCTCATCAACTCAAAGATGGGCATAAGCACTTATTTATTGGACAAGGAGCACTTACCTCTCAAGCCAGATCTTGAAGACAACACAGTTGTGATGGATGAGAATGATGCTTCATTAGTGCAAGCACATGAGAAGAGAGCAAAGGCAAGGGCAGAGAAAGCTGCAAAGATGCCAAGTGCTGAAGAGGCATCTCAGGTGTTCTTGAAGAGCAAACAAGATCAACTTGGATTTCTTATCCAATCTACCTTGAGGATTGAGAAGGGCTTGGCCACCCTGACTCAGAATCAGGAGAGTTTGGAGAGGATCATTGAACAAAAATTCTATGATCCTGATCTGAAAGTCACTGAGATACAGACAGTAGTTGAGTAGCTCCAAGAGGAAGCAGAGGAGAAGAAAGGCAAGGCAACTACAGAAGCTTTTCAGTGTGTGCCAAGAGGTCATAGGTCTGCAGCAGTGCCAGTTCCAGATACACGAGCTACTACATCAGCACCAGCAGCCACAGCTTCAGTGCCACCTCCAGCAGCCACTTCACCAGCTCCAGCTACATCAACTGAAGCCTTCGTCCTTGGAGTCATCACTACACCACCTCATGGAGACCAAGCCTGATAGACGCATAGCACTATGCATATTTGAACTTTTTGGTAACTTGTTGCCAAAGGGGGAGAAATATGTATAGATCATAGTCTTCGAGAGAGAGAGAGGGTGTTGCTTTTTGTCTCTCTCTTGTACTTTATTTGGTTGAACTTTAATGTGTGTTTGCTTGATACATTATTTTGTGAGATACTTGGATGATCATGTGTTTGATCATATGCTACTTTAATGAGTGCTTGAATGACATTACCTCTTGTATCTATATATGACCATTCACTTTGCTTGGTGATGAGTGCATGCTTATAATTGTTATCATTTTGAGCACTCCACCAAGATGTATGTGACATGGAAGAGTAACCCATGATACTAATCGATTGTGCATTTGCATTCAAAAGCAAATCTTAAATAATGCACAAATTTAGGGGGATCTCTTGCTTATCACATACTTCTCAAAGCGACGATGTACTTCAATCTTATTATCATTTGTCGAAGCTTTGATATATATGTTGTCATCAATTACCAAAAAGGGGGAGATTGAAAGTGCAACTATCCCTGGGTGGTTTTGGTAATGATTAACAACATATAGCTCATTGAACTAATGCTATTTCAAGATGAATATTTCAGGAAAGTTCAATGATTGGCATGGCATGGATTAGGATTGTGGACCCCTCAAAATGCTAAGGACAAAGGATTGGCTCAAAGCTCTAAAGCCCAAGACTCTACACTTTACTTTTAGTGATCCAATATCACATTGAGTCTATAGGAAAAGCCAATACTATTAAAAGGGGATGAGGTGTTGATTAATGGCATGCTTGCTCAAAATGCTTTGTGATATGCTCCAAAACCCTCAACCATTTTCTCATTTCCACATATGTCCCAAACCAAAAGTCAAACTCGGCCCCACCGATTTGACCCATCCGGCGCCACCGAGTTTGTTTGACATAGCCACTACCAGAAACCCTAGTCACTTCGGTCTCACCGATAGGGATCTCGATCTCACCGAGATGGGATTGTAAACTCTCTGTTTCCCTTCGTAATGTTTCAGTCTAACCGAGATGAGCGATTGGTCCCACCGAGTTCGCAATGCAAACTCCATGTTTCCCTTTCATAATGTTTCGGTCCCACCGACATGAGCGGATCGGTCCCATCGAGTTTGCCTGACCAACTCTCTGGTTAGCTAATTACCAAAGTCGGTCCCACCGAGTTTGTGTAATCGGTCTCACCGAGATTACGTTATGCCCTAACCCTAACAAAATCGGTTCCACCGAGTTGACGTGTCGGTCCCACCAAAATGCCTAACGGTCACATTTTGAACTCAATCGGTCTGACCGAGTTTTATGATTCGGTCCCATCGAGTTTGGTAAATTGTGTGTAACGGTTAAATTTTGTGTGGAGGCTATATATACCCCTCCACCCTCTCCTCATTCGAGGGGAAAGCCATCAGAACATGCCTACACTTCTAGCATTCATTTTCTGAGAGAGAACCACCTACTTATGTGTTGAGGCCAAGATATTCAATCCAACCATATGAATCTTGATCTCTAGCCTTACCCAAGGTGCTTTCCACTCAAATCATCTTTCCACCAAATCCAATCCTATGAGAGAGAGAGTTGAGTGTTGGGGAGACTATCATTTGAAGCACAAGAGCAAGGAGTTCATCAACAACACACCATCTATGACCTTTTGGAGAGTGGTGTCTCCTAGATTGGTTAGGTGTCACTTGGGAGCCTCCGTCAAGATTGTGGAGTTGAACCAAGGAGTTTGTACGGGCAAGGAGATCGCCTACTTCGTGAAGATCTACCCTAGTGAGGCAAGTCCTTCGTGGGCGATGGCCATGGTGGGATAGATAAGGTTGCTTCTTCGTGGACCCTTCGTGGGTGGAGCTCTCCGTGGACTTGCGGTACCGTTACCCTTCGTGGGTTGAAGTCTCCATCAACATGGATGTACGTTAGCACCACCTATCGGAACCACACAAAAAATCTCCGTGTCAACATTGCATTTTCTCCCTCCAAACTCCTCCCCTTTACCTTCATATGCAATGGTTTACATTCCGCTGCTATACTCTTAGAATTGTATGTGTAGGTTGATTGCTTGACTTGTGCTAAGTTGCTAAAATCTGCCAAAAACTAAAACTGGGATAAGGCTAGATTTTTATTTGGTCAAGTAGTCTAATCACCACCACCCCTCTAGACATACTTTCGATCCTACATGAAGGTGTACGCTAGGTCGTCCGTGAGGTTCGTGATGACGGTAAACTTGTCGAAGAAGGTGATGAAGGCCTTGTGGGACTAAGAGACGAAGCTGACGTTGAAGAGGCCTTTCATCCTGTCGGCCGCCAGCACCATGTGAATGTGTTGCCCGATGTCGGGCTGTAGTCTGGCATTGTGGACCATATGGCGCAACCGCCTGCTGCTTGCGAGGATCTCCTCCATCTGTCTGAATCCTGGGCACTTGATTTTGGGATTGGAGGAATCACTCTTTCCCTTGGTCTAGGTGCGTAGGTGCATGCGATTTTGTAGATTGATTGAGTGGAGGAGTGCCTTATATGAGAGTGCAAACTATGTCGCGTTCACATGTGTGTTGGCCATGTCATTGCGGAGACCGCTCCCTTGAGTGGGGGCGCCTTATATGAGGGTGCAAACTATGTCGCTTTCACATGTGTGTTGGCCATGTCGTTGCGGAGACTGCTCCTCGGTCTGTGCTATCCAGTATTGATTGGCTACATCCTGGTTCTCCCATCAGTTCCCTCGACATGTAGCCATCGCACGTATCAGGAACCATTTCTCCTCGACTTTTTCACCCTCTCCTTCATTTGAATTCAAACCACTATCATTTCACACTCTTTTAAAATTTCATATCCTCCTTGAATAAGATATTCAATTTGTAGCATTCGTTTATGTTAACTATTATCCATGATATTATGTGAATGTGGGCTGCACAACATTTAGCCCCTGTGGACTTAGGATGTCACTATCATCGTGAAGCGGGGGAGTTCATGTATTATGGTGACATAAGCTAAATTTGACTAGGAGTTGATTGAATTGAGTGAAATTATGGCTCAAATAAAATTTTGGAATTATTCATAACCCTAGATTGTCAATTGGGATCATCTGAAACCAAAATTGAGCGATAAAAATATGTGCTACATCATGTATAATGTCATAAACCCCAAATATTGTTGAACCCTAAAGTTAAATTGGGAACTAAAACTAAACCCTAAAAGATTAGGGAATAAAATAAATATCCCAAAATAGGGTGAAATTTATTTAGTTAATTTAGGCTGGAAAGTATGTTCCTAAGTCCCAAATATCCTTTTAAACCTTTATAATCTTTTCCCACAAGGATTTGAGTGATTTCGATTCTTGAATCAATTCAAAATAAAAAAGGGAATAACTGAAATATTCCAAATCAGGCAACAAACTTACTAATATTTTAGGAGGGAATAATTTTCCCTAATCCTCAATATTATCTTGAGTCTGTGTAAAATTCCCAAAATTAATTGAGGCACTTTAGTTTTTCGAATCAATCATAAGTTCAAAAGTGAAAAAAAGGAAAGACGGATAAAAACATAAACCTATCTAGCCCTAGCCACTAGGCCTACTCCTACCTAATGCCTACCCTATCTAGCCCTAGCCACCAGGCCCAGTCCACTAGGCCTACCCCTCCCTAATGCCTACGCGCGCAGCGTCAAAGCAGTAGCGTAATGGGTCGAGCCCATTTAACTCGGTTGGGTCAAACCAACATGACAATTGTCCAATTTAAGTAATGATCAGCGGCTCCAAGCGCACCGTTTCTCTCCTCTCTCTCTCTCTCTCTCTCTCTCTCTCTCTCTCTCTCTCTCCCCCCTCTGGAACACTAACCAGTAGGACCCACACGGTAGGGTCATCCCTGACCTCCCGCAATGGCCGCGTGCGTGACCAGAGCGCCCACGTCGTGCATGCCCCACAATCCCCACAACTTCAAGCACAACAGGCCACACCTCCACGCCCATTTAAATTAGCAGTTCCCCCTCCAAAAGGCCCCTGGAAGCCAACAAAATCGCTGCCAGGACACCACAAATTAACATCACGGCACCACCTCTACCGCTGTCATCTACCGACGATTCTGACAGCTCCTTCCCTTGATTGTTCGCATCTGTTTAATGTACTCAACATGCCCAGGAATGCTAGTGAGAACACTCTCAACCTCACCTGAACACTGCATCATCGCACAGATGATTCATACGAGGTGAGACCTCCCTTGCCCCTCTCTTGTTGCATGTCGACTTCTCGATGACGCGTCGCATCCTCTTGACCACCTAATCTACCCGAAGGATCTATAACCGTCAAATTCGACTTTGTCTTGAAGCTCGTTGGAGCTTTTGCCACTCCAACAGGTCTCCACTGTCACCTGAGGATGCACTCGACGCATCTAAGGCCACCTTTGGACACGTTGCATCGCTCCACGCACAGTCATGCCTTTCCTGTCATTAAGGATCACTGAAGAGGACCCCACGACGAATGTCAAGCACCATCACCACCACCCATGTCGTCTCCGGGGAAGTCACGCCGTCCAGCAAGCTCTCGCTTCCTCAGTTGTTCGATCATGCATGGGCGACCGTGATTAGCAACTGACCAAACCTATACGAGCCAATAGGGCGTCGATTGGTGGCTAAAGTGGTACCATCCAATCAGGATGTGCCACATCGCCCATTAATACAGACTCTTCGAGGCTCGTTAAATCTAAAGGCTGAGATTCATTCCCTTCCGAGACAGTTAGTGGATTTAAAATAAATAAAACAGTGAACCCTGATACTTTTGCAGATTAGCCCCTTCTCTTAGAAATATCATAAGTTTTTATCCACAACTCCTATTGAGGTGATTCTTTTTACATATCAAACCTCATGGAGTTCATTATTCACCAGTACCAAGTACATTCAATTTTCCACATTTAAAATATGAATCTATTCAAATTGAATTAAAACCTTCAGTAGGCCCTAGTTTGTAAATTATGAATCCAATTTGAGTGAAACCTTTTGCACTATGTTGACATTGATCAGTAGCATCGAGTAGAACCATAGTTTCACAAATTTTAACCATTGAAAAATCAGTTTACTCAAATTTGAATTCAAACTTCAATTGAACCTATTGGAAACCCCAAACCCAAGTGGGTGAAACTTTTTGCAAAATGGTCCTTATAACTTAAAGTTTTAAATGGACTCACTGAAATAAAAATGGAACAAACTAAATCTAAATGCAAATAAAATTGAAGAAGCGAGTGAAAAACGATGCTATGGCAGAGGTTTTAGAATCAAATTCAAATTGATATTTTAAGTTGATTATAACTTTTGATTTAGGAATCTGAAATTAATCATTATTTTTGCTTTGTGTTCCAAAAGTTCAAAACACATTTTATAACTATTTGATGCAAATTTGATTCAAGAAATTTAAACTTATTTGAATTCAAATTTAAACTTATTTGAATTCAAATTCAAACTTAATTTCAACATAGAATCCAAACCACAAGTCCACATTCGGACTTATCAATTGAGACTTCTTGCAAATGAATTCACAAGTCAACATTGATCAAACCTTAATCCATTTGAAGCTAAACTCATCTTTTGAAATTTCAAATGCTAATACAAATTGAATTCAAACTAAGTTTGGACCATAACTTTAAATCAAGTTGAAATTCAACTCAAACCTTGAATATGAATTCAAATGTGGCAATCCAAATAAAACAAATTTGAATCATTTGTACCAATTAAATTTATCAAATTGGAACCAAATTTAAATAAGAAATTCAATTTTGAAACCAAATTAAATTTTGATATGAAATTCAAATTTTAATTAAACTTTAGTTGAAATTAAACCATAACACAAACACCAAATGATATTGATTCTACACTATACACCCAACTTAGTCATGTTATTGTTGGTTGATTCGAATGGTATGGAATGGTTGTTTATGTGATTTTGTTTTTATGATAGAATGTTTGGAGAGGGAAGTGTAGCTCTGCCAAGAATCGTGAGAGCAAATGGCTTCATCATCGTCTTGTGCAGCGTCTATGCCTTGTAGCCTAGTGTGTGTGTATGTGCTGCAATGTGTGTGTGTGTGTGTGTGTGTGTGTGAAGAACTTTAATTTCCAGTCAAGTTGCACTTGTGATAATGTTCTCCCCATATTCCACTATTTTGCAATGATATGTTGAACCTGGTATAGGATAGCTACATGTTTAATATGATTTTGATGATCCTTGTTGCCACTTGGGCATCATTAAATTGTGTGATTATGTGCCCATCTTTGCTACTGGATACGAGATTGGGTTTCAGAGTGATTCAAGAAAGTGATGAGTCTACATTATAACTGTAGGCTTCAAGTTTTTTCTCAAGTGAAAGCTTCGTCAGATTGATGCGCTTTGGAGTCCCCATTAAATGCATTGATGCTTGATTGTCAACACTTGTATTTGTCGGGACTTTTTTCTTTCAAGTGATATGTGTGTTGATGATTGATGCCCTTGGAGTCCCCATTGTTGAATCATTGATTAAGCACGCTTGAAACATATATAAAACCTGATCATCTCAATCTAGGAAATTTGAGGGTTTTCATGGCTGAATAGACATGGGATACAAAACATATTAGTCTCTGATCAATTTAGACGATCAAGACTTGTCTTGGAAGTAGATTTAGATGAAAACAATTTGCTGCAAAATAGAACAAAAACTCACCTTTGCCATATATTGTTTATAATGAATGATATGTTGTTATTAGGCGTGACATGCCAATACATTCAATTTATTAACCTTTGCGGTTGCAACATATCATGTTGCAGGACTTGTGTAGGACAAGTAAGAATTATGATCTAGGGTTATGATGCTATACTCAACTTTTGTGTGTGAGTGCATGACGCCACAAGATAATATTCTATTTCCGCTATATGACATTGTAAACTTGCCTTGAGCTAAGCATATATGTAACGTAAAAGAGACTGGCTGCTATGTAATATTATGACATGTGATATTTCCTGGTATTTCATCGTGTACTATGCATGCTAACCATTGATCCAGGGACTGACACATAAAGCACGGATATTCGGGGCCTTATAAGGATCTGTTTCGTTGCACTAAATCTCTCAGTGTGATCGATACTCTTATTTTGAGAAGGCTATAATTATACCATATGCACTTGCAGGGTATCAGTGGGGAGAGGCGTGGTGCTTCTGACGTGGGTTGCCACAACCGACAAGCGGCCATGCATACGGCTCCCTCGGAGGAGTAACCCTTTGCTAGGAAGTGGTCCCTCGACGTCGGTGCGTCGGGAGACAAGGATACGCGTGGGCACTTCCTCGATTTGCTATTCACTAGTCTGAAGGACCACATGACAGTAGTTGGTTGGAGGGCAATTGCCGCAACATGCAGTCATCAAGTTGCGGATGAGGAGCGGGCCCGGGCCAAACAAGGGGGAAGGTGGCTCTGTGGCATACGTGCCCAACACTTTTTGCCGGGTGGAGGTATGCAATACTTTGGGAATGGGTCTCTAACGGACATGAATAGAGCGACTGCTCCCTCCGTTTTTAAATATGAGTCTTTTTTATATATTTCAATACAGACTACATTTGGATGTGTATATACGTAATTTAGAATGTAGATTCACCCATTTTGTTATGTATGTACTTCCTCCGTCCCAAAATTCTTGTTTTAGATTTATCTAAATACGGATGT
The DNA here is from genome assembly GCA_021437245.1 of Aegilops speltoides. Lineage (NCBI taxonomy): Eukaryota > Viridiplantae > Streptophyta > Magnoliopsida > Poales > Poaceae > Aegilops > Aegilops speltoides. Next base: position 444,634,383 of record CM038146.1, on the reverse strand, counting down.
ATCAAGTCACGTTTTAGTATTAGATACATCCGTATGTAGAATAATCTAAGTCAAGAATTTTATGACGGAGGGAGTAGTTTTTATTGGAATCTTTACAAGGACTTATATTTAGGAAGGAAGGGGATGTCATATTAATGAGTTTGAGCGCGATTTCGCACGCGGAAATTATATTATACACCCTCTGTCCCCACTCAAATCTCCTCTATATGTTGAATGATTTAAAGTTGCACTTATCCGTTTCGCATATACCCGTGTTGAATGATTTAAAGTTGCACGATTGAGGGAGGATTCACGCAGACGTGGGTGAGCCGAGAGCCCGTCTAAGTTCAACGCACCTGCACCGGATCCGGATAAAACATGAATTGAATTGGGTGCCAAATGGACGCCGTGCTTCCCACCCGCAGGCTTGAAAACGTGGCCAGTCGCCCCCACCGCGCAACAAAAAGTCTCCACTATCCTGTTCCCCTCCTCTGCTCTCGATCCCCCCCTCCCTGCCTCCCTCCTCGGCGCTCCGCCGGCTTCGTGCTTCCTGCGTTCGCCGCGCGCGCGAGGGCGACCGATGGCGTCCGGCGACAGCAAGCCGAGGAGCGAGGAGGAGTGGCGCGCCGTCCTCTCCCCGGAGCAGTTCCGCATCCTCCGCCTCAAGGGCACCGAGTCAGTATACACTTTCCGCCATCTCTGGATCCGCCAGTTTGTTCCTCGAGTGTATGCCAGGCGTGTTAGGCCGATTCTGATGCTGGCGCCATGGCCATCGATTGGTAGGAGGATTCTTGGAGTTTCGAGCCCGTTGACTCTGCTTGCTACTCACCGTTCCTCTGTTTTTATTGATGGATCATGCCAACCCTAATTGAACAATTGGATCCCCACTTAGCACAATCCCAGCCAGTTTATGGCTACTTGCGTTAAGCCAACTTGTCTAAGTTGACTTCTTATATAAGAAGAAGGAATATAGAATTATATAGAGTAAAAAAAAAAGGAAGATGTGTACAAGACATGTATCTAATAATTTGCAAAAAGGAAAAAATAAATCTGCCGACGTGCCCTGATGCCCAGTACTCTTGTGGACAATTCCTGTGGTGTCAAGTTGTTCAAAAACTACCACAGGGTATGTGTGTTTAGCAACTTCATAACTGAAACTGAGTTATGATTTAGTTACTACTTTGCTTTAGAGTTAAAAAATAAAAATTCAGATAGAAAAGTTATCCAAAAACTAGTTGTATGGACTATGGACTGAAAGATTTATTGGAGAGTGAAGTCTAAAACAAGCTAAATGTTAGTACGTTTTTATCCCTGAAATGTATCGATTGTGGCACTAGAGTTTAGGCCATGGTTTTTTCGCTTCCCTTCTATTGAGGCAGAATATACTCTTCACTGGTAGTAGTTGATTATATATACCATGCCAAGCATGTGACACTAAAAAAGATGACTGCCTTTTCATTGAACATTAGTTGGGGTAGGATAGGAAGTTTACTACATTTACAAAGTACTTTTCCTTTCTTATTCCTTGGGGGACCGAACTGATTCATATGAAATTCCCGCATTCAAATCGGTGCTGAAACCATGTGAGGACATTAGTTCTGGAGTGATGTGAACCAGTTAACATTCACATCAATCTGCCATTGTTAATTGGGATAATTCTTACAGATGAAACCATATGAGGAAATTTGGCCTATGTACCTAGCAGCACCATGTTTATGCATCAGGAATTGGATTTGCACATATTTGCATAGATACTGAACTAAGTTAGCCCAAAGGGAGCTAAACTCTGAAGTTTCAACATGCCAACCTTTGTTTGTACCTAACGTGAAAAATAATTTCTGAAAATGATGCCTTCAAACTAATCTCACATTGCATTCCAGGTTGCCTGGAACAGGCGAGTACAACAAGTTCTACGGCGACGGGGCGTACAACTGTGTTGGCTGTGGAACGCCCCTGTACAAGTCCACCACCAAATTCGACTCCGGCTGTGGCTGGCCGGCCTTCTTCGAAGGGCTTCCTGGAGCCATACACAGGACGGTATGCTTCCTTCAACAGCCGTTCACTTACTTGATTCTATCATCAGGTCCTTTATTTTATTTGTTTGGATAACATTACTGAATGTCATGTTCCCTTGTGTTCACTTCAGCCTGACCCTGATGGTAGGAGGGTAGAGATCACATGTGCGTCTTGCGGTGGGCATTTGGGACATGTCTTCAAGGGAGAAGGGTTCAAGACGCCTACCGACGAGCGCCACTGCGTCAACAGCGTTTCCATCAAGTTTACTCCTGCCTCCTCCTGAATCCGGTTCTCGAGTTATTTGGATGAACTTGTGAAAACAAATGCATAATAATGATTAGGTTCCAGAATCTGTTTTCTCGAAGTTGTGTGGATGAATTTCCCTGCTCCGAAACTGCGGAAAGCAGGTAAATAAAACATGGATAGGATCTTGCAAGTTTCTACTGTTAACCAGGCTGTAATCTTGTACTCTAACTTGCATTGCCATGAACTGTGACCTAATCTGTTTGGTCTGAAAGTGTTAAAAGGTCTAGTTGCAAATGCTGGTGTGTCTGATATCTGACATTTCTGACTATCTGATCTTCACTCAACTAGTGCAAGCAGGAGCAGGTCGCCTCCCAGGCCCATATAGAAATATAGGTAGGTAATAACAACTACTCCCTCCATGAACTAAAACCCCGACACTTTTTAAAACGTAGGGAGTAACCTTTTTTTTTTCACGCCCCGGGTCTAGGCCCTAGTGCCTGGGCTGGACGATGCTTCGGTGCCTTAAAAGGCACCTGCCTTTGGGCCCACATGCGTCCGCCTGGGCTATAAGCTCCGCCTCTTATGTCAAACTATTTTCTCCTGGATGATTCAAGAAAAGGCTTTCTCAAAAAAAGGATGATTTAAAAAAAGGCTGTCAGGAAAAGAACAAATTGCAGGGCTTCGGGGCTGTGCTGATTTTGTCTTTTTTGTCATGAGCTCCTCATATGTCTGAAACAAGCTGAAATTTGGCATGAACACTACGCATTGGAACATCTTCCGTCTAAAAAATTTAGATTTTTTTTTTTGAATTTATTGTTCACCAGGTGCAGATCAGTCTGCACCGAATTGAATATCCGCTGAAACTATACATGTTATATACATCATCCTGTTTTGGAACTATACACGTTCAACTCTCTAGTCGCATATTGACGAGTGATCGACAACTCCCTATAATACAAAAACAGTTTTGTGTCTCGCAATACTAGGAAAAGAATGGTCAACTCCATTAACTAATCGCATCTCGTGATTCAATCCTCTCACTTCGGAGCGTCACTGCAATCTTCGTTTGACTCGGCAGCGTCTCCGGCGGCGAGCAGCTGGAGCGCGGTGTCCACGATGGCAGAGAAGCTCTCCCGGTGCTTGCCGATGGGGACGCTGCCAGAGAAGACGTGGTAGCACTCCACCTCCGACGTCGTCTCGGCGATGGCCTCGAGCAGCCGCTCCATCCCGAGCTCCCGGAGCAACTCCACAAAGCCGCCGCCACCGCCGCGTCGGGGTGAGCTCGTCGTCATGAGCCAGACAATCTGCTGCACCACGAACCGCCGCATCCGTGGCACTCTGATCTCCGGGTACCTGTATTGCCGCAGGATGCCGACCAGCCGCTCCACGTACGCGCGCTCGTCCAAGCCGGCCCCGCGCAGCTCGGCGGTGAACTGGTCGACGTCGAGGAACCTGCAGATCTGTGTCGTCAGTCCCACGGACACTTCCAGGATCTTGTCTCGTCCCGTCATGGTGGCTCCCAGCACCTGAATGCCAAAGATAGATAACTGTGTCATGCACATGCCATGTCTAAGTAAGTAGAGCTTAAGATCATGTCAGCCATGGTTAGGTAGGATCACGCAGAAATACTACAATAACATGACCAAGTAAGAGATGTCGTACCGTGGGCATGGCCTTGGTCACCGTGCTCAGGCGCGTCCGATGCTCCTCTCCCGAGTAGGCGCAGAGGTTGCGCAGCACCCTCATGGCGTTCAGGCATCGAGCGTCGTGGGCGTCCAACGCGGACGCCAGCTGATCGAGCACGTCGGCCCTCTTGAGGATGGCGGCGCAGCTCGCCTCGCTCTCCAAGGCGAGCATCGCCAGCGCCTCGCCGGCTTCGTTCCCGAGCTCGCACTCGCCGGCGTTGAAGAATATCGACAGCAGCAGCTTGACGACGCCCCCGGTGCCGACGATAGTCTCCTTGGCCCTCTCGTCCATGGCCATCCCGGTGAGGACGTCCATGGCCAGCTTCTGCAGCTCCATGCGCTGGTGGCCGTGCTGCAGGACGCCACGGAGGTTGCTCACCGTGAACACGTTCTCCGCGACGTCTCGCCGGAGCGCCTTGCCCGTCGCCCCCGTCGTGTACACGAGCATCTTGATCACCTGGAGCGCGCGCTTCACGGAGCGCACCTGAGAGTCCGAGGCGCTCGGGTTGAGGAGCAGGGCCGGCGAGACGTGCGTGAACTCCACAATCTTGGCGAGCAGGCCGCGCGCGTTGCCGATCTTGCCGCAGTTGTCATGGTCCCTCGCCAGCTTCTTGAGTATGTGCAGGCCCAGAAGGTTGAACTGCAGGTAGTCGTACATCCGGTCCGGCACGGCGGCCGCGGCGGCGGTCCCCAGCGGGTGGTCCAGGGACGTGGGCGGGCCGCTGCCGGTGTAGAGCAAGGACATGACAGACTCGATGGCGCCAGGGATGCCAGACACGCGGAGCGCGTTCTGGCGCTTGCCGGCGAGCTTGGACACGACCTCGGCCGCGCACTTGCGCACCTCCTCCTCCTCGTGGCGCTTCCAGTTGAGCATCTCGACGGCGCGCTCGATGGAGCGCGGGTTGGTGCCGAGCTTGCGCAGCGTGTCGCGCGCGGAGCCCTTGCTGGTGGCCAGCTGCTGCAGGATGCGGACGCCGATGAGCTGCTCGTCGAGGAAGTCGGAGAGGATGAGGTCCTCGGCGAAGGTGACGAGGTCCATCTTGATGCCGTCGAAGATGCTTCCGTCGATGCACTGCGAGTAGGCGTCGTAGAAGAAGCGCTTGAGGGAGACGAGGCCGTAGGGGCCGAGCTCGCACTCGGCGCTCACCTGGTCGAGCAGCTTGCAGACGGACATCTTCCACGTCCAGTACGCCTTCTCCAGCAGGAAGAGCGACGCCTCCAGCAGCGCCAGGGCGTAGAAGAGCAGCAGCGCCGGCCGCATGTTCTCGGCCTCGTTGAAATCCTGGTTATTCCAGAGCCGCACCACCGAGAGCGCGACGCAGGCGAGCGCGGAGAGCACCTGCAGCCAGTTGAGCAGCCTGCCGATCTTCTTGGACACGAAGACCCAGCCGGTGTAGGGGAGCAGCGGCACGTCGGGGGCGTGCCAGGTGCGCTGCTTCATGAGGGCCACGATCTGGCGCTGGAAGAGCGCCGCCCTGGCGCGCGCGTCGCCGCCGCCGTCCCCGAGCGCGGCGGCCGTCTGCGGCTCGGCGATGGCGTGCGCGAGGCGGCGGAAGAAGCGGGAGCTGGAGCGCAGCGCGTTGCCGGCCGTGGAGGTGAGGGTGGCGTGGTGCTGCCACTCCAGCTCGTGGCTGCGGCTGAAGACGCGCGCCGCCTCGCTGACGAGGATGACGGTGATGCACCAGAAGTCGGTGATTTTGAGGTCGCTGGCGAAGCCGCCGAGCAGCACGACGGTGGCCCACGCGAAGTCCAGCTTGCCGAGCCCGCTGGCCGCCTTCTCTAGGACGGCGAGGCGGAGCGCGAAGAGCGTGAGGCGCTTCTCGGGAGGCTCCCGGCCGCCGCCCCGGCCCGAGCTTCCGTGGCCGCTGCCGCTCCCCGGCGTCATCTCCCGCCACGGCTCGGAGAAGGATATGGAGCCGCCGCCCCCGCTGCCCAGGCCGCCGCCGACCCGGTGCTGGACGATCTCGATGCTCGGCGGGTTCTTCTTCATGGCGCCGCCGTCGTCTTAGCTTGGTTGGAGGAGCTTCACGGATGGGAAGCCAGGCCAGGAGATGGCGTTGGATTTGGAGCGAATGCTTGCAAGCACGAGCTGGAGAACGTTTCTACTTCCACAGGCCGACGTACCGTACGTGGAACAGTCTGGCTAGGTCAACGGTCAACGAATGAAGAGATGAAGGCTACTAGTAGTAGTACATGAGGACGTGGAAGCAGAAGGCGCGAAGTGGCCCATGATTGGGTGTCCGGACGTGTCGAGGACGATGGCGACTTGATCGGCATATTATTCCATTCCACCGAGTTTTGTGGTTGGTGCAAGAAACAATCTCTGTCCATATATCTGACTTGTATGCATTCATGGGAACAACAACAACAATGTTGAGAGAGGAAGGTAAATGGGAATCTTCTTGTTGTGTTCGTAGATAAAACTCGGGTGAATGTCGTAAAAAAGGGACACAAACCAATGGAAACAGAGGTAGCTAAGCGAATCGTGGTTATCGGAGAAGGGGAGGAGCGTCCAAGACGGCGGCGGTGTGGACGGGTGGTGGCCCGGCCGCCAGCTTACTGACGTTGCCGTGCAAGCAAACGGCAGAATGCGATCGCATCAGCATCAATTGCTCCGTCGGCCCGCCCGGCCCGGGTCGATCTTCTTCTGTTCCAACGGGAACGCAGGGGGCAACGGAAACCGATTTCTTCAACGAAAAAAAACGAGTCTGTAGCCGCCGCCTCTATTTCCTCTTATTATCCACAAACTATTGGTACGTGTCAGCGTGAAAGCACAGCCACGGACGCTGGCGCCCGCCACAACTCATCAACATAAGCTTTTCTTCTACTAACTTGAATGTAGTTGATGGGATTGAGGCGAATTAGAGACAGATGCTTGTGTACAACGTTCATAAGATCTACTCCCTCCGTTTAGAATTACTTGTCGTAGAAATGGATGTATCTAGATGTATTTTAGTTCCAGATACAACCATTTTCGAGACAAGTAATTCCGAACGGAGGGAGTATTTGTTTTTTTTTTTTGACGAGTTGAAATGTTCATATGATTAGACTTGGGCAAGTGAGGGAGTAAGACAATGAAGGAACTCGAGCACTGGCTAGAGATTATTCGGGACGGCGTATCGTGAAAACTCACGCAAGCCGCCGCCTCCTCCTCCTCCACAAAAAGCTAGGGTTTTTGCCTCCCGCCGCCGCCGCCGCAGGTCCGCCTACTCTCCGATGGCCTTAGGGCCATGGGGGCATGATGGATCTCGGCAAGGGTCGGCGGAGGGCTCCGTTTAATCGTTCTTTCGGTTTGCTAGGGTTTGTGTCCCTTTCGGGAAGACGAGCGGCGGCGGCTCCCTCGAAGATGGAATAAAGGTCTCCCGCCTAGCCCCGTTCGGCGATCGTCTAGCATCGTTGGTAAGCGTGTGGAGGTGTGTCTCCGGCGGATCTATCTTTGATGGATTTGCTCGGATCTCGTCGTTGTTCGCTCACGTTCGTGTGTCTTGGATTGGATTTTTTCGATCACGTTATTCTTCATCCGCGACGGTTCTTTGTTGCAGTGCTGCGCTGGTCCCACGGGCCTTAGCACGACGACTTCCGACCGTCTACTACAACAAGTTGTGCCCGACTCCGTGATGGAGGCGATGATGGCGGCGCCTTCGGCTCGCTTGATCTTTGGTAGTTGTCGCTAGGTGGTCTACGGATCTGGATGTAATTTCTATTACTTCTGGTATTCGTTGTACTGCCATGATTGAAGATGAATAGATTGGAAATTTTCTTGAGAAAAAAAAAGACAATGAAGTAACTCTATCTTGATTTGGTCTGACGGCAACGGTTAAGTACTAGTACGACGTACGTGCATAGAATTTTCATGTCCGGGACGTGGTCACCACAGCGACACAAATTTGCCATATTTTTGCAAGAGATAGTTTATGCCCCCGATCGAACTGCAGATGCAGAGCCGTGTTCGCGGAAGCATCAAGCGTGCGTGGGTTAAAACGGGGACGCAGCCACGCAGGTGGTCACGACTTGCCGGCGCTCCTACTGTGTCTGTGGAAGGTTGGCGTGCAAGAAAACTGGCCCGAGCGCGCGGAGGAAACGATACCACGTCCATGATACATGCTCATGCGGACGAACTCGTCTGACCACACCTATGCGCGTGCATGGCCAACAGGAGACCAACAGGTTACGTGGCCACGACGCGGCCGCAGCCCGTGGTGCTGTGCGAGCACGACTATGGCACACGCCTGGACATCAATCACGCATCTCAAACTTAATCCAATCCCTTTAACCGCACGCCCGGAAAAGTTGGATCGCTCGAGGCGATCAAGGAGGCGACTAGGGGTCCCTTGCGCGCCGCCGGTGACGCCGTCGGTTCCCTCTCTCTGTCGGCCGCTCCGGCGGCGGGAGGGAGGGGGAACCTCGGGTCTGTTCACTAGGTGGGTGTGTGGTAGGGTTAGGGTTGAGGGAGACGCTGCCGAGGCCGTTGCGGTGGTGTCGCGTCAGAATAAGTTTCTCCGGGCTCCGTTCGCGGTCAGGCGAGGCTTATGCCTTCGTCTAGGAGCCAGCGGTGTTGGGGATCCCCGGATCTCGTCGAGGTCGCGGGCTATGGTGGTTGGAGGTCCATCGGCACTGGCCGTTTGATCCTCAGATGGGCGATGGAGGTAGGGAGGCGAAGACCTTTCTTCTTACTTGTTGGTACGATTTTCTTCTTCTTTGTTCTTCTCTCCTCTGCTGGCGTCTTTGGTGGGAGATCTGCTTTGCCGGGCGGATGGCGGCATGATCTTGGACCGGTCGGATGACTCGAGTTCTCTTCCTTCCGGAAGGACACTTTTCATGCATACTCAAAGCCAAAGATGGCGGCGATTTATTGCGGTGTCTTTGGATTGATGTCCATGCCCTCTCAGCGCTGGTGTCAAGAAAGGAGGAAGCAGCGTGGCAGCAATTGTACCGTGGTCGAAGATGATTACCTGTTTGCGACTGGTTGCAGATCCTTCTGCTGCAGGGGTCTTCTATCAAGATTCAGGGATGATGACAGGGCTCCGGAGATCTTCTTGTGTTATGGTTGTCTTAGGGTACTCTAGGTGTTTATGGTCTTTTGTTTTTGCGTTTCAGTGTGCTTGTAAGGGTCACCTATTCTGTACTGATTCGTGATTTGAATGAACAATTTCTCAAAAAAAAAAAAGACTTAATCCAATCCAACCTATGTAGACGTGGGAATAGTTTGGGTTGAAACCTTGGTTTCAGGTTGGTTTTGCTAAATAGTCTGAGAGTTTAAAGCAATCTAGTCCAGTTTGGGTTCCAAAATTCTTGTCTTAAATTTATCTAGATACGGATGTATCTAACATTAAAATGTGAATAGACACATTTGTATGTAGACAAATCTAAGACAAGAATTTTGAAACGGGGAGTATTATATAATCAGATGTAAGGATAACTCACAAATGGGCATTCCTTAAAAAAACTCAAAAAATGGGCCTGGATTTGACGAAGCCTTTTGTACATAATTCACAAATGGGCATGGATAGTTTTTCATATCGAAGGAATATGTCGGCTGGTCCTGTCCCCTGCATCAGACGGCCCACCAGCAGTCTGCCCACCCACCCAGCCGCCGCCGCCGCCGTCGCCGCCGTTTCCAGCTAAAACTCCGGGACCCAGTCCGCGTTGCGCGGGCTGCTCAGATGGATGCTGCTGGCGGTGCCGGTGGAGCGGTCGTCGTCGACAAAACGGAAGGGCAGGCGCCGCCCAGGACGCTGGTTGACTGGGCGCTGAAGATCCTCGACACGGCCGACCCCGACGAGAAGGCCCGGCTGGGCGACCTCGCCGCCGCCCAGTGGCTCCGCGGCGCCATCCCGCTCCCCTACGACCCGGCGCAGCCCGCGCGCGCCCCGCCGGACCGCCCGGCGCGGAGCGACGCGGTGCGGCTGCTCCCGCCCTCCCAGGCGCCCAAGCTGGGGAAGGGCGGCAGCGCGCAGAGCCGGCTGGCGATGCTGCACTCGCTGGCGCACATCGAGAGCTGGGCCGTGGACCTCTCCTGGGACATCGTCGCCCGCTTCGGCGCGCAGCTCGGCATGCCCCGCGGCTTCTTCGACGACTTCGCCCGGGTCGCGCAGGACGAAGGGCGGCACTTCGCGGTGCTCTCCGCGCGGCTTCGGGAGCTGGGGTCGCACTACGGCGCGCTCCCCGCGCACGACGGCCTCTGGGACTCGGCCATGCGCACCTCGCGCTGCCTCCTCGCCCGCCTAGCCGTCGAGCACTGCGTCCACGAGGTGAGCAGCCGTACCTCCCTATTTACCATTGGCATGAGGAATTGGGGACAGTAATTCGCTTAGCGATGCCCAAATTGACTCCATACATTGAGCAAGAGTCTTTCTACACGACTTTGCCATTGTAGGCTTGAGCAGCCAAAGCCTTGAAAGCTGAAACACCATTCGTTTTGTGAAATTCAGATGCTAAATCAATCGTCATTTCAGTTTCTTCTTTTATGGTTGGTTGCATAAAAATTATAGTAGTTTTGAAGACTAGTGTTCTACTTGAAACCTGGAATCTTGCAAGAGAACTAGTTTCTGACTTGTGTTGTTTATCGCTAGGAACTGGTCCAGTCCAGTGTAAGGATTATGAACCATCTGTATCTTCTTGTGTTCTCAATGCAAGAAAATGAGCTACCCGTGATAACTTAAGGACCAATTGATGGTTGGTAATGACTCTTCTTCTGATAAGGAAATGTTAGAATTACGATTGGAACGGATGAACTGAACTAACTTGCAATTTCCCGGGGTAGTATGAACAGAACCTTCAAATTTTATTTCTGAAAAACCTTCTAATTTTGTCGATTATCCAGAGAATAAATTATACCACTCCCTCCGATAATTTGTACTAAATCAGCGACAATTAATATGGATCAAAGGGGTTAGTACTATTCTCATGTATCTAAATGAAGATGTAAGAAGCCACCCTGGGGAGTAACCATGAGGAATGCCTGTAATGAAATATGTCAAGTGACTCTTCTAATAACCAAAAAATAAGAACTAGTTGATATGCTTTGCATTTTCCTTCTTTCTTATATTTCACTTCTGATTGGTTCATAAACTGCATATTGATTGTGACATTTGTACTTTGACGTGGTATCTGAGCTTTGGGTTATGGCCAATGGTATCAGACCAACCTTATGTTCTTCGTAAATCAAGATTTTGGACTGTTGGGGTGTGCATAATTTACTCCAGAGAAACTAGCAATCCTTGAAAAGCAATTTCTTCAGTAAAATTAGAACCAAGCTGAAAAATGTGTTGCAATGTTGGATTGAGTTGCTTTCTTTTAGTAAATTATCCACCAGATGTTCCTTTGTGTAATTGCGGTAACTGTCTATCAATGCGTTCAGTTAAGCTATCCTCATCTTTACATGCCTGTAATTTTGTGGAGTGATGGGAACAATTGGCATGTACGCCAATATCATTTGTTTTCTGCATGTGATAAACTCTAATCAACCCATTTGCACATATTTATTTCTGATAAATGCCCATTATGAACACAGGCTAGGGGATTAGATGTCCTTCCAACCACCATATCAAGATTCCGTGCTGGCGGGGATGAAGAAACAGCCAAACTACTCGAAGATATTATTTATCCAGAAGAGATAACACACTGTGCAGCTGGCGTTAGATGGTTTAGATACCTGTGCCTCCGGTCCCTCGCCAGCGATCCAATTGCACCTCCAGTTCCGCAGCCTAAACCCCAATGCTCTGCTGAGCTGCCAGAAGGTAGGACAGGTGATGATAATAAGACGTCTCAAGCGGTGCATGATGGATTGGCGGATAAGCCGACAGAAGATATTAATAGCCATGACGAGGCAGTTCAACAAGTGGGCGATGGACTGGCAAGGTGCAGCCTAGGCGACACCGATGAAATGGCAATCATTGAGAGGTTCCACAGGATCGTTAGAGAGCATTTCCGAGGACCCCTGAAGCCCCCCTTCAATGCGGAAGCCAGGAAAGCAGCTGGATTTGGGCCTGCCTGGTATGAACCCCTGGCGGTGAAGGAGGTAGAGACACAAGCAATCGAGCAAAGTGAGTAGTGTTTGTGCTGTTTTCCCTGTTACTGCTAGGGTAGAAGACACACAGTGGGTGCTACATCTTTCTTGCTGGCAGAGAGTGGTGAACTGGTGATCCTGTTTGTTTTGGCATTGGCAGACTGAATGATGTAGTGATGTACGCGAATTTTCACTGAATTTGTGGTGTTACAGTATTTGATTTAACCGTGGTGCATTTTTTTAGATACATGTAGTGTTTGGTTCTTTTCATTTTCGACAATATTGTTGAGTTGGTTCTTCTAGTAGCCATTTTACGCAACCACGTTATTTTCTCTGTACGGCCAATCGGAGAGGAGATGTAACCACATTTTATTTTCTGCGAATTACCCCGCTTTCTTCAAAAATCAATGTTCATTCGGATACAAATCATACAAACGCCTGACGGTCACACTCAGCGTCCAACATCATCACTAATCGCACTCCGAGCTGAACCTCTCATGCACAAAAGAGTAGCTTCAAAATCTTCACTTGGAGTTCAGTGAATCAGTTATATATTTTTGAGGCAATTCAGTGAATCAGTTATTACTATATGGTAGTAAAAAAAAGACAAATTGGGCTAAAAACGGAGAGGTACGGCGGGCCTATACATGATCAAATTGGGCTGCGCGAGCCCAGTAGCAGGGTATTGTCAACTTGGTCTTCGAAGGGCCGCCACAGCCAGGGGAGGGGATAAGCGAGGTTTCTTCCTGTTCTGTTGAAGCAGAGAGAGGAGGAGGATGCTCATGCTGCGGGCCGCCGGCGCCAGGGCGGCGTCCGCGGTCGTCGCCGGCGCCAGGAGGAGACCCGGCCTCCTGCCTGTCGCCGTCGCCGGTCTCGCGTCCTCCTCATCAGGACCACCATCGGGTGGGAAGAAGAGGAAGGGCCAGCGGCGGGGCGAGGCCAAGCCCCAGCCCCAGCCCTTGCCTGGGCGCTCCGAGATCCCCAGCAACAAGAAGGCCAACGCGAGGACGGCCAGGGACAGGAAGGCTCGCCCGGCGGAAGAGGCGCCGCAAGGGCTATCAGGCCAGGGCCAGGAGATTGAGCTGAGGAAGCAGCCGCCGGAGAAGCCGAAGCGGGTGGTGCGGTGGCGCTGCGCGACGGGGTGCGGCGCGTGCTGCAAGCTCGACAAGGGGCCCGAGTTCCCCACCCCCGACGAGGTCTTCGCCGACTTCCCCGACCACCTCCAGGTAGACCCGGTACCAATGGCGCGCGGCACCATTTCTGCTGTATCTATCTATGAACATACTGTACTACAAAAAGACTGGTTGTTGTTTGATAGATAGATGCAAAATTTCGGTTAATTTATGATGGAGCATGCTGAATTGCTGACCATGATCGCAGCTGTACAAGAGCATGATTGGCCCTGATGGATGGTGTAACAACTACGACAAGTCCAACCGAACCTGCAACATCTACGAAGGTGCGGTAGTCTTCAGAATGAGTCCTCCTGGTTTTAGTCTTCAGCGCAGTGCACATGTGTAAACAAAACTGATGCTGTTATGGCTGATTTCCTGGGTGTTGTAGACCGGCCATTCTTCTGCCGGGTTGAACCGAAGGTTTTCGAAGAGTTCTTTGGCGTGCCACGCAGCAAATTCGACAGGGAAGCCTGCAGGTTTGCTGGCTCTTGTGTTGTTGTTCGTGTATCTTAGTTCTTCGGGATGCTGAATTGATTTATCTGCTGCCTGTCTTTTCCAGTGCTTGTGTGGATAACATCAAGATGGTGTATGGCCAGGACTCTCCTGAGCTTGGAAACTTCAAGCGGGTCATAAGGGAAGAAAGTAGTAAGCATGAAGCAAGCATGAACCAAGTTAAATTGTTGGATACCACAAATACTACTGGTACCTGATTGATTACCGAGTGTAGAGTACTCACTCATTGAAGCAGTTGAAAACTGGAACACAAATACCGGTACCTAATTCTCTCACCTATGAATGAGTCTACATTTAAGTTAAGAATCCTGTTCTGCTCAGAGCTGGGTTTGTTCTTTGTTTACTCGGAGTCTGCGGTGTCAAATTTTGATGGTAACAGCCTCGTGTCATTCTAAGTTTGGTTCTGAATGATATCATCTTTTGGCCCTTTCTTTTTGATTCTTTGTAAGAAATACTTGGATATATAGTCCACCAGAAAGCACATGAACTCACGCTAGCATGCAATTTGCTTCATCGTCCAATGACATTCAACCAATACATGAACTCTGCCATCCAGCAAAGCAAATTTGTGCGCGCAAAAGATGCTCTGATGTGTTCATATTCGTTGATGCGCGCAAAAGGCTAGTGTCAGGATATCATGCTAATTTTTTTGTCACGACCAAACCAAATTAGATCATCTGACACAGATCTGTCTGGAATTGATTGATAGTTCGACACTTATGACCAAGCAATCTAATGATTAACAAGAGGTACACGGGAATTTACAACACAAAGATATCAGTTCTTTTTCTCAGATCTGTAGACATAAATTTGTAATGGCCGTGCCAGCCATACATAGTGCTCCCTCTTAACATGTCATGTGCCGGCCATTAGTGATTCTTGGATCTCTTCGAGTGTTCTCCCTTTAGTTTCTGGCACTAGCCTTGCCACGAACAACACAGTAACCAGGCTCGCTGCTGAGAACAAGAAAAATGTGCCTACACATAGAAATAAAAACAAACTGAAGCAAAAACATTTACTGGAGAACTATTGAGTGGTAAGTGGAACCAAAGCTCATGGGAGAAACGAAGCAACATATACTTTTGTAGAAAAAGATATACAAACCTTGGCGATAACTCCTTTCCAAACATATTTTTGCTAATGGGCTATTATTCGGCTATCACATGAGTGGGTAATGGTGGATATTCTACTTTCTTTTCAACTGTCCTACTTATACTAGGGTTGAACATGCTTACCTGCAGAGTTCCAGTCCATAAGGAAGCTGAACGAATACGATATCACGAATGAACCAACCCAACTAACCAGGGTTACCAAGCTTCCTGCTATTCCTTTCATGTTGATTGAGAATATCTTTGCCAATAAACAATGAGATGTCGTCAGTTACAAACGTGGGCTCCTTACAGATTACCAGGAATGTGAGATTGAGAATATCTTTGCCAATAAACAATGAGATGTCGTCAGTTACAAACGTGGGCTCCTTACAGATTACCAGGAATGTGAGCATCATCCCTAATTAACTTCATGGTGATATATCATACCTCGGACATGATAACCCAAGGAACAGGTCCCATTCCAATTGAGTATGCCACATAGTATGCCTATTCAGTAAGGAGTCAGAATTTACATATCTGGAGTTCAAACATGTTAGGCCAGCAAAAATTGCCATCTTAGACGTCTAGGTGGTGATGAACTATGTACACAATTTTTCATTTTTACATTGGGATCACACAAAATTATTGATGTTTTAGTTACTTAATTTTTGTACCAGTATGCCGTAAAGAGCCAATGTAGGAACCAATTGTGTGTACAATCCTTGTGCCTGTGATCATGAAAACATAGAAAGTCAATACTCTGTATAATGATAGGCACCGGACATTCTGAAATGTGAATTCAGGTCACGTTTATTCAACTATTTATTTTTGTCGATTTGATCTGCTTGATCTGTTGATATTTCACCCTTCAATCATGTTTATTTAATAGAGCCTCATACATGGAAGTTGGTGCTTGTGCAGCTTGGTATTTTTGTCCCATTGCCAAATACTCCGTTCTAGCTGGGAACTTTAATAACTGCGGTTACCTTATGTTTTACATTCAGGCACTACTATTATCAGATAGTTAAGATCCACATGTCCGCACCGCCATTGACGCGGTTTGAGAAATATGAACTATGTGATGAACAAATCAACTTAGTGTTGAAGGAGACAAAAATTGGCGAGCAAAAAGACCAGCCAGAACTTCTAAAAACTGTGGCAAGTTTCTTCCCGAGATTTCGTAATGGCTTATATTAGCAACTTAGCATCAATAAATGATTTCCAGTTCAAATTTTAAGTTGGACTGCCCCATGGAATAAACAAGTTTACGGTTACCTTGAAGTAGAATGATAGCCCAGTAAGAAAGCAGCCCACAAATGTGCCAGATGAAGACACCTAATTAATAGAAGAATATAAAAAAAAATGAAGCTTTCTTTTTAGGTAAGTGCATCAGCTCAGTTTTGAAGTATCCATACCAGTAGAAGGGTTCTTCTTCCACTCCTATCCATGAGAAGGGCCCCAAGTAATGTGGTTGGAATCTGAAATAATTATAGCTATAGAAATTGATACAGCCAGCAAGCCAGTTACAGTTATTGACGAGAATAGCCAATCCTGAACCTGAATAATGCCGATCAATGTGGTCCCAAGTTTACCAGAAAACCCTGAAGTTCAGGGGAAGAACAATTACAGAATGTTTCCTTCATCAGTAAAATGGCACAATTAATTTGGTAGCATTTGGATACCTGCAGATGAAAAGATATAGCTTGTATAGAAGCCTAATGCGTTTATTCCCCCCCAGTTGCTGAAAGACCTTCAGGCCGACGCCCACCTGTGCATCAAAGCTAGAACTTCTTTCATGATGATGAAAAATAAGATCTTTCGGAAATGAAGTAGGTTGATGGAATTGCTTAGTTCTTACAATGACTGCATACATATTTTTCCTGTGAAACAAATCCTGAATCCTGGCCTTAGGTAAATCCTGAACTGATTCAACGTACTCCTGCATAAGAATAAGACATTGTTTTTTGGAATATCCTCTTCCCCAAATTATATATTGATAAACGGAGCAATTTAGGGTAGAAGCCAACTGTAATCTCAGTAGCCTCTCCAGATATATCAGCCTTTTCACCCCTAAGCTTTTGTAGTGAAGCACGGAATTCTTTCTCTCTCCCGATGTTGGCCTGTCATATTGTTGAAGAATGAACTTCATAACGAAAACCTACTATGAGAATCTATAACTTCAGTAAATGTTTTACTTTTTTGAGAGATAACTTCAGTAAAGGTTAGCTATTCATTAGGTTCTGTTTCACATTCGATTATTCGCTTGCATATACTCTCTCCGTCCCGAATTACTTGTCGCAGAAATGAATGTAATAGATACATCCATTTCTATCCACTTACATTCATTTCTGCGACAAGTAATTCGGGACGGTGGGAGTATTTGCCACTATGCGACCATGTGACACACCCAAGTTAGTAATTACAACCAACCATACCAGCCACCTTGGAGACTCGGGAATGAAGGGAAGACCCACGAGGAGGAACACACAAGGCACTAATCCTGCACAAACATGCAAATGTTGTGCTGATTTTTCTTGGACAATGGTCATGCCATTCCATATGCAGGTAAGATGATAATGGATACTATTTATTACCCACGATAACCAAAGAGCGCCACGAAATCGTTGCTCCAATGATGTAGGCAGCTGAACACCCTGAACAAATAAACAGCTGCACTTGCAGATGAAACTGTCAGTTTCAAACCCTTTCTAACATTTTGTGCACATTGTCCAGCTGTCTCCAACCTGGTTTGAGGCTGCAAGGCCTCCTCGGAGATCCTTTGGTGCTATTTCAGATATGAACACAGGTACCTGTGCATGTGGGTAATGTTTAGTGCTGTAGAATGCTACTATGTCGATCAAGTGGCGAATAAACAGTACAGTTTTTGATCAAAACAGCATGAAAAGTCAGGTGCGTATTGAGAGTTAAGAGGGAGATGCTCACCACATAAGAAAGGACCCCTGTACAGTAGCCCAGCAAGACTCGTCCCAAGCAGAGCATCGTTGCGCCCTTCATGTCATGAAGGCACAGTTTTTCAAGCTCTTGAAACAACAAACGACATCTGTAAACGAAATTAGCTCATGGAGCAAGAAATGTAAAAAAAATGTATATACCTTGGCTAGGCATATAGCAAGCCAACCAAAAATGCCTACAATTGCTGCCAGCCGCATGGTCTGTGGCAAAGGCAAATGGCACAGATATTGTGAGGACTATGCCAGCCATCAATTCAAGTAGTATGAGTTGGGTAAATAATTCACCATTTTGCGCCCAAGAGTGTCTGCAAGGCGGCCACTGGTCAGAGCGCCGACCATTGCACCAACCGTCAAGACAAATGCAAAGATGCCATACTACAAGGGCAATCATCAATCGCAATTAATCTTTTTATTAAAGCAATGAAGATCATGACCATCAGGATCTCTAACAGAGCATCGACAGCGAATGCAATACCAACTCACCAAATATCTTTACTAGCTCTTCTGTGAATACCTGTGTTTTGGAAAGGGGTTATTTCTGTGATTAAATTCGTCAAATTTGGTTATAGATGGGTTATTGGTGATGGGGCCAAGTGTGATTTTGGAAGATACTTGGTTTGGTTCATCCCCCCTAGCAGTATGATTTTGGGATTTGTATCTTATCTTCAACGAAAAAAAGCACAACTGTCCAGGCTGCCTGGGATGGATCTCAACTTAAACTCACCTTTAGGCCTTGTTCGGTTAAACCTCTCCTGGAGGGGAGTGGAGAGGTTTGGAGGGGAATGAGTAAGATTTTGACTTGTATGGGATTTAATCCACCCCAATCCACTTCAATCCCCTTCAATTTTGTTGCAACCGAACAAGCCTTTAGGAGATCTTTCTCACCAGCCATTATGGAGAAGTGGTATGAACTGGTAGAGGTAGCCAATAGTGTTAATTTTAGCTCTGATGTTGACTCTCTGTGATTTGGCAGCTGGATAATATAGGTCAATACTCCACTAGCAGTTCATTATACAGTATTATTAATTTTAGAGGGGTTCAATCTGTTTTCATTCCTGCCGTTTGGAAGCTTGAAGAAAGCCAAGAACGACGTCTAGTTTTGGCTAAAAGAGAGCCTCGCCTGGTCTTGCTTTCTGAACTCGTTGGTTGTTTGTACTCCCTCTCCAAAGAAATATAAGAGCGTTTAGATCACTACTTTAGTGATCCAAACGCTCTTACATTTCTTTATGTAGGGAGTAGTATTTAGTTCGATGTTTGTTTTCAGTTTGCTGCCTGCGTGCAGTCCCTGTTTTTTTGCCTTGATACTCTGCCTGGTTGTAACTTGGGAGTTGATCTGGACATGTTTTGCATGCTGTATGGTGGTTTCATTATGATTAATGAAACCGGGGAGGTTCTCCCTGATCTTCTAAAAAGATCTAACAGGGCCTTTTGTTACAAACAATATCTTTCTTTAGTTCCAATAGAAATGGCAGAGCTCCTGCCCTCGCCTGGTTTCGTCTAAACCCTACCACTAAGTAGGGATGTAAACAACACACCGTTTAACCCCGCTTATCGGTCTAACAGTCAACAACTTTTTTCCTGGGAAAACAAACTATCGAGCTAACAAAAAGAATTAAACGGGCTTTGCAGTGCTGTTTATCACGCCATTTAGATGCCTACCCCCAAGCTCTAATTTTCTTGTTGTGTCTTGAGTGTTTGTAGTTTGGTTTTCACCAAGTTTTCTTATATGAAATGACAGAGGTCCTGCCCTTGCCTCGGCAAGCATTTCGAAAAGAAAAGAAAAATACGAAGTGAAATATTTTTTGAATGATGGCATTCCTCGTTGGATCAAGCATAAGGCGAGCATCGTCATTCCTCGTTTGATCAGATAAATTTGCACCTGTATTGTATTGCTGCCACTGCTATTATACCAATCATATATATTCCTAGCAACTATACCTAGAGCAACGGAAAACGGGGAAAGACGGGTGGTTTTGTGCCAGTCAACCAACCTGTGAATTGGACAGTCCAATGTCGCTCACAATTCCAGCCTGGGCCGGCGCAGAATACCCAACCTGCATATTACACACTGAATCATAGCCACATCGGAAGCGAAGCAAATCCTGATCTCTTGGTACAGACTTACACATGTGCCGAACTCGAAGGAACCGCACACGGCCACCGCGGTGCTGAGCAGGACCATCTGCAGCGACCCCTCCTCCGCGCCCTCCCCGGCCCGAGCGGCCGCCGCCACAGCCGTGGCTCTCCGCGTCAGGCCGGATGCGGCGCCAGCGGTCGCCACTGACGGCAACCGGCGCGCAGAGGCAGAGCAGCCGCCATGCCGTGCGGCGGCGTACTGCCCGCGCCGCGCCCGGCGGCTGCGTTCGAGGCCTGCTGCGGAGCGGCGGGCGAGGAGCGGCGGAGCGGTCGATGGAGGGAGCGCGGCAGCCATCCGTGGCATCCAACTCCAAATGCTGGGGATCACGTATTTCTGGTTGCGCAAACGTGATCTCGTCATCCTCATAATTTTACGCGGCAACACGTTTTCGGTTCGGACGCTGAATCAAATTCTCTGAAATAAAGTCTGACATGTAGTAGTATCTCTTTTCATTCCATCTACAGAGACAGTGTGCAGAGTCTGAAGTTGAAACTGCAACAGGAAAATACTTCTCCCAGCATGCACCCGTGCCGTTTTGAGCAACCCCAGAAATTCCGAAAATCGGAAGGGAAAAACACGTATATGCAGGGCAAGCAACATGCAAATAAGTATATGAGTGAAAACCCATGTGAAATGCGAGAACTAATCCACCATTCGAGTCAGCTGACCCCACTGCGTCAACATATAAGTATCCTGAAACAAGTTTTACTCCGATGTACACTGGCTTCCAATAACTTGACAACCCGGCTAATTTTATCTGATAAGTAGATGACTAATAACCTGGCAAGCAAGTGATAGTAATCCGGCAAGTACTGATGGAAAAAGGTTATCAAAGCATTACCCGCAAAAAAAAAACACATTGACATGGGATCTAATTTTGTATACATCACGAAAAGAAAGCCAATGGGCGAGAATGGAAAGAACTAACCAATGTGTATTTGGCAACAAGGAAAGGATGTCATGCGCGAGTTGCGCCATTGCGATTACGGCACAAGGATGACAAAATCGAGAGCCTAATCTTCTTGGTGCGGTAGTGCGTCCCAAGGAAAGGATGAGGTCGGCGAGGTTGGGAGGGGGTTAGGGGATCTCCAACACAGATTCTCAAAACGCATGTGAACATCTGAACTGAGGTGTTCGGACGATGTAAGACATTCAACACAGTGTCACATCGGTCCGCGAACACCTCTACGTGTCTGAAGTTCAATTCCCGTAAACCGAAAACAAACCAGGAGGATTTGTGAGAGTCTGGACATCCGTCTGCCCAATCAAAAGCCACCATGTACGCCTCTCCACTGCGTTCGCGCAGGATTTGACAGAAAGTTGTTATTGATTGGCGAAAAGAGAATGATTAGCGCATGCATTTGACGGAAGGTTGTTTAGCATGTATTGGACGGAAAAACTAATAATCAGCCCACGAAATTTATCGGAGGCTACTAAGACCAAAGTAACAAATTACGGACGATTACTAATCATATTACTCCACAATATGGTGAAATGCTACCAAGACCAAAGTGCTAAATGATGGAAGGCTACTTATCATGTTACTCTACAATTTGGCGAAATGCTACTAAGACCGAAGTGCTAAATGACAGAAGGCTACTAATCATGCTACAATTTGGCGGAAGACTACTAAGACCAAAGTGCATAATTTGTCGGAAGGTACTAATCATGTCTACTAAACAAAATGCATAATTTGATGGAAGGCTACTAAGACCAAAGTGCACAATTTATCATGACTACTAAACGAAATGCATACTTTGGTGGAAGACCACTAATCTAGGTTTCTTTAAATTTAAAACAAACGAACATTTGAGGTATAGGGTTGGATGCCCGACTGACATCAGTTCAGACTGATCAGCTAACAAATAATGTGCCCGCTTTAAGTATCGACGTTGAAGGACGCCCTTAGTTGCTAAGAGGGGGAAAAAGGTACATGGACGAGGGCGATGCCGTTGTAGCAACGCCCAACGGTTGCAATGCTCAATGCTTAGGAGACACGAAGAATCAGGGAGCCGAGTGGATGTAGTGATCAGGTTCTTCGGATTACTGAGAGGGCGGCGGAGAATGTACATAGTTGACTTTTTTTGCGTCTAGAGCTTCAACACAAAATGAATCAAATATCAAAATATCTTAGAAGAGACTCATTTTCATCATGCCTGGTGCTGAGACGCCATGCTAGATAGCATGACTGAAAGGATCGATATAGTTGACTGGAGGGGGGGGGGGGTGAATAGGCAACTAACAATTTTTAGCTTTTATTTACCAAATTAAACTTTGCATCAAAGTAGGTTGTCTAGATATGCAACTAGGTGAACAACCTATATGATGCAACAACAACAAGCACACGAGCAAGCAAGGGATACAACACAAGTAAGCTTGCGAAAGTAAAGGCGTGAGATAACCAAGAGTGGAGCCGGTGGAGACGAGGATGTGTTACCGAAGTTCCTTCCTTTTGAGGGGAAGCACGTCTCCGTTAGAGCGGTGTGGAGGCACAATGCTCCCCAAGAAGCCACTAGGGCCACCGTATTCCCCTCACGCCCTCACACAATGCGAGATGCCGTGATTCCACTATTGGTGCCCTTGAAGGCGGCGACCGAACCTTTACAAACAAGGTTGGGGCAATCTCCACAACTTAATTGGAGGCTCCCAACGACACCATGAAGGTTCACCACAATGGACTATGGCTCCGAGGTGATCTCAACCGTCTAGGGTGCTCAAACACCCAAGAGTAACAAGATCCGCTAGGGATAAGTGGGGGGAATCAAATCTCTCTTGGTGGAAGTGTAGATCGAGGCCTTCTCAACTAATCCCGAGCAAATCAACAAGTTTGATTGGCTAGGGAGAGAGATCGGGCGAAAATGGAGCTTGGAGCAACAATGGAGCTTAGAGGTGGAAGAGGTAGTCAATTAGAGGTAGGAGACACCCCTTTTATAGCTATGGAAAAGATCCAACCGTTATCCACATGTCCAGCCCGCGACATGCGGTACTACCGCTCCAGGAATGCGGTACTACCGCAAGGCCACGCAGTACTACCGTGAGGGACCACGGTACTTGTGACGCCCGGATAGTTACGCTACAGTAACCCTCTCCTAATGATGCCATGTCACCGTTGTCACTTTAGTCAATCTCGCGATGGTTCAAAAACGATTCAAATTCAAATTTAAAATAAAGACAAACAACAAAAGTTTTCAAACTTTAAAACTAAAATGTTCGAGTCGTGCTAAATAATGCAAAGGTGATTGTGGTGAAGAAACCCCACTTTTATAAAATGTTTAAATACTATCAGATGAATAAAACAGCAGCATAAATAGTTATTTAAATACCTTTTCTAATTAATAAAATATCAAACTAAATTATTCGAGGACTTGACTTTTTGTGAAAATGGCCTAAATTGAATTACTAAATTAGATGCCAAGTATAGATATTTTACAAAAAAAATAAAACAATAGGAAACAAAGACAAAATAGAAAAGAAAACTAACAAAAAGAAAAGAACCCCCCGGGGCTCCGGCCCAGCAGGCCATCAACCCCACTGGGCCAACCCATCAGGCCCAGCCGGCCACCCCACTTAACCCCCTCGGTCCACTAACCGAAACCCTAACCCCCACTGCTCCCCCGATCCCCCCACTCGTCCCACTCCTCCCTCTCGCCCTTCCCCGATCTGGATCGGGGCAACCCCCCCAATCCCATCGCCCCATCGCCGCCTCGGCGTCGCCGTCACCTCCCTCGCGGAGCCGGCCCCCTCCTGTCGCCCCACCGGCGCCCTTCCGCCCGTCCACGACCACGCTGACGCGGGACCCCGCCCGGAGCTACCTCGCCCTCACCGCACGAGGACCGCGTCGCCGGACTGCCTCCTCGACGTCGTCGTCTCCGTCCTCCTCCTCAACCCCCACTGCCTAGACCCCACGACCCCTTGGTGAGCCCCCGGCATCTCCTCCTCCTCCCCTGCTCGCAACGGCACCCTGCGCACGACGCCGCCTCTGTCGGCGTGTTTCGCCCGCCGCCTCGCGACGCCTTTGCTCCTCGACGCGCTGGGCACGCCCGCAACCGCGCCCGACGTCCGCGGCTCTCGCTTTCATTCTTTGGCGCTCTCCTCCCGCCTACGCTCGGTCGTGTCGTCAGACTGCGACCACGTCGCTGACTTCGTAGCCCGCTCTGCTCCTCGTCTGTCGGCGCCGTTGCGCGCCGCACCACTCGCTCCGCCCGTCGTGGCGGTGCTCCCCCCCAGTGGGCTCTGGTGTCTGGCGCCCCTTCGCCCTTGCAGTTAGCCCACCCCACTAAGGCCCCTAGGGCCAGCGACATGGGGCCCCACCCACGTAACGTTTAAAAAAAGAGTATTAAAAATAAAATTAATAGATAAAATAAAAATGATTTAATAAAATTAATTATTAATTATCTAATGAATTAATTAAGTTAATTAATCCTACTTAATTAGTAATTAAACTGTTAGTCTAACTAAGCAGTAGTTAGTTAACCTAACCCTAATTAATTAAACAGAGTATGACAGGTGGGTCCCACACGTCAGCCTGACCAGTCAACACCTCTGTTGACCGATGATGTCATGCTGATGTCATCTTGATCTTGATAATACTATTTTCGAATTTAATTAATAATTAATAAATTAGAAAATGATTTAAAAACTTTAAAAATTAATATAAAATAAATCGTAGCTCGGATGGAGAAACTTTGTACATGAAAGTTGCTCAGAACGACGAGACGAATTTGGATACACAGCCCGTTCGTCCGCCACACATCCCTAGCGTAGCAAACACGCAACTTTCCCCCTCCGGTTCATCTGTCCGAAAACGCGAAACACCGGGGATACTTTCCCGGATGTTTTCCCACTTCGCGGGTATTACCTACTGCTGCGTTAGGTCACCTCTAGCACCGCGTATTGCCATGCTACACTTTGTGATACTTTGATTGCTCTGTTATTTATTGTGTTCCCCCTCCGTTACTTCTTTCCGGTAGACCCCAAGACTGCCGACGACCCCCTAGTTCGACTACGGAGTTGACGACCCCTCCTTGCCAGAGCAACCAGGCAAGCCCCCCCCCTTGATCACCAGATATTGCCTATTCTCCTCTATACTGCGTGCATTAGAGTAGTGTAGCATGTTACTGCTTTCCGTTAATCCTATTCTGATGCATAGCCTGCCATTGTTGCTACATCTATTGATACCTTACCTGCAATCCTAAATACTTAGTATAGGATGCTAGTTTATCATCATTGGCCCTACATTCTTGTCAGTCTGCCTTGCTATACTATCGGGCCGTGATCACTTGGGAGGTGATCACGGTATATACTATACATTACATACATACATACTATACAGATGTTGACTAAAGTCGGGTCATTTCGAAGAGTACCATGAGTGATTCACAGATTGAAATGAAAGGACCTTTGTCTCGACGCCCTCTGTGTGGATCTTTGTGGCGGAGCGACAGGCGAGTTGAGACCACCTAGGCGAGAGGTGGGCTGGCCTGGTCGGCGTCATGGTTGCTTCATAATAACACGCTTAACGAGATCTTGGTATTTGATCCGAGTCGGCCATTTGGTCTATACGCACTAACCATCTACGTGGGAGTAGTTATGGGTATCCGGCGTCGTGGTATCACCAAGCCTTCGTGGCGTCAAGAATCGAAGCGGCGCGCGCGGATTGGATCGAACGCCACTAGGCTAGGTGCGCTTCCGGCCGCCACGCAACGTCTTGGTGTGCTCGAGGCGATGGGCCCGGACCCTGCGTGCTTAGGTTGAACCGGCGTCTTGACCTCTCTGTTGTGCCTAGGTGGGGCTGCGGCGTGTTGTTCTTCCGAGGCGGGCATGACCCAGAAAGTGTGTCCGCCAAATGGGATCGGCGTGTTGGGTTATGTGGTGCACCTGCAGGAAGTTAATCTATTCGAATAGCCGTGTCCCTCGGTAAAAGGATGACCCGGAGTTGTACCTTGACCTTATGACAACTAGAACAGGATACTTAATAAAACAAACCCTTTCAAGTGCCAGATACAACCCGGTGATCGCTCTCTAACAGGGCGACGAGGAGAGGATCGCCGGGTAGGATTATGCTATGCGATGCTACTGGAGATGCTACTTGGAGATGCTACTTGGAGATGCTACTTGGAGGACTTCAATCTACTCTCTTCTACATGATGCAAGACGGAGGCTGCGAAGCGTAGTCTTGACGGGATTAGCTATCCCCTCTTATTACGGCATTGTGCGATTCGGTCCATCGATATGGCCCTTTACTCATATACCCATGCATATGTAGTGTAGCTCCTTGCTTGCGTGTACTTTGGATGAGTACTCACGGTTGCTTTCTCCCCTTTTCCCCTTTCCTTTCTTTACGGTTGTCGCAACAGATCTTTGGAATCCAGGCGAGGCGCCACCGTCGATGGCGACTACTACCTCGAGGTGCCTACTACTACGTGCGAGTGGCGGCGACGACTGTGAGTAGTTAGGAGGATCCAGCGGGAGGCCTGCGCCTCTTCGATCTGTATCCCAGTTTGAGATAGCCTTCTTAAGGCAAAGTTGTTTAACTTATGCGTACTCAGATATTGTTGCTTCCACGACTTCGTCTATGATCGAGCACTTGTATTCGAGCCCTCGAGGCCCTGGCTTGTATTATGATGCTTGTATGACTTATTTATGTTTTTAGAGTTGTGTTGTGATATCTTCCCGTGAGTCCCTGATCTTGATCGTACACGTTTGCGTGCATGATTAGTGTACGATTGAATTAGGGGCGTCACAAGTTGGTGTCAGAGCCGACTGCCTGTAGGAATCCCCCTTCCACACTCCTTGGCCAAAGTCGAGTCTAGACATTGCAAAACTTTTACTAACATGGCTGTGCGGCCCATGGGCCCACGTCGCCATTGGGTGGTATTAGGATCTTTTACTCCTCGACCTTTAATCTGGAACTCTGATCTCTTTTCTATTCGGGTTAAATGAATTTTGCTAAATCTAACATTAGGATCTCGTTATCACTTTCACCCGGAGAGCTCCTTATTACTAAGGATCGTCTGCTGCACATGAAGACCCTGAAGATACTCACCGCGGTTAACCCGAGAACTTGTCTTCATCGCATTTGCAATTCCCCTTCCACCGTCAACCCTTATGGATAACTACTTGTAGTTGTTATTCTTACATTCATCCCCAGTTAGTCTTGTTATTACAAGATACCCCCAAAATACTCTACATTGTTTCGATAATCCTTTAAGCTTATTGCCTTACTGTTCTTTGTCACCTGCATACCCCTACGGATAATTCTCGCACTTATCGAGTATCCGCTTATCCCCAGTTGTTCATATGCTTTTCAAATTACTTGGAAATACTACCCGATCTTCCGAGTATCCTCTTCAAACTATTTCTCGGCAAATACTTGTCTGCTTGCATTATGGATGCTTTCCATATGTGTAGCAATATTCATTAGTATCCTTTGACACGATCATTTTGATCCTATCGATTCAACATGTGTGTGAAAGCACACAATCATCAGTTGATCCTTTTAAATTATCTTTCCGGCTCAGACATCATTTTTGAACATGAGCTGGTTCTCGACCAAACTATTTGTCGTCAATTGTGCCTCTGGTCTATCCAACTTATCCATCCTTGATCAGATCGTCTGCTTCTGATCCCTTGTTTTGGAAATCATAATTCCTTTGTTATCTAAGCATCGAATTGTTCAAATGTTCTATAATATGATGCCCGTGCATTCTTCTTCCTCTGGTTGAGTATCGATGCTCACATCAGATCCCTTGTGGACCATCGGTTCCTTTGTTGGATTCTATCCGACAGTGTCCTTCATATTGAATAACCTTGAGAACCTTTCCATGGGTATATAATGCCTTTGGTAAATTGTATCATCTGCTTTTGAACTTGCTCTATTATCGAGTTTGTGTTAATTACTCCTAAACTTCATGGTATATGTTCTAAGAAGCCCCGATGGCTTGAACCTATGCCTTCCTTAATATGTGTGAACTCGAAAGTTTTCATGAGCCATACTCTTCTGATGTTTCGCCGGATAAAATTTCAACACTGCAACTTCATCGAACGCGAGAAGTGAATGAAAGGTTATGCATTGGAAAAGTGGGAGTCGACCTTGAACCTTGCGTTCATGCCCCTGGACACGATGCTGATCTTATCATGGATGCTTCTCTTAAACCCTATTCGGTATAAGTTATCTTATATATGGGAATTGGTCTTTTGCAACCGTGGTTCCGACCATATTTTCTTCTTGATTCCATTTCTCAGACAAGTTAGAGTACTTGTCTTCTGTAGAGCATTACCCTAGTCCAACCTCTACTTTGATCTGTCGTCGAGTATTACCCCCTGGAATCTCGAGATTATCATGTAATTGCATAACTTCTTATGAGTTCTTCATCAACTGCTACCTTCCCTTTGATTCCAATTTTTCACGGGCTCTGAGTTATTAAACACTCAAAGACACCGATAACTGAACCAAGTCCGCACTACGGTTCAACAACTCTTCAGTAAGCTTCTATAAGTACGAGTTTGCCTGTTTGGCTATATCATTGTCGTGATGATTTTAACTGTGCCCCGGTCCTTCTTCCCGGAGCACAACTTTCGGCGATGAGCTAAGCTTTCGCCAATTTCCTCGTCTTATCGTTTCACCTTGAACAACAAACTTGACCCCGAGTTTGTGTTGTATCTGTGGCTCCAATAATCTTTTGCTGCATAAGTCCTTTTGCTTGATGTAGTCGCTGTTCAATTGCTTCTTTGTGGAGCCTCTCGACAACATGTGTCGTGATCATCATCAACATTTTGACTCCTTTCAGGATATCAATTGAATTCATGATGAAAAATACCATCCTCGCCCTCGATGATTTGTGTTATCATCGGCCACTTTATTGCCTTCCCTCCAACACAAACTTGATCGTGGTTTGTGTTGTACCTTGAGCTCCTCGCTATCTAGCTCATGTTCTGTTTTACCTAGGAGTATTACCATCTCTTTTATGTCAAAAATGTGGTGAGAATTTCACCACCTCTTAAGAATTCTTGATATAATAACACTTCTCGCCATCTCCGTTCATTCCTTGATCCCCGTGTTGTTTTTAACCGGAATACCGACAATTGGTTTGTGATGTGTAAATTCTAAACTTCTAGCAACCCTATTGCTTTGAAGTTATTGGTCTATAGTTTCACTCTAAGTCTATTGCTTATCGAATCATCATTCGAACATTGATCGTGCTACCTAGTCCAGATTTTTGGGTGCACCCTTCTATCATTATTAAATTATGTATGTTTTCCTCGAGCATACATCATTATACCATTTGATTTGACAAATACTATCTCCTTGTTCACATGATTGTGGAAATCCATCTTTTTGGAATTCTCCAGGGATTGGCGCCGAGTCCATCAGTCACCTCCTCACCCTCTCCTTGGTTTGATGATGAACTCTTGTTTCAGAACTCGCTTTCATAGTTCATTTCCCCGGGAATCTTACAATGTCATCTTGTCAATTTGCGTTGCACCTTTTCTTCTCAGGCATCCCGTGTCCGAGGTATCTTGACTCCAATCAGATCTGAATCTCGGTCAGATATGATGGTTGGAACATATTTTCAAGAGTTATAACATTGATCCTCATATGACCCAGTAAGGTGATGTCATGCCTAGCACACTTGACCGGAGGACCTATTGTTATAGTATCCTCTTTAGCAATGTTACCCATTCTTTCATGAGGAAATTGTAAAACTTATTCTACAAGTTGTTCTTGATGGATCCTTTATGTATCCAAAGTCTGACCTTTGCTTGAAGACCATGTCAATGCTATCTCGAAGCATGTCTGTGGTACTCCGATTTTCAACAAGAACATTTGAAGCCCAATGCTAAGATGTTTCTTGCTCAATTATCCAAACGCCGTTGTATGGGTAATGTCTTGAAATTTCTCTCCCCTTACAAGGGTTTTCTAAAATTATATCATGCTCTGCTTGTCCTTGGGAAGGATATATCCCTGAAATATGTGTTTTAACACATTTTCCTTTTCATTGTTCTGTTTAATCTGATAATCATATTTTCCTTTCCATTGTTTGATTTAACCTTTCTTGTGATCTATATGACCTAAGCAGTAATATTCTCCTGCTTATGTAAACACCTCGTGGTACCGCTCTGTCAGTAGGACCATGTTACTATTGTTAATGACATTCCGGTACCCACCGATGGACGAGAACCTTGCCTATTGGCCCGCCTCGTTCAACGAGCAGGAAAATGGTTCTCTTCGTCCCTCGCCCTTGGTATCGATGTTGTTGCCAACATAACTGATAGGCTATCCTCTGACATGCCTTACTATCGTGACCGTGCAAGATGTCGGCCCCCTTCCTACTTTCAACCACATGGTGGGCCCATAACCCACAGTTCCACAGGATCGAACCCAACTCTCCTATACACCCCCCTGTTCCCAAGGTTGTTCCTCGCGCGTGTCCTCGTGCGTAATTCATGAGCCACTTTCCGAGAGATCATCAATTCTGGAATTAGACACAATACTTATTCACGTTGCTTTGAACCCCTTTCACGCCCTGTTTCAGGCATCGAACGATTGCCTACCCGTTTGAAACTTTGGTACAATCGTATATTGCACTCAACAAATTCACTGAAGTACAACTCGTGGGGTACCTTGTGTATTTCCCATTGAGTTCACCGTCGGATGCTTGACTTTGTGCAAATGCATTCTTAGGAGTTTTTCCTTGGTCGCGTTAAATGGGGCGATGGAGATCCCGAAGAAAGGATGGCGACTTGATCATGGTGACTTGAAGCGAGAAATGAAGACATCAATGAAAGGATCAACCTCTTGAAAGATCAACCAAAGATGAGAAGATCCGTTAGACTTTGTAACGAACTTCCCCTTACACCCTCTTAAATCTCGGGACGAGATTTCTTGTAATGGAGGAGAATTGTGGCCTTGGGATAGTTACGCTTCTGATAACCCTCTCCTAATGATGCCATGTCACCACTATCACTTTAGTTAATCTCGCGATGGTTCAAAAATGATTCAAATTCAAATTTAAAATAAAGACAAAAAACAAAAGTTTTCAAACTTTAAAACTAAAATGTTCGAGTCGTGCTAAATAATGCAAAGGTGATTGTGGTGAAGAAACCCCACTTTTATAAAATGTTTAAATACTATCAGATGAATAAAACAGCAGCATAAATAGTTATTTAAATACCTTTTCTAATTAATAAAATGTCAAACTAAATTATTTGAGGACTTGACTTTTTGTGACAATGGCCTAAATTGAATTACTAAATTAGATGCCAAGTATAGATATTTTACAAAAAAATAAAACAATAGGAAACAAAGACAAAATAGAAAAGAAAACTAACAAAAAGAAAAGAACCCCCCGGGGCTCCGGCCCAGCAGGCCATCAACCCCACTGGGCCAACCCACCAGGCCCAGCCGGCCACCCCACTTAACCCCCTCGGTCCACTAACCGAAACCCTAACCCCCACTGCTCCCCCGATCCCCCCACTCGTCCCACTCCTCCCTCTCGCCCTTCCCCGATCTGGATCGGGGCAACCCCCCCAATCCCATCGCCCCATCGCCGCCTCGGCATCACCGTCACATCCCTCGCAGAGCCGGCCCCCTCCTGTCGCCCCACCGGCGCCCTTCCGCCAAATCCACGACCACGCCGACGGACCCCGCCCGGAGCTACCTCGCCCCCGCCGCACGAGGACCGCGCCGCCGGACTGCCTCCTTGACGTCGTCGTCTCCGTCCTCCTCCTCAACCCCCACTGCCTAGACCCCATGACCCCGTGGTGAGCCCCCGACATCTCCTCCTCCTCCCTGCGCAATGGCACCCAGCGCTACCGACGCCTCTGTCGGCGTGCTGGCGTGCCGCGCCACGCCACGCGCGCTCCTCGGCGCCGGGCGCGCCATAACGTCGCCCAGACGTCCGCGCCGCTCCGCTCGCTGCTGGCGCCCTCCTCCCGCTTACTTTCGGTCGTTGTCGTCTGCGACCACGTCGCTGCAGCTCGTAGCCGCTCCTGCTCCTCTCGTCTGTCGGCGCCCATTGCCACCACACTCGCTACTCCGACCCGTCGTGGCGGTGCTCCTCCCGGTGGGCTCGGTGTCTTGGCGCCTCTTCGCCCGCACTTGCAGTTAGCCCACCCCACTAAGGCACCTAGGGTCACGACTGGGGCCCCACCCCATAGAACGTTTTTTAAAAAAAGAGTATTAAAAATAAAATTAATAGATAAAATAAAAATGATTTAATAAAATTAATTATTAATTATCTAATGAATTAATTAAGTTAATTAATCCTACTTAATTAGTAATTAACTTTGTTAGTCTAACTAAGCAGTAGTTAGTTAACCTAACCCTAATTAATTAAACAGAGTATGATAGGTGGGTCCCACACGTCGGCTGACGATCGACACCTCTGTTGGTGATGATGTCATCTTGACGTCATCTTCGATCTTGATAATACTATTTTCGAATTTAATTAATAATTAATAAATTAGAAAATGATTTAAAAACTTTAAAAATTAATATAAAATAAATCGTAGCTCGGATGGAGAAACTTTGTGCATGAAAGTTGCTCAGAACGACGAGACGAATTCGGATACACAGCCCGTTCGTCCGCCACACATCCCTAGCATAGCAAACACGCAACTTCCCCTCCGGTTCATCTCGTAAAAGCGTGAAACACCGGGATACTTTCCGGATGTTTTCCCACTTCATGGTATCACCTCTTGCTGCGTTAGGTCACCTCTAGCACCGCGTATTGCCATGCTACACTTTGTGATACTTTGATTGCTCGTTATTTATTGTGTTCCCCCTCGTTACTTCTTTCAGTAGACCCCAAGGCGCCGACGACCCCCATTCGACTACGGAGTTGGCGACCCTCCTTGCCGAGCAACCAGGCAAGCCCCCCGATCACCGGATATCGCCTATTCTCCTCTATCTGCGTGCATTAGAGTAGTGTAGCATATTCTTGCTTTCGTTAATCCTATTACGATGCATAGCCCGCCATTGTTGCTACATCTGTTGATACCTTACGCAATCCTAAATACTTAGTATAGGATGCTAGTTTATCATCATTGGCCCTACATTCTTGTCGACCGCCTTGCTATACTATCGGGCCGTGATCACTTGGGAGGTGATCACGGTATATACTATACATACATACATACTATAGAGATGTTGACTAAAGTCGGGTCAGCTCAAAGAGTACTCGTGAGTGATTCACGGATTGGGGGCTGAAAGGACCTTTGTCTCGATGACCCTCTGTGTGGATCTTTGTGGCGGAGCGACAGGGCAGGTTGAGACCACCTAGGCGAGAGGTGGGCACGGCCTGGTCGGCGTCATGGTTGCTTCATAATAACACGCTTAACGAGATCTTGGTATTTGATCTGAGTCTGGCCATTTGGTCTATACGCACTAACCATCTACGTGGGAGTAGTTATGGGTATCCCGGCGTCGTGGTATCAGCCGAAGCCTTCGTGACGTCAACAACTGAGCGGCGCGCGCCGGATTGGACTGGAATGCCACTAGGCTAGGTCTGCTTCCGGCCGCCCATGCAACGTGCAGGTGTGCTCAGGGCGATGGGCCCAGACCCCTGCGCGCTTAGGTTTAGACCGGCGTGCTGACCTCTCTGTTGTGCCTAGGTGGGGCTGCGACATGTTGATCTTCGAGGCGGGCATGACCCAGAAAGTGTTTCGGCCAAATGGGATCGGCGTGTTGGGTTATGTGGTGCACCCTGCAGGAAGTTAATCCATTGAATAGCCGTGTCCCTCGGTAAAGGACGACCGGAGTTGTACCTTGACCTTATGACAACTAGAACAGGATACTTAATAAAACACACCCTTCCAAGTGCCAGATACAACCCGGTGATCGCTCTCTAATAGGGCGACGAGGAGAGGATCGCCGGGTAGGATTATGCTATGCGATGCTACTGGGGATGCTACTTGGAGATGCTACTTGGAGATGCTACTTGGAGGACTTCAATCTACTCTCTTCTACATGCAAGGCGGAGGCTGCCGAGCGTAGTCTTGACGTGATTAGCTATCCCCTCTTATTACGGCATTCTGCAGATTCGGTCCTTGATATGGCCCTTTACTCATATACCCATGCATATGTAGTGTAGCTCCTTGCTTGCGAGTACTTTGGATGAGTACTCACGGTTGCTTTCTCCCCCTTTTCCCTTTCCTTTCTTTACGGTTGTCGCACCAGATCTTTGGAATCGAGAGCAGACGCCACGTCGATGACGACTACTACCACCGGAGGTGCCTACTACTATGTGCGAGCTGCGGCGGCGACCGGGAGTAGTTAGGAGGATCGAGTGCGGAGGCTGCGCCTCTTCGATCTGTATCCCAGTTTGAGCTAGCCTTCTTAAGACAAACTTGTTTAACTTATGTCTGTACTCAGATATTGTTGCTTCCGCTGACTCGTCTATGATCGAGCACTTGTATTCGAGCCCTCGAGGCCCCTGGCTTGTATTATGATGCTTGTATGACTTATTTATGTTTTTAGAGTTGTGTTGTGATATCTTCCTATGAGTCCCTGATCTTGATCGTACACGTTTGCGTGCATGATTAGTGTACGATTGAATTAGGGGCGTCACAGTACTTCCGCGGCAGCAGCAGAGACTAGAACATGCCTAACAAGGAGCAGTACTTCCGCGAGCACGGTACTACCGCTCCCCCTTGCGGTACTACCGCAAGGCAGGAAAGTCATAGTCTACGATGGGCGCGGATGAATAAAAATACATCCGTGCCTACTTCCGCTGGAAAAGAAACAATGCAATAGTCCGATACGGTACTACCGCTGGGGAGCGGTACTACCGCATGGCAGCTGAAAACAGCGGCACTTGGCCTGGGAGCCACGGTACTACAGCTCTAGAGGAGCGGTACTACCGTGGGCTCCCGCGGTACTACCGCGCCGTGGCATGGTACTACCGCAGGTGCCCACGGTACTACCACTCCAGGGAGCAGTACTACCCCAAGCTCAGCAGTATTAGCCAGGACAAACACACAGAGGATAGACGTGAAGGAAATATGCCCTAGAGGCAATAATAAAGTTATTATTTATTTCCTTATTTCATGATAAATGTTTATCATTCATGCTAGAATTGTATTAACCGGAAACATGATACATGTGTGAATGCATAGACAAAACAACATGTCACTAGTATGCCTCTACTAGACTAGCTTGTTAATCAAAGATGGTTATGTTTCCTGACCATGAACAAGGAGTTGTTATTTGATTAACAAGGTCACATCATTAGTAGAATGATCTGATTGACATGACCCATTCCCTTAGCTTAGCACACGATCGTTTAGTATGTTGCTCTGCTTTTATCCATGACTTATACATGTTCTCGTAACTATGAGATTATGCAACTCCGTTTACGGAGGAACACTTTGGTGCTACCAAACGTCACAACGTAATCGGGTGATTATAAAGGAGTACTACAGGTGTCTCCAAAGGCAAATGTTGGGTTGGCGTATTTCGAGATTAGGTTTTGTCACTCCGATTGTCGGAGAGGTATCTCTGGGCCCTCTCGGTAATGCACATCACTTAAGCCTTGCAAGCACTACAACTAATGAGCTAGTTGTGAGATGATGTATTACGGAACGAGTAAAGAGACTTGCCGGTAACGAGATTGAACTAAGTATTGGATACCGACGATCGAATCTCGGGCAAGTAACATACCGATGACAAAGGAACAACGTATGTTGTTATGCGGTCGACCGATAAAGATCTTCGTAGAATATGTAGGAACCAATATGGGCATCCAGGTCCCGCTGTTGGTTATTGACCGTGAATAGTTCTAGGTCATGTCTACATTGTTCTCGAACCGTAGGGTCCGCACGCTTAAGGTTTCGATGGCGGTTATTATGAGTTTATGTATTTTGATGTACGAAGAAGTTCGAGTCCGGATGTGATCACGGACATGACGAGGAGTCTCGGAATGGTCGAGACATAAAGATTGATATATTGGAAGCCTATGTTTGGAGTTCGAATGGTTCCGTAAAACGGAATTTACTGGAGTACCGGAGGTTACTGGAACCCCCGGAGGTAAATGGGCCTCGATGGGCCTTAGTGGAAAGGAGAAGGGCCAGCCCTAGGTGGGCGCGCCCCCCTTCCCTAGTCCTACTAGGACTAGGAGAAGGCCAGCCCCTCTCTCTTTCCCCTCAGGAATCCTAGTCCAACTAGGATTGGGGGAATCCTACTCCGGAGGGAGTAGGACTCCTCGGCACGCCTCCCTTGGCCGCCCCCTCCCCTTGCTCCTTTATATACGGGGCAGGGGGCACCTTGGGACACACAAGTTGATCTTGAGATCGTTCCTTAGCCGTGTCGGTGCCCCCTCCACCATATTCCACCTCGGTTATACCGTCATGAAGCTTAAGCGAAGCCTCGCGCCGTGAAACATCAAGATCGCCACCACGCCGTCGTCTTGTGAAACTCTCCCTCGACACTCGGCTAGATCGGAGTATGAGGGACGTCATCGAGCTGTACGTGTGTCAAGAACTCGGGGGCGGAGTAACGGCGCCGGATCGGTCGGATCGCGAGGAGAACGTCGACTACTTCCTCTACGTTGTGATCGCTTCGCCGGGTCTCGAGGGTGCGTGGACAACACTCTCCCTCTCGTTGCTATACATCACCATGATCTTGCGTGTGCGTAGGAAATTTTTGAAATTACTCGTTCCCCAATGATGGCATCCGAGCCTAGGTTTTTCTATGGTTTGATGTTTTGCACGAGTAGAACACAAGTGAGTTGTGGGCGATACAAGTCATACTACCTACCAGCATGTCATACTTTGGTTCAGCGGTATTGTGAGATGAAGCGGCCGGACCGACATTACGCGTGACGCTTACGCGAGACTGGTTTCACCGCCACGAGCACTCGTTGCTTAAAGGTGATTGGTGGGTGCCTCTCTCTCACTTTAGTTGAACCGAGTGTGGCTCGCCCGGTCCTTGAGAAGGTTAAACGGAGTCTATTTGACGAAGTATCGTTGTGGTTTTGATGCGAGGTGAGACTGGTTCTTGCTTAAGCCCGTAGCAGCCACGTAAAATTTGCAACAACAAAGTAGAGGACGTCTAACTTGTTTTTGCAGGGCATGTTGTGATGTGATATGGTCAAGACGTGATGCTATATTTTATTGTATGAGATGATCATGTTTTGTAACCGAAGTTATCGGCAACTGGCAGGAGCCATATGGTTGTCGCTTTATTGTATGCAATGCAATCGCCCTGTAATGCTTTACTTTATCACTAAGCGGTAGCGATAGTCGTAGAAGCATAAGTTTGGCGAGACGACAACGATGCTACGATGGAGATCAAGGTGTCGCGCCGGTGACGATGGTGATCATGGTGGTGCTGCAAGATGGAGATCGTGAAGCACAAGATGATGATGACCATATCATATCACTTATATTGATTTGCATGTGATGTTTATCCTTTTATGCATCTTATCTTGCTTTGATTGACGGTAGCATTATAAGATGATCTCTCACTAAATTATCAAGAAGTGTTCTCCCCGAGTATGCACCGTTGCCAAAGTTAAATCGTGCCCGGACACCACGTGATGATCGGGTGTGATAAGCTCTACGTCCATCTACAACGGGTGCAAGCCAGTTTTGCACACGCAGAATACTCGGGTTATACTTGACGAGCCTAGCATATGCAGATATGGCCTCGGAACACGGAGACCGAAAGGTCGGCGTGAATCATATAGTAGATATGATCAACATAAGATGTTCACCATTGAAAACTACTCCATTTCACGTGATGATCGGTTATGGTTTAGTTGATTTGGATCACGTGATCACTTAGACAACTAGAGATGTTTTTCTAAGTGGGAGTTCTTAAGTAATGTGATTAATTGAACTTAAATTTATCATGAACTTAGTACCGATAGTATCTTGCTTGTTTATGTTTGATTGTAGATAGATGGCTCGTCTTTGTTGTTCCGTTGAATTTTAATGCGTTCCTTGAGAAAGCAAAGTTGAAAGATGATGGTAGCAATTACACGGATTGGGTCCGAATTTGAGGATCATCCTCATTGCTGCACGTAAGAGCTACGTCTGGATGCACCGCTAGGTGACAGCCTCTTCTTTGGAGCAACGCCAGATGTTGTGAACGTCTGGCGAGCAAAGCTGATGACTACTCTATAGTTCGATGTGCCATGCTTTACGGCTTAGAACCGGGACTTCAACGACGTTTTGAGCGTCATGGAGCATATGAGATGTTCCAGAGTTGAAGTTAATATTCCAACAGAATGCCCGGATTGAGAGATATGAAGTCTCCAATAAGTTCTATAGCTGCAAGATGGAGGAGAACGAGTTCATTAGTGAGCATATACTCGTAATGTCCGGGTACTACAATCACTTGACACAATTGGGAGTTAATCTTCCGGATGATTGTGTCATTGATGAATTCTCAATCACGCCACCAAGCTACAAAGGCTTCGTGATGAACTATAATATGCAAGGGTTAGTAAAGACTATACCGAGCTCTTCGCAATGCTAAAGGCTGCGGAGGTAGAAATCAAGAAGGAGCATCAAGTGTTGATGGTCAATAAGACCACTAGTTTCAAGAAGAAAGGCAAAGGGAAGAAGAAGGGAATCTCAAGAAGAACAGCAAGCAAGTTGTTGCTCGGGAGAAGAAACCCAAGTCTGGCCCTAAACCTGAAATCGAGTGCTTCTACCGCAAGCGGTAGTCCTTGGAAGCGGAACTGCCCCAAGTATTTGGCGGATAAGAAGGATGGCAAGGTGAACAAAGGTATATGTGATATACATGTTATTGATGTGTACCTTACTAGAGCTCGTAGTAGCACTGGTATTTGATCTTGGTTACATTGCTAATATTTGCAACTCAAAGCAGGGACTACTGATTGCGAACTCGGCAAAGGACGAGGTGACGATGCGCGTGGGAAATGGTTCCAAAGTCGATGTGATCATGGTCGGCACGCTACCTCTACATCTACCTTCGGATTAGTTTTAGACCTAAATAATTGTTATTTGGTGCTGCGTTGAGCATGAACATTATATCTGGATCTTGTTTGATGCGAGACGGTTATTCATTTAAATCAGAGAATAATGGTTGTTCTATTTATATGAGTAATATCTTTTATGGTCATGCACCCTTGAGGAATGGTCTATTTCTTATGAATCTCGATAGTAGTGATACACATATTCATAATGTTGAAACCAAAAGATGTAGAGTTGATAATGATAGTGCAACTTATTTGTGGCCTTGCCGTTTAGGTCATATCGTGTAAAGCGCATGAAGAAACTCCATCTTGATGGACTTTGGAGTCACTTGATTATGAATCACTTGGCACTTATGTAACCGTGCCTCATGGGCAAGATGACTAGAACACCGTTCTCGGTACTATGGAGAGAGCAACAGATTTGTTGGAAATCATACATCAGATGTATGTGGTCCAATGAATGTTGAGGCTCGTGGCGGATATCGTTATTTTCTCACCTTCACAGATGACTTAAGCGGATATGGGTATATCTACTTAATGAAACATAAGTCTGAAACATTTGAAAAGTTCAAAGAATTTCAGAGTGAAGTTGAAAATCATCGTAACAAGAAAATTAAGTTTCTACGATCCGATCGTGGAGGTGAATATTTGAGTTACGAGTTTGGTCTACATTTGAAACAATGCGGAATAGTTTAGCAACTCACGCCACCCGAACACCACAACGTAATGGTGTGTCCGAGCGTCGTGTCGTACTTTACTAGATATGGTACGATCTATGATGTCTCTTACAGATTTACCGCTATCGTTTTGGGGTTATGCTCTAGAGACGGCCGCATTCACCTTGAATAGAACACCGTCGAAATCCGTTGAGACGACACCTTATGAACTATGGTTTGGCAAGAAACCAAAGTTGTCGTTTCTTAAAGTTTGGGGATGCGATGCTTATGTGAAAAAGCTTCAACCCGATAAGCTCGAACCCAAATCGGAGAATGTGTCTTCATAGGATACCCAAAGGAAACAGTTGGGTACACCTTCTATCACAGATCCGAAGGCAAGACATTCGTTGCTAAGAATGGATCCTTTCTAGAGAAGGAGTTTCTCTCGAAAGAAGTGAGTGGGAGGAAAGTGGAACTTGATGAGGTAATAGTACCTTCTCCCTTACTTGAAAGTAGTTCGTCGCAGAAACCAGTTTCTGATACATCTACACCAAGTAGCGAGGAAGTTGATGATGTTGATCATGAAACTTCAGATCAAGTTACTGCAGAACCTCGTAGATCAACAGAGTAAGATCCGCACTGAGTGGTACGGTAATCCTGTTCGGAAGTCATGCTACTAGATCATGATGAACCTACGAACTATGAAGAAGCGATGGTGAGCCCAGATTCATAAAATGGCTTGAGGCCATGAAATCGAGATGGGATCCATGTATGAAAACAAAGTGTGGACTTTGGTTGACTTGCCCGAGGGTAGGCAAGCAATAGAAAACAAGTGGATCTTCAAGAAGAAGACCGACGACGGTAATGTTATCGTCTATAAAGCTCGACTTGTCGCAAAGGTTTTCGACAAGTTCAAGGGATTGACTACGATGAGACCTTCTCACCCGAAGCGATGCTTAAGTCCGTCCGAATCATGTTAGCAATTGCCGCATTTTATGATTATGAAATTTGGCAAATGGATGTAAAGACGCATTCTGAATGGATTTACGGAAGAAGAGTTGTATATGATGCAACCGAAGGTTTTATCGATCCAAAGGGAGCTAACAAAGTGTGCAAGCTCCAGCGATCCATATATGGACTGGTGCAAGCATCTCGAGTTGGAATAAACGTTTTGATAGTGTGATCAAAGCATTTGGTTTTTGTCTGCAGACTTTTGGAGAAGCCTGTATTTACAAGAAAGTGAGTGGGAGCTCAGAGCATTTTCGATATTATATGTAGATGACATATTGCTGATCGGAAATGATATAGAATTCTGGATAGCATAAAGGGATACTTGAATAAGAGTTTTTCAATGAAAGACCTCGGTGAAGCTGCTTACATATTGGGCATCAAGATCTATAGAGATAGATCAAGGCGCTTAATTGGACTTTCACAAAGCACATACCTTGACAAAGTTTTGAAGAAGTTCAAAATGGATCAAGCAAAGAAAGGGTTCTTGCCGTGTTACAAGGTGTGAAGTTGAGTCGGACTCAATGCCCGACCACCGCAGAAGATAGAGAAAATGAAAGATGTTCCTATGCTTCAGCCATAGGCTCTATCATGTATGCAATGTTGTGTACCGGACACTGATGTGTGCCTTGCTATAAGCCTAGCAGGAGGTACCAAAGTAATCCGAGTGGATCATGGACGCGGTCAAGAACATCTGAAATACCGAAAAGGACTAAGGATATGTTTTCAGTATATGGAGGTGACAAAGAGCTCATAAATGGCAGTTACGTTGATGCAAGCTTTGACACCGATCCGGACGATTCTAAATCGCAGACGGATACGATTTACACTAAACGAAGGAGCTGTTAGTTGGTGCAGTTCTAAACAAAGCGTCGTGGCGGGATCTACATGTGAAGCGGAATACATAGCAGCTTCGAAGCAGCTAATGAAGGAGTGCGGATGAAGGAGTTCATATCCGATCTAGGTGTCATACCTAGTGCATCGGGTCCAATGAAAATCTTTCGTGACAATATGGAGCAATTGCCTTAGCAAAGGAATCCAGATTTCACAAGAGGACCAAGCACATCAAGAGACGCTTCAATTCCATCCGGGACTTAGTCCAGACGGAGACATAGAGATTTGCAAGATACATACGGATCTGAATGTTGCGAGCCGTTGACTAAGCCTCTTCCACGAGCAAAACATGATCAGCACCAAGACTCCATGGGTGTTAGAATCATTACTATGTAATCTAGATTATTGACTCTAGTGCAAGTGGGAGATCTGAAGGAAATATGCCCTAGAGGCAATAATAAAGTTATTATTTATTTCCTTATTTCATGATAAATGTTTATCATTCATGCTAGAATTGTATTAACCGGAAACATGATACATGTGTGAATGCATAGACAAAACAACATGTCACTAGTATGCCTCTACTAGACTAGCTTGTTAATCAAAGATGGTTATGTTTCCGACCATGAACAAGGAGTTGTTATTTGATTAACAAGGTCACATCATTAGTAGAATGATCGATTGACATGACCCATTCCCTTAGCTTAGCACACGATCGTTTAGTATGTTGCTACTGCTTTTATCCATGACTTATACATGTTCCCGCAACTATGAGATTATGCAACTCCGTTTACGGAGGAACACTTTGGTGCTACCAAACGTCACAACGAATCGGGTGATTATAAAGGAGTACTACAGGTGTCTCCAAAGGCAAATGTTGGGTTGGCGATTTCGAGATTAGGTTTTGTCACTCCGATTGTCGGAGAG
Source organism: Aegilops speltoides (assembly GCA_021437245.1). Classification (NCBI taxonomy): domain Eukaryota; kingdom Viridiplantae; phylum Streptophyta; class Magnoliopsida; order Poales; family Poaceae; genus Aegilops; species Aegilops speltoides. Next base: position 444,592,192 of record CM038146.1, on the reverse strand, counting down.
GTATCTCTGGCCCTCTCGGTAATGCACATCACTTAAGCCTTGCAAGCACTACAACTAATGAGCTAGTTGTGAGATGATGTATTACGGAACGAGTAAAGAGACTTGCGTAACGAGATTGAACTAAGTATTGGATACCGACGATCGAATCTCGGGCAAGTAACATACCGATGACAAAGGGAACAACGATGTTGTTATGCGGTCGACCGATAAAGATCTTCGTAGAATATGTAGGAACCAATATGGGCATCCAGGTCCCGCTGTTGGTTATTGACCGTGAATAGTTCTAGGTCATGTCTACATTGTTCTCGAACCGTAGGGTCCGCACGCTTAAGGTTTCGATGATGTTATTATGAGTTTATGTATTTTGATGTACCGAAGAAGTTCGAGTCCCGGATGTGATCACGGACATGACGAGGAGTCTCGGAATGGTCGAGACATAAAGATTGATATATTGGAAGCCTATGTTTGGAGTTGGAATGGTTCCGGTAAAACGGAATTTCTCGGAGTACCGGAGGTTACGGAACCCCGGGAGGTAAATGGGCCTCGATGGGCCTTGGTGGAAAGGAGAAGGGCCAGCCCTAGGTGGCGCGCGCCTCCCCCCCCTTCCCTAGTCCTACTAGGACTAGGAGAAGGGGGCCGGCCCCCTCTCTCTCTTTCCCCCCCTCCGGGAATCCTAGTCCAACTAGGATTGGGGGGGGAATCCTACTCCCAGAGGGAGTAGGACTCCTGGCAGCGCCTCCCCTTGGGCCGGCCCCCCCCTTGCTCCTTTATATACGGGGCAGGGGGCACCTTGGGACACACAAGTTGATCTTGAGATCGTTCCTTAGCCGTGCAGCGGTGCCCCCTCCACCATATTCCACCTCGGTTATACCGTCGCGAAGCTTAGGCGAAGCCTGCGCGGTGAAACATCAAGATCGTCACCACGCCGTCAGGTCGACGAAACTCTCCCTCGACACTCGGCTGGATCGAGTACGAGGGACGCCATCGAGCTGTACGCGTGTCAAGAACTCGGGGCGCCGGAGTAACGGCGCCGGATCGGTCGGATCGCGAGGAGAACGACGACTACTTCCTCTACGTTGTGATCGCTTCCGCTTCGGGTCTACGAGGGTACGTGGACAACACTCTCCCCTCTCGTTGCTATACATCACCATGATCTTGCGTGTGCGTAGGAAAATTTTTGAAATTACTACGTTCCCCAACAAGACGGGGGATGCTCCAAAGTGCAAGGGAAAGGTGGAGACAAAGAAGAAGGCGTGTACGTGATGATTCCACCCGAACCTTTCCGACGCGGATCCCCTCTTAATAGTACGGCTCTCCTATGATTCAAATCCACCAAAAAGAAACGTAGAACAACACCGTCTTCAATAGTCTTTGAGGGGCACCGAACCATCTTGTGCCTAGCGATGAAGCGTCTGAGAAACTCAAGGCACACGATTAGTCCGCAAGAGCATTGTCATCAATCACCAAAACACCTTAGGGATAAATATGCCCTTACAATCTCCCCATTTTTGGTGGATTGATGACAATACGGGATTTGCACAAAAAAAGATAATATAGAGCAGAGGCAAACCCCTCATCTCTAGAATATAGACGGGCTCCCCCTAGATGTGTGCAATCTAGATGGATGCTTTGGACTGCATAGCACACAAACTAGGATCAACACTCCCCCTATATTTTAGAGACAAAGGCATGATCACTAACATCTAAGCAAGAGCATAGCACAAAGGTAGCACAATATATCACAAGCTCGCTAAGAGAGATATAGTGCATATGTCTTACACCATATGAAGAAAAGCAACCCAAAACAACCGAAACGAGGTTCAAACGAGAGAGCAAACACACCAAACATGAACACGGCACACGACTCGCAAATCCCTACACTCTCTCCCCTTTGGTATCGAGACGCCAAAAAGGCAAAGAGGACACCTACACACAAGCGGTGGCTCAAGCAGAGAAATCATCCCAACGCTCCTTGTCAGACTCGGCGGCAGGAATGGTCTCCTCGACGTCCTCCTCAGAATCAGTCCACCTGTAGCCTTGTTTCTCCATCCACTCAGCCTCCAGAGTGATGCGATCCTCAGAACTGCCAGACACGTCCTCTCCATACAGCTGCAAGATCTTCTTGTCCCGGCGGCGACTCTCCTTGGATGCCACGTTAGTCCTGTACTACACCTTAGCTTGCATGCAGAAAAGAGTCTTCATCTTGTCCTTCAGCTTCTTGGCCCACGAGGGCTCAGAGGAACTATGGGAAGACCTAGCAGCACGGTCCTCAGCAACATCCTCTGCTCCAGCCTCCTCCTCATCAACAGCCCTCCTAGCAGCAGACGCCTCAGCACGAGTAGTAGTGTTGGCCCAGTTGGGCTTGACACGGAGACTGAAGGGATCATGTCAAATCCAGTTTGGAGCAAGGAACTCATCACCAGGGTACATCTTCTCCCAAGTCCTGGAGATCAGTAGAAACAGATATGGTCCATAGATAGGCACCTTGCGGTTGAACACCGCAAACCGGAGCTCACACCACATGATGTGTGAGACATCAAGTGGCTGAGCCTGAGACACACGAGCCTCCTCACACAGGAGCATCATATCCACCATATAAGCATGAACCTTGTCCTTGTTGTCAATGCGAGGGAACAGTGAGTTGCGGAAGATGCGATACATGATATCCAGAAAAGAGTTGAGCACCCACGCCGACTTGCCATTGGGAAGCACCTTCTCAACATAGAATGGCTGAATCTTGTCCTTGTTAGCAGACTCAGAATTAGCATCGGGGCGAACACCCACGGGAGTGTCGAGCCCGTCATCAGGAACCTGGAGCAGATCCATGAACTCCTTCCAGGTAGCAGTCAACTTACGGCCATTGGTCATCCAGGTCATCCTCCGCTCCTCATCAGGGTGAAAGTAAACTGAGGCAAAGAACTGAAAGATAAGCTCAGGGTCATAGTCAAGGTGAAAAGAGATCACATGTTCAATACCAAACTGCTTCACTAAATCCAGAGCTTCTCCAAAGTACTCATGAAACTTGTCCTTCCTCTAGTGATGCATGTCTATCCACTTGACATCCACATAGGTATTTTGCTGTTCTTGATGACACCCAGATAAATGAGAGTCTGCTGCTTGGACCAAAACAATTCACTGCCTCTGATGGTAGCACGAGGGTTCACATACAGGTTGAGCTGCCTGAGACGAACGAACTCAGAAGGAGGAATCCCGTCCATGCCCTTAGCGGGTTCCTTGTGCTTGCTAGCGGAGGTCTTGACAGAGCGCTTGGGGGAAGTGGAGCCCTCTGGTGCTTCCCCAGGATTGCGTAGACGCTTGGAGCCAGTGTCACGACTGGGATTGGAACGGAGAGAGCCACCACCTGAGACACAAAGCGCAAAACACCCACGACAAGCAAAAAGGATCAATGCAAAGACCACGGCAAAGCACATGAAACACACAGAAAGTATACGTGGTAGTTGCCATGAGATAGATTGGACCCAACGGTAGTACTATCGGATGCCGCGGTACTAAAATTTTAGTACCGCTCCTAGTTGCGGTAGTACTGTGACAGGTCACTGTAGTACGGGCGTTGGGAGCGGTAGTAAGATCCTAGTGCCGTAGCGCGTGCGGTAGTACCACGCTGGACGGGCGGCAGTACCGGACAAGCGGTAGTACCGCACATGTGGCGCGGTAGTACCGCACCGCGACAGATCCGAACCAAGGTTTGAATCTGAGAGAAACCGCGAAACCATGGCGGTACTACGGTTGATCAAATCTAGCACAAGACAACATATCAAGTATAATACCTATGCAAAACTACTCTCCTACATCCTACTCTTGCATAGATTTAGCCTACAAATCTCAAGAACACACATGTCTCCCCCAAAAACCTAGAGGCAAAGAAAACAACCAAAACGAGAGGGAGTTGGGGAAAGACCTTGGTCCATGGCAAGAGCACGTGGTGGGGAACGATCCCACCGGACGGAATCACGGGAGAGCAGCCGAAGGCAGAGATCCGGCGAAGTACGCCGACCCCGTTCTTGAGCGAGGGAGAGAGAGAGAGAGAGACGAACTGGGGAAAACTAACGAATGGGTATGGGGGAGTTAAAACTCCCCCTGCCCGTCCTTATCCCCACGCGTCAGTGACGACGCGGTAGTACCGCACGTCATCGCGGTAGTACCGCTTGGGCTTAAGTAACGCACCAAAGCAGTAGTACCGCTCTCCCAGGCGGCAGTAAAAAATTACTGCCGCGCTGGGGCGGTAGTACCGTTCTCTCCACACGCGGTAGTACCGTGGCAGGCCACGGTAGTACCGTGAGCTCAAGGAAAAACACACACAAAATGAGGTCTTCGCAAGGAAACTTTGAGCAAGAGAGACACCTCAAGGACACGCACAACACAAAGGCAGAAAGTCAACAAGAAGCAACCACACGACACTACCTCTCAAAAGAGAGGGCGGTGGCCAGATCCACCCATGTTTGAGTCAGTTGGTATGGCACCGCGAAGAATTATCCTTGGGCCCATGACCAAAACTCGTCTTTGAAGCACATGTACCATCAAAAATGGCTAATGTGAAAGAGTTGATCAATATCTGCATAATGGGGGGGAGGAAGAGTTCATTGAGAGAACAACACTCCCCCTATGTCCATGCCTACACCTAAACTAGACAACAAGTTGAGTGTGGTGGGATGTGCAAGGGTTCAAGTCACATTGCTCGAATCAATGATATTTAGCTCATGCCTTAACTCGCGAAATCTTGCTTCATCCAAGGGCTTCGTGAAAATATCTGCAAGGTTATCATGAGTGTTGACATACTTGAGCTCGATCTCCCCTCACCTAATGTGATCCCGAATGAAGTGATACCGAATCTCAATATGCTTCTGAAGGAAATATGCCCTAGAGGCAATAATAAAGTTATTATTTATTTCCTTATATCATGATAAATGTTTATTATTCATGCTAGAATTGTATTAACCGGAAACATAATACTTGTGTGAATATATAGACAAACAGAGTGTCACTAGTATGCCTCTACTTGACTAGCTTGTTAATCAAAGATGGTTATGTTTCCTAACCATGGACAAAGAGTTGTTATTTGATTAACAGGATCACATCATTAGTTGAATGATCTGATTGACATGACCCATTCCGTTAGCTTAGCACCCGATCGTTTAGTATGTTGCTATTGCTTTCTCCATGACTTATACATGTTCCTATGACTATGAGATTATGCAACTCCCGTTTACCGGAGGAACACTTTGTGTGCTACCAAACGTCACAACATAACTGGATGATTATAAAGGTGCTCTATAGGTGTCTCCAAAGGTACTTGTTGGGTTGGCGTATTTCGAGATTAGGATTTGTCACTCCGAATGTCGGAGAGGTATCTATGGGCCCTCTCGGTAATGCACATCACTTAAGCCTTGCAAGCATTGCAACTAATGAGTTAGTTGTGAGATGATGTATTACGGAATGAGTAAAGAGACTTGCCGGTAACGAGATTGAACTAGGTATTGGATACCGAAGATCGAATCTCGGGCAAGTAACATACCGATGACAAAGGGAACAACGTATGTTGTTATGCGGTCTGACCGATAAAGATCTTCATAGAATATGTAGGAACCAATATGGGCATCCAGGTCCCGCTATTGGTTATTGACCGGAGACATGTCTTGGTCATGTCTACATTGTTCTCGAACCGTGAGGTCCGCACGCTTAAGGTTTCGATGACAGTTATATTATGAGTTTATGAGTTTTGATGTACCGAAGGAGTTCGGAGTCCCGGATGAGATTGGGGACATGACGAGGAGTCTCGAAATGGTCGAGACGTAAAGATCGATATATTGGACGACTATATTCGGAGTTTGGAAAGGTTCCGAGTGATTCGGGTATTTATCGGAGTACCGGAGAGTTACGGGAATTCGCCGGGGAGAAGTATTGTGCCTTATTGGGCCATACGGGAAAGAGAGAGGGGCTGCCTAGGGCAGGCCGCGCGCCCCCCATGGCCTAGTCCGAATTGGACTAGGGAGGGGCGCACCCCTCCTTCCTTCCTTCTCTCTTCCCTTCCTTGTCTCCTACTCCTACTACTTGGAAGGTCTCCTAGTTGGACTTGGAAGGGGAATCCTACTCCCGGTGGGAGTAGGACTCCCCTAGGGCGCCATAGAGAGGGCCGGCCCTCCCCTCCTCCACTCCTTTATATACGGGGGCAGGGGGCACCCCATAGACACACAAGTTGATCTTCGTGATCGTTCCTTAGCCGTGTGCGGTGCCCCCTCCACGATATTACACCTCGGTCATATTGTAGCGGTGCTTAGGCGAAGCCCTGCGACAGTTGAACATCAAGATCGTCACCACACCGTCGTACTGACAGAACTCCTCCCAGAACCTCTACTGGATCGGAGCCTGGGGTGCGTCATTGAGCTGTACGTGTGTCAAGAACTCGGAGGTGCCGGAGTAACGATGCTTGGATCGGTTGGACCGGGAAGACGTACGACTACTTCCTCTATGTTGCGTCAACGCTTCCGCTTCGGTCTATGAGGATACATAGACAACACTCTCCCCTCTCGTTGCTATGCATCACCATGATCTTGCATGTGCGTAGGATTTTTTTTTGAAATTACTACGTTCCCCAACAGTGGCATCCGAGCCTAGGTTTTATGGTTTGATGTTATATGCACGAGTAGAACACAAGTGACTTGTGGGCGATATAAGTCATACTGCTTACCAGCATGTCATACTTTGGTTCGGTGGTATTGTTGGATGAAGCGTCCCGGATCGACATTACGCGTACGCTTACGCGAGACTGGTTCTACCGCCGTGCTTTGCACACAGGTGGCTAGCGGGTGTCAGTTTCTCCTACTTTAGTTGAACCGAGTGTGGCTACGCCCGGTCCTTGCGAAGGTTAAAACAACACCAACTTGACAAACTGTCATTGTGGTTTTGATGCGTAGGTAAGAACGGTTCTTGCTCAGCCCGTAGCAGCCACGTAAAATTTGCATCAACAAAGTAGAGGACGTCTAACTTGTTTTGCAGGGCATGTTGTGATGTGATATGGTCAAGACGTGATAAGATATAAGTTGTTGTATGAGATGATCATGTTTAGTTGAAGTTATCGGCAACTGGCAGAAGCCCTATGGATGTCTCTTTGTTGCATAAGATGCAAGTGCCAAATAATTGCTTTACTTTATCGCTATACGATAGCAATAGTTGCAAGAGCAATAGTTGGTGAGACAACCATGTGATGAGACATTGATATAGATCAAGATGATGAAGATCATGGTGTCATGCCGGTGATGATAGAGATCATGACAGTATTTTGGAGATGGAGATCAAAGGCGCAAGATGATCATGGCCATATCATGGCACATATTTTGATTGCATGTGATGTTTATCTTTTATACATCTTATTTTGCTTAGTTTGACGGTAGCTTTATAAGATGATCTCTCACTAAATTATCAAGAAGTGTTCTCCCTGAGTATGCACCCTTGCCAAAGTTCGTCGTGCCCAGACACCACGTGATGATCGGGTGTGATAAGCTCTACGTCCATCTACAACGGGTGCAAGCCAGTTTTGCACACGCGGAATACTCAGGTTAAACTTGACGAGCCTAGCATATGCGAGATATGGCCTCGAACACGGAGACCGAAAGGTCGAGCGTGAATCATATAGTAGATATGATCAACATAGTGATGTTCACCATTGAAAACTACTCCATCTCACATGATGATCGGTTATGGTTTAGTTGATTTGGATTACGTGATCACTTAGATGACTAGAGAGATGTCTGTCTAAGTGGGAGTTCTTAAGTAATATGATTAATTGAACTTAAATTTATCATGAACTTAGTCCTGATAGTATTTTGCAAATTATGTTGTAAGATCAATAGCTTGCGTTGTTGCTTTCATATGTTTATTTTGATATGTTCCTAGAGAAAATTGTGTTGAAAAATGTTAGTAGCAATGATGCGGATTGGATTCGCGATCTGAGGTTTATCCTCATTGCTTCATAGAAGAATTATGTCCTTAATGCACCGCTAGGTGACAGACCTATTGCAGGAGCAGATACAGACGTTATGAACGTTTGGCTAGCTCAATATGATGACTATTTGATAGTTTTGTGCACCATGCTTTATGGCTTAGAATCGGGACTTCAAAGATGTTTTGAACATCATGGACCATATGAGATGTTCCAGGAATTGAAGTTAATATTTAAAGCAAATACCCGAGTTGAGAGATATGAAGTCTCCAACAAGTTCTATAGCTAAAAGATGGAGGAGAATCGCTCAACTAGTGAGCATGTGCTAAGATTGTCTGGATACTTCAATCGCTTGAATCAAGTGGGAGTTAATCTTCCAGATAAGATAGTGATTGACAGAATTCTCTAGTCACCATCACCAAGTTAGTAGAACTTCATGATGAACTATAGTATGCAAGGGATGACGAAAATGATTCCCGAGCTCTTCGTGATGTTGAAATCGACGAAGGTAGAAATCAAGAAAGAGCATCAAGTGTTGATGGTTGACAAGATCACTAGTTTCAAGAAAAGGGCAAAGGAAAGAAAGGGAACTTCAAGTAGATTGACAAGCAAGTTGTCACTCCCACGAAGAAGCCCAAAGCTGAACCAAAGCAAACCGAGTGCTTAATTGCAAAGGAAATGGTCACTGGAATCGGAAATGACCTAAATATTTGGTGGATAAGAAGGATGGCAAAGTGAAAAAGGGTATATTTGATATACAGGTGTTTGATGTGTGCTTTACTAGTGTTTATAGCAACCCCTCGGTATTTGGTACTGGTTCAGTTGCTAAGAGTAGTAACTCGAAATGGGAGTTGCAGAATAAACAGAAACTAGTTAAGGGTGAAGTGACGATGTGTGTTGAAAGTAGTTCCAAGATTGATATGATCATCATCGCACACTCCCTATACTTTCGGGATTAGTGTTAAACCTAAACAAATGTTATTTGGCATTTGTGTTGAGCATGAATATGATTTTATCATGTTTATTGCAATACGGTTATTCATTTAAAATCAGAGAATAATTGTTGTTCTATTTAAATGAATAAAACCTTCAATGGTCATACACCCAACGAAAATAGTTTGTTGGCTCTCGATTGTAGTGATGCACATATTCATAATATTGATGCCAAAAGATGCAAAGTTAATAATGATAGTGCAACTTATTTGTGGCACTGCCGTTTAGGTCATATCGGTGTAAAGCGCATGAAGAAGCTCCATACTGATGGACTTTTGGAACCACTCGATTATGAATCACTTGGTACTTGCGAACCGTGGCTCATGGGCAAGATGACTAAAACGCCGTTCTCCGGTACTATGGAGAGAGAAACAGATTTGTTGGAAATCATACATACAGATGTATGTGGTCCGATGAATGTTGAGGCTCGTGGCGGATATCGTTATTTTTCGACCTTCACAAGATGATTTGAGCAGATATGGGTATATCTACTTGATGAAACATAAGTCTGAAATAGTTGAATGGTTCAAAGAATTTCAGAGTGAAGTGGAAAAATCATCGTAATAAGAAAAATAAAGTTTCTACGATCTGATCGCGGAGACAAATATTTGAGTTACGAGTTTGGTCTTCAATTAAAACAATGTGGAATAGTTTCACAAATTCATGCCACCTGGAACACCACATCATAATGGTGTGTCCGATGTCATAACCGTACTTTATTGGATATAGTACAATCTATGATGTTTTTTTACCGATTTACCAATATCGTTTTGGGATCATGCATTAGAGACAACTGCATTCACGTTAAATAGGGCACCATCTAAATCCGTTGAGACGACACTATATGAATTGTGGTTTAGCAAGAAACCAAAGTTGTCGTTTCTTAAAGTTTGGGGCTGCGATGCTTATGTGAAAAAGTTTCTTCCTGATAAGCTCAAACCCAAATCGGAGAAGTGCGTCTTCATAGAATACCCAAAGGAAATTGTTGGGTACACCTTCTATCACAGATCCGAAGGCAAAACATTCGTTGCTAATAATGGATCCTTTCTAGAAGGAGTTTCTCTCGAAAGAAGTGAGTGGGAGGAAAGTAGAACTTGATGAGGTAATCTGTACTGCTCCCTTATTGGAAAGTAGTTCATCACGTAAATCTGTTCTTGTGACTACTATACCAATTAGTGAGGAAGCTAATGATGATGATCATGTAACTTCAGATCAAGTTACTACCGAACCTCGTAGGTAAAGCGAGTGAGATCCGCACTGAGTGGTACGGTAATCCTATTCGGAGGTCATGTTACTTGACCATGACAAACCTACGAACTATGAGGAAGCGATGATGAGCCCAGATTCATGAAATGGCTTGAGGCCATGAAATCTAAGATGAGATCCATGTATGAGAACAAAGTGTGGACTTTGGTGGAGTTGCTCGATGATCGGCAAGCCATAGAAAATAAATGGATCTTCAAGAGGAAGACGGACGTTGATAGTAGTATTACTATCTACAAAGCTAGACTTGTCGAAAAAGGTTTTGACAAAGTTCAAGATGTTGAATACAATGAGATTTTCTCACTCAGTCGATGCTTAAAAGTCTGTCCGAATCATGTTAGCAATTGCCACATTTTTTGAAATCTGGCAAAAGGATGTCAAAACTGCATTTCTTAATGGGTTTATTAAAGAAGAGTTGTATATGATGCAACCAGAAGGTTTTGTCAATCCTAAAGGTGCTAACAAAATGTGCAAGCTCCAGCGATCCATCTATGGACTGGTGCAAGCATCTCGGAGTTGGAATATACGCTTTGATAAGTTGATCAAAGCATATAGTTTATACAGACTTGCAGTCTAGAAAGTGAGTGGGAGCACTACAACATTTTTGATAAGTATATGTGAATGACATATTGTAGATGGAAAATAATGTAGAATTATTCTGCAAAGCATAAAGGAGTGTTTGAAAGGAGTTTTTCAAAGAAAGACCTCGGTGAAGCTGCTTACATATTGAGCATCAAGATCTATAGAGATAGATCAAGGCGCTTGATAAGTTTTTTCAATGAGTACATACCTTGACAAGATTTTGAAGTAGTTCAAAATGGAACAGTCAAAGAAAGAGTTCTTGCCTGTGTTACAAGGTGTGAAATTGAGTAAGACTCAAAACCCGACCACGGCAGAAGATAGAAAGAGAATGAAAGTCATTCCCTATGCCTTGGCCATAGGTTCTATAAAGTATGCCATCTTGTGTACCAGATCTATTGTATATCCTGCCTTTGAGTTTGGCAAGGGGTACAATAGTGATCTAGGAGTAGATCTTTGGACAACGGTCAAAATTATCCTTAGTGGAATAAGGATATGTTTCTCGATTATGGAAGTGAAAAAGGTTAGGTAAGTAAAGGGTTACGTCGATGCAAGTTTTGTCACCGATCTGGATGACTCTAAGTCTCGATCTAGATACATATTGAAAGTGGGAGCAATTAGCTAGAGTAGCTCCGTGCAGAGCATTGTAGACATAGAAAATTGCAAAATACATAACGGATCTGAATGTGAAAGACCCGTTGACTAAGATTCTCTCACAAGCAAAACATGATCACACCTTAGTACTCTTTGGGTGTTAATCACATAGCGATGTGAACTAGATTACTGAATCTAGTAAACCCTTTGGGTGTTGGTCACATGGCGATGTGAACTATGGGTGTTAATCACATGATGATGTGAATTATCGATGTTAATCACATGGTGATGTGATCTAGATTATTGACTCTAGTGCAAGTGGGAGATCTGAAGGAAATATGCCCTAGAGGCAATAATAAAGTTATTATTTATTTCCTTATATCATGATAAATGTTTATTATTCATGCTAGAATTGTATTAACCGGAAACATAATACATGTGTGAATATATAGACAAGCAGAGTGTCACTAGTATGCCTCTACTTGACTAGCTTGTTAATCAAAGATGGTTATGTTTCCTAACCATGGACAAAGAGTTGTTATTTGATTAACGGATCACATCATTAGTTGAATGATCTGATTGACATGACCCATTCCGTTAGCTTAGCACCCGATCGTTTAGTATGTTGCTATTGCTTTCTCCATGACTTATACATGTTCCTATGACTATGAGATTATGCAACTCCGTTTACGGAGGAACACTTTATGTGCTACCAAACGTCACAGCGTAAGCTGGATGATTATAAAGGTGCTCTCTGGTGTCTCCAAAGGTACTTGTTGGGTTGGCGTATTTGAGATTAGGATTTGTCACTCCGAATGTCGGAGAGGTATCTCTGGGCCCTCTCGGTAATGCACATCACTTAAGCCTTGCAAGCATTGCAACTAATGAGTTAGTTGTGAGATGATGTATTACGAACGAGTAAAGAGACTTGCGTAACGAGATTGAACTAGGTATTGGATACCGAAGATCGAATCTCGGGCAAGTAACATACCGATGACAAAGGGAACAACGTATGTTGTTATGCGGTCTGACCGATAAAGATCTTCATAGAATATGTAGGAACCAATATGGGCATCCAGGTCCCGCTATTGGTTATTGACCGGAGACATGTCTTGGTCATGTCTACATTGTTCTCGAACCGTGAGGTCCGCACGCTTAAGGTTTCGATGACAGTTATATTATGAGTTTATGAGTTTTATGTACCGAAGGAGTTCGGAGTCCCGGATGAGATTGGGGACATGACGAGGAGTCTCGAAATGGTCGAGACGTAAAGATCGATATATTGGACGACTATATTCGAGTTTGGAAAGGTTCGAGTGATTCGGTATTTATCGAGTACCGGAGAGTTACGGAATTCGCCGGGAGAAGTATTGGGCCTTATTGGGCCATAAGGGAAAGAGAGAGGGGCTGCCTAGGGCAGGCCGCGCCCCCCCCATGGCCTAGTCCGAATTGGACTAGGGGGAGGGGCCGCACCCCCTCCTTCTTCCCTTCTCTCTTCCCCTTCCTTGTCTCCTACTCCTACTACTTGGAAGGTCTCCTAGTTGGACTAGGAAAGGGGGAATCCTACTCCCGGTGGGAGTAGGACTCCCCTAGGGCGCGCCATAGAGAGGGCCGGCCCTCCCCTCCTCCGCTCCTTTATATACGGGGGCAGGGGGCACCCCATAGACACACAAGTTAATCTTCGTGATCGTTCCTTAGCCGTGTGCGGTGCCCCCTCCACGATATTACACCTCGGTCATATTGTAGTGGTGCTTAGGCGAAGCCCTGCGACAGTTGAACATCAAGATCGTCACCACACCGTCGTACTAACAGAACTCCTCCCCGAACCTCTACTGGATCGGAGCCCGAGGTGCGTCATCGAGTTGTACGTGTGTCAAGAACTCGGAGGTGCCGGAGTAACGGTGCTTGGATCGGTTGGACCGGGAAGACGTACGACTACTTCCTCTACGTTGCGTCAACGCTTCCGCTTCGGTCTACGAGGGTACGTAGACAACACTCTCCCCTCTCGTTGCTATGCATCACCATGATCTTGCGTGTGCGTAGGAAATTTTTTGAAATTACTACGTTCCCCAATAGCTTCGTCTTGAAGTGTTGCACCGGGTTGAGAGAAATCTTGATGGCACTTTCATTATCACACCAAAGAGGCACTTTGTCACAAATGACACTGTACTCCTTTATAGTTTGCCTCATCCATAAGAGTTGTGCACAACTACTACCGACCGCCACATATTCCGCCTCGGTGGACGAGAGAGACACACAACTTTGCTTCTTGGAAGACCAACTCACCAAGGAGCAACCAAGAAATTGGCACCCTCCGGAAGTGGACTTCCTATCCACTTTGTCTCCCGCCCAATCGGAATCCGTATATCCTTCAAGCTTGAAGTTTGCCCCTCTTGGGTACCATAAGCCAAAGTTTGGGGTATGAGCCAAATATCGAAAGATTCGCTTGACCGCCACATAGTGGCTTTCCTTCGGTGCGGCTTAAAACCGTGCACATATTCCCACACTCAACGTGATATCCGGTCTAGATGCACAAAGGTAAAGCAAGGAGCCAATCATGGAGCGATATACCATTTGATCCACCGCTTTACCATTGGGATCAATGTCAAGTTGGCACTTTGTAGGAATTGGAGTAGAAGCCAGCTTGACATCACTTAGCTTGAATCTTTTTAGCATGTCTTGAGTGTATTTGGCTTGGTTGATGAAGGTACCTTCTCTTCTTTGTTTGATATCAAAACCAAGGAAGAACTTCAACTCTCCCATCGAAGACATCTTGAACTTAGAGGTCATGAGAGCGGCAAATTCCTCATTGAAAGCTTTGTTAGGGGAACCAAAGATAATATCGTCAACATATAGTTGGCATACAAACAACTCCCCTTTGACTTTCTTAGTAAAAAGAGTGGGATCGATTTGCCCCACCTCAAATCCACGATCTTGTAACAACTCGGTAAGGTGGTCATACCACGCACGTGGGGCTTGTTTAAGGCCATAGAGTGCCTTATCGAGTTGATACACATGATCCAGGAAGTAGGGATCCTCGAACCCAGGGGGTTGCTTGACATAGACCAACTCATTAATAGGACCATTAAGAAAAGCACTTTTCACATCCATTTGTTGCAACTTAAAGTTGTGATGGGAAGCATAAGCAATCAACAAACGTATGGATTCAAGGCGAGCAACGGGAGCAAAGGTTTCACCGTAGTCGATACCCTCGACTTGGGAGTAGCCTTGTGCTACCAATCTTGCCTTGTTGCGTATGATGTTCCCATGAGCATCTTGCTTGTTCTTGGATATCCACTTGGTTCCAATGACGTTGTGGTTCCCCGACGGCCTTGGCACCAATCTCCACACCTTGTTGTACTCGAAGTTGTTGAGTTCTTCATGCATGGCATTGAGCCAATCCGGATCTTCGAGCGCCTCATAGACCTTTTGGGGTTCAACACAAGAGACAAACGCGTGATGTTCACAATAGTTTGCTAATTGTCTATGAGTGCTTAACCCCTTTCTTAGGCTTTCAACCACATTCTCCATGAGATGACCTTTGGTGGTGAGCTTAGAAGCAATCTTCACGGCACGACGCTCTAATTCCTCCTCGGATGTGGAAGGAGGAGGGTTAACTTGATTATCTTGAGCGCCATCTTGAGCTTGTTCTTGATCTTGAGCTTGCTCATGATCTTGAACTTGCTCGAGGGGGAGAACTTGACCCTGGGCATCATTTGGAGGTTCACCACCATCTTGAGGTTGATATTGCCCTTGGTCTTGTTCACGAGGTTGAGGGCCTTCACTTTGTTCTTCGGAAGCGTGTGGGTCTTGGGGAGGTGATGGCTCCACTTGAGTGGAGCATTGTCCTTCTCCTTCGGCCACAAGGGGGTCCTCAATGGGTAGAATATGACCAATACCCATTCTTCTTATGGCTTGGGGAGGAATTTCATCACCTACATCACAAGTACCACTTTGCTCCACTTGGGAGCCGTTATTTTCGTCAAACTCTACGGTACACGTCTCCTCAATGAGTCCGTTGGACTTGTTGAGGACACGGTAAGCATGAGAGTTTGTAGCATAACCAACAAATATGCCCTCATAAGCTCTAGCCTCAAATTTAGACAAACGAACACCTTTCTTGAGAATGAAACACTTACACCCGAACACCCGGAAGTACTTGAGATTGGGCTTGTTACTGGTGAGTATTTCATAAGGAGTCTTGTTCAAGCCCTTGTGGATATAGAGCTGATTGGATGCATGACACGCTGTGTTGATGGCTTCGGCCCAAAAGTTGTATGGAGACTTGAACTCCGCCATCATGGTCCTTGCCGCATCCATCAATGTCCAATTCTTCCTCTCCGCGACACCATTTTGTTGAGGGGTATATGGTGCAGCATATTGATGCTTGATCCCCTCATCACTAAGAAACTCATCCAAGATGTAGTTCTTGAACTCGGTGCCATTGTCACTTCTTATTGTCAAGATCTTTGCATCATGTTGACGTTGAGCTTCATTTGCAAAGTCGATGACGGTTTGTTGAGTCTCACTCTTCCTCTTGAAGAAATATACCCAAGTGTATCTTGAATAGTCATCCACAATCACCAAGCAATACTTTCTACGTCCAAGACTATCAAACGATGGAGTCCCAAAGAGATCCATGTGAAGGAGCTCCATGGGTCTCTTCGAGTAGATGATGGTCGTGGGAGGGTGAGCCTTCTCATGAAGCTTTCCTTCAATACAAGCACTGCAAGCATGATCTTTGGCAAAACTAACATTTGTTAGTCCACGGACATGGTCCCCCTTGAGAAGACTTTGCAAAGATCTCATATTGACGTGGGCTAAACGGAGATGGCAAAGCCATTCCACGTCAACTTTAGCCATTAGGCATGTCGCGGTCTTAGTGGGTCGCTCCGAAAAGTTAATCACATAGAGACCGTTCTCGACATGACCAACAAAGGCTACTTTAAGAGTCTTGCTCCACAAGAGGGTCACGGTATCAATGTCAAAGAAAGTAGCAAAACCCATGAGTGTAAGTTGACGAACAGAAAGTAAATTGTATGCAAGGGACTCAACAAGCATGACTTTCTCGATCGTTAGATCATGAGATATGACAACCTTGCCAAGACCCAATACCTTAGAATGTGAGGCATCACCCCACTCGACATTGGTGGGTGTCGGTGTCAAAACCGGCGGATCTCGAGTAGGGGGTCCCGAACTGTGCGTCTAGCCGGATGGTAACAAGAGACAAGGGACACGATGTTTTTACCCAGGTTCGGGCCCTCTCGATGGAGGTAAAACCCTACTCCTGCTTGATTGATATTGATGATATGGGTAGTACAAGAGTGGATCTACCACGAGATCAAGGAGGCTAAACCCTAGAATCTAGCCTATGGTATGATTGTTGTAATGGTTGTTCGTCCTACGGACTAAAGCCCTCCGGTTTATATAGACACCGGAGAGGGCTAGGGTTACACAGAGTCGGTTACAATGGTAGGAGATATACATATCCGTATCGCCAAGCTTGCCTTCCACGCCAAGGAAAGTCCCATCCGGACACGGGACGGAGTCTTCAATCTTGTATCTTCATAGTCTTGGAGTCCGTGGACGATGATAGTCTGGCTGTCCGGATACCCCTAGTCCAGACTCCTCGGTACCCCGAACACGGCTTCAATGACGATGAGTCGGTAGCGCATAATGTTCGACATTGCAAGGCGGGTTCCTCCTCCGAATAATCCATAGAAGATTGTGAACACTAGGATAGTGTCCGGCTCTGCAAAATAAATTCCACATTCCACCGTAGAGAGAATAATATGTACACAAGTTCAAACTGCCGACGATTTGCGGCATGACGTCACACCACTACCAAGCCTTTACTTGAATCGTTTTTATTATACCACCTCAGCGGTAGCGTTTAAGCGGTTTCCTTGGCACGTCTTGTCGAGCAGAGATCGTGTTCCCCTTATTCCGGATTCTCATCAATATGGACGTGGGTAACCCAACCGCGCCCGTCGCCGCCCTCCTCTATCGGCGAGTCCCGAACAGTCACGAGACGACTCTTGGTATTCTCCTCTTTATAATAGGACCAAGGCTCATTTCTTTTCTTCAATCCTCCATCGAATCTTCTCCTTGCTCCAAGTTCCAACACCCGAGCCCCAGATTCGAGCGCTTGGACCTTCAACAATGTCCGCTCCGACCTTCAGGGCGGTGGATGCCCTCCTCCGTCACAGAGGAGGGCGTGCTAAAGCTGCGAGAGGCCAAGCACATCTTACGAGATTTCGCAGACAGGTTGCCCGCCAAGGGCAGGCCATCCCCACCCCCGAGCCCGGCGAGTATGTCGTATTTGTATCCCACCTCCGTCGGGGTTTAGGCTTCCCGATGGATCCTTTTGTTAGAGGGCTCATGTTCTACTATGGGTTGGAATTCCATGACTTGGCTCCGGAGTCCATCCTCCATATTTCCGCATTTATTGTGGTATGCGAAGCCTTCCTCCGCGTCTCCCCCCACTTCGGCCTGTGGCTGAAGACCTTCAATGTGGAGCCGAAGATGATCGGGGGGCGTCAAGCAGAGTGCGGCGGGGCGGCCGTAAGCAGGAGGGCCGAAGCCCCGTGGCCCGAGGGCTCCTTCCAAGAGGAGCTCGGCTTGTGGCAGCAGGAGTGGTTCTATATCACCGCTTCGAAGGGCACTAGGCAGAAGTCGCCACCCTTGTTCTGCTTGGGACCTCCACGATGGTTGATGTCGTGGGTCAACCAAGGACTCAACTGGGGGCCGCCAAAGGACGTGCCCCTACTGCAGGGCCGGATTCGGGACCTCCAAGCGAGGGAGATCGATCTGGTAGTGGTAATGCAGGTCGTGCTGATTAGGCGTCTCCTGCCCTGCAAACGCCGCCCTCTCCGGCTGTGGGAGTTTAATCCGGAGGGACCACAGATTCTTCAACACTTCATGGGTATGACACCCGTGGAGATGTACAAATTATTCTTCGGATCACAAGAGGCGTGTCCGGAATTGACCGAGGACGCCGGCCTAAGCTGCAATCGCCTGGATACACAAGTAAGTAGCTCCGAGTCCGGACATACCGTCTGTTTGTCTTTCTATGATTCGCCTTTTAACCCGTTACCCTTTAACAAGAGTGGATAGCGCAAGCAAAGCTGATACGGTGTCCGGCCCCCCTCCCAGAGACCATGCCGGATCCCATGCTGGTCAGGATGTTGGAGGTTGCGCCTTCAGAAGAAGGCGAAGAGGAAAATAGGGGAGCTACCGCCTCACCCAAGGAGGCTCTTGAAGAAGGGGGGATCGAGAATCCCTCCCTCCAGGGGGAGAAGACGACCGCCTCCGAAGATCCGGAGGCCAAAGCCCCTAAGCGGGGGAAGAAATCTTCACCAGAGGGTCCTGCGTCCGGGGAGGTCCCGGCCGCACAGTCTCCCCTAAAGAATCAGCCCTCCAGCGAGCCGTGAGTAGAAAGAAAGCGGTTCGGTAATAAGAGACATCCCTATTTGTGCTTCTGAGGATAACCAAAACTTTTACCTTGTAGTTCGGATCTCCGACCTTCTCAGATGAGCTCGTCTTCGGGGGACCTTCGTCCGGAGATGGTGGAGAGCGAGACGCCTCCGTCTGCTGCACCGTCGGATAGGGCGGACAAGCCTGAAGTGTCATCACGGAGGGTATCCCCGAGCCCGGCAGAGCCGAAGAGTTCGGCGCCGACTAGAGTTTGGCCGGGTGAGCTGAAGGGTTTACTTGAGAAGGCGTCCATCTCAGAAGATCACCATGCGTTGATGAGTATGGTGATTGGAAGGATTTCGTCCGCCGAAAGCGGATTGCATAATGCCGTTAGGAGTCTGCTAGCGGGGTTTGAGGTACGTAAAAATGACACACCTTTTGACAGTTTTACACATAAAGTGCGCCCTCTATAGATAGTAGCCCCTGAGACTCGGTAGGTTGTCAAAAGCGACGGCGTGCCGAGGATCAAAATTGCAGGTTTCAATCTTCGCCGTTCCTATGCAGGTGGCGGATCGTCCGGGGGCCAGCCGGACTGATGGAGTTGCTGAACTAAAGCGGCAACTCGACGTTGCGGATGCAGACATCACGCTAATCAACAGGCGACTTGAAGAATCGCAAGGTAAGCTTTTTCTCCGCAGTCACCTAGTAAGGGAGCCGAAGCCCATCTCTTATAATATTTGTGCTTGACGCAGATGGTGCTGCTGCTGTGGAGAGCCTTCGGGACGAACTTGCTCAAGCCAAGGAGCAAGCCAGAAGGAGTAATGCGGCGGCCTCGAGGGCGGCCGAGGAGTTAGAAGCCTAAAGGGCTGCGCACTGCCGAAGCAGGGAAGAGATGGCCGAAATGGCCTTGAAGTTAAAAGATGCTACCGACCGCAATGAGGCTCTTGAAAAGGAGCGCCTATCGGAGCGAGAAGACCTGGGGAAGGCCACCGCCGAAGCCAAGCACGCCCGTTCTGCAATGCGGGCTATAAAGGAGGAGCTGCGCCAAGCCGGAGACATTGTGGCTGGCAAGCCCTTTCTGCTGCGCCGAAGGTTTACAGATCCCAAGTATGCTCAACTTGGCCAGCTGTGGGGTCCGGAGGATCCTTATATGGACTTAGCGGCAAGTGCGGCGGATGCCGTTGTGCACTTCCGGAGCCAGAAGGATCACAAGATGGAAGAGCTGTTTTGGTCTCAATTCCATAGTCCGGAACATTCACTTCCGCTGACCGACCGGTTGGCCGAGTGGGCTGAGCTGAATAGGTTGTCCGGGCTTGCCATGATGGATATCGTGACTCATGTCTGGCCGGATAGGCCCAAGCCGAAGAGCTATTTTGGCTTATTGCGGCAATTTCTTGGGGCGGTGCCACATATCAAGGCGATGAAGCGGTCGGCCTGCATAGAGGGTGCACGGATGGCACTCGCCCGTGTGAAGACACATTGGACAGAGATGGATGCCACCGCTGTTGCGACCCAGGGTTCGGACGAGAGCCGATTACCCGTCGAGCACTATTTTGGGGAAGTTCTGCGTGGTGCTCGTGTAATAGAGTCGCAGTGCTCAAAAAATGTCATGCTCAAATGAACGTTTGGTTTTATAAAACAATGTTTATGATGTAGGCGCTTTTTTAAACTTGTGATTTTAAGTATTGAAATATCTCCTATGCGGCCGTTTATGTATACGTGTGTATAACCTGAAAGATGGCAGTCGTCGGCTTCAGCCCCCACACACAAGGTGCGGGGGTGTTCGCAAAAATAGCGCATTTTCACACTTAATCGACGCCTCGGTCTGTTAAGGAGGTGGTAGCGTAGCAAGCGAGGCAACCGGACTATAATGCTTTATCACTTTCACTTAGCCATTGGAGTTCGAGGGTGGGGCTACGATATAGCCCTCGGGGCACCGCGCTCCAATTCGGGCGTATGTGCTGACCGAAACGGTCCTTCGTCAAAGCGGAGAATTCTAAACATTCCGTGGTCGATCGAGTGGTTGACCGGTCTCTCGCTATATCATGACATCGGTTTTGGCTTTCTCTCGAGGTGCTCGCCCGGCCAGGCGGGGCACAATCGCAATAGTTCTCCTGGTGCCGCGTTAGCCGATGATACGGAACGTAAGACAGCAAAACACAGGAGCCGGGCAAACCCAACATTTGACCAAAGACATGATTCGGAGCTGATGCATATAAGGCCTAATTCGAGACGCCGAACACTCCCTAAGGTGTTCAGTCTTTGTAATAACGGGCGGAATAATGCCCTAAGCCCCTAGTGTCCAGGTATGGGCGAGGTCCTCTGACGCGGCCGATGCCAAAATATCAGTCTCCTCTCTTGTTATCATGAAAAACCAGGGGATTATAGCAACAAGAGACAGTAAAAAAGGTTTACGTAGGGTCTTAATCTGAAAAGAATCCTTTCAACGGGTCCCTACTACACGTCTGCGCCTGTGTCTCCGTTGTGCCATTATCCTGGACGGGTGTGCACGTTGTTCATCTGTAAAAAGAGAGGAACTTAGTTTGAAAAGAAATCGTGCGGAAAGTGCATAAAAAATTGAAATATTGATAAATTAATAAAGCTAAGCCTATATTGGCTTGTTGTTGCTTATATGCACAGCCCCTTGTGAAGGGGTGTGCGGCTAGGGAGCCCCTAGCTTATTTATGCCGGACTCGTCTAGCCGTGTCCGGGGTCTTTGAATGACCCTCTTAATGAAATGATGCCACGTGGACCGGGCATTTTAAATGTAAGAGACGCGTAATGTGGTATTGCGTTAAAGCGGACAAAAGCTTCACGTCCCAATAGTGCTTGATGGCTACTTTTGAATGGGGCGACATGAAAGATTAGCTTTTCGCGTCGGAAGTTGTCCGGTGACCCGAACACAACTTCTAGTAATAAGGAGCCTGTGCACTTGGCGTAAGGGCCTGGCGTCACTCCTTTAAAGGAGGTGCGGCTATGTCAAATTTTAGTAAGGTCTATCCCCAACTTGCGGATTGTGTTCGGATATAGCAGGTTTAAATCGCTGCCGCCGTCCATCAGGACTTGTGTAAATTGTAGTCCGTCGATTATAGGATCCAATATCAGAGCAGTCCATCCTGCGTTTCGAATGCTTCCGGAATAATCCAGGTGGTCGAAAGTGATTGGTTTTGACATCCAACTTCGAGGTTCCGCTGGGGTGGACCGTGCGACACTTATCTTAACGGTTGCCGCATTATTTTTCCGTACTATCACATGAAGTGAGTTTACTGCTTTGACTTTTTGTGGGAAAGCCTTTTGTTTTTCGGTGCTCTGCTGGTGAGGTTCGTCATCGTCCTCGCTTGGCGCGTCGAGCCCCTTGTGTTCGGCATTGAGTCTGCCGGACTGTTTAAAAACCCAACAATCTCGGTGGGTGTGGTTCGCAGGCCTTCCGGAGGTACTATGGATTTGACATATCCGATCCAAAATTTTGTTTAAGTTGGATAGCTCATCACTATTGTCCTTAAGAGGCAGTGTTTTATTGTTTGGCCACGAGCTTTTGAATCCGGAGTTTACCGCCGTATTCTTTGGGCTTTTTTCTTTATTCCGGCGTTGATCCTTTCTGCGCCGTGATTTTCCGTTTCCATCTCTGATCTCGGATGTACTCGGGTCGCTGGTGCTGCATCTTGCTAGCCAGCTGTCTTCCCCCGCGCAAAAGCGGGTCATGAGGCTTGTTAGCATGGCCATTGTCCTCGGCTTCTCTTGGCCGAGGTGTCTGGCAAGCCATTTGTCTCGGACGTTTTGTTTGAAAGCTGCTAAGGCTTCCGCGTCCGGACAGTCGACTATTTGGTTCTTTTTGGTAAGGAACCTGTTCTGAATTCTTGTACCGACTCTCGGGCTGTTGAGTTATATGACTTAGATAAATCAGATCCGGAGGGCGGACATAAGTCCCTTGAAAATTTGCTCTAAAGCGTCCTCGAGCTCTTCCTAACTTCCAATGTGTTTTCAGGAGGCTTTTGAGCGATCTTGAGCTGGCCCTTTGAGCTTGAGGGTAGATATTTTATGGCGTGGAGATCATCTCCTCTAGCCATGTGTATGTGTAGTATATAATCCTTTATCCAGACTCCAGGGTTTGTCGTTCCGTCATAAGCCTCTATGTTTATGGGTTTGAACCCTGCTGGAAATTCATGATCCAGCACCTCATTGGTGAAACATAGTGGGTGTGCGGCGCCCCTGTATTTTGGTGTGCCGCTGTCTTCGAACACTTGGCGAATTGTGTTGCTTCCTGGGGCCCTCTTTTTTGGCCCGTAAATGGATCTGGCTGGGCCATCTGTTTTCCCAGGATCATGAGTCGGCTTGTGTGCGGTGCCACTTGTCGTTTTTGGCCTGTCATCTGGCCGTCTATCCGGCCAGGCGGCCTCTTTGTTTTTTGACTGTGGGGGCTCTATGGCTTCCTCGTCAAATTCTGGCAGCAACTTGCGCTTCGGGTAGCTCTTTGTTTGGTGGCCATTGCCGTATTTGTCTGCGGTCTTGAGTACTTTGCTCCACCTCATTCTGAGTATGTCTTCCGCTGTTTTGAGCTTCCGTTTTTCCTTCTTCAGACTTCTTGCAGTGGCGACGAGTCTTTTATGAAGGTTCTTATGCTCCAGTGGTGTGTCCGGCGTGAGGTCGTATGGACTGTTGGTTTCGCCAGGCATGGATTGATTACCCGATTCGTCATGTTTGGATGGTTGTCTGATTGCATGTTCGTCGTCCACTGGTCTGCCCTGCTCTATTGCTGGGTCGTTAGGAATGCTGTTTTCATCGAGGCGGGGCTTAGGGCGGCGCTTGCGTTGCCGTTTTGGTTGTTTATCGGTGGGATTATCCTTTGCCGGGCCCCGTTGTTCCTCGTTATCGCTTCCTTTTGGGGTATCCACCATATATACGTCATGTGTTGGGGTGGTCTTCCCGTGCCCTGTAGGTGCTGGTTCTTGATCGTCTCCGGCATCGTCGTCCATACCGTCGATGTCCTCGGAGTCGTAGTTTAGCATGTCGGTTAGATTGTCGACAGTGGCTACAAAGTGGGTGGTGGGTGGGCTTTGAATTTCTTTGTCGTCCGCATCCCAATCATCCTGGCCATAGTCCGGCCAGGGCTCTCCGGATAGCGAGAGATGCTTCGGCGACTTTAGGATGTCGCCAAAGGGTGAGTGCTGAAAGATGTCTACAGCGGTGAACTCCATGATCGACGCCCAATCGGATTCGATTGGCAGGGGCGTAGGAGGTTCGGAGTCCGGCACCTCGGAGTCACGAGCTTTATAAGGGACAAGGTCAGTGTTCGGCTCCATCGCCGTAGAAGTCGCAGCTCCCGAGGCGGTGTCCAGCCACTTGTCCTCGATCTGCGCAATCGGCTCTGGACTATGGGCCGGAGCGGATTTGTGTGCGGCCTCCGAGGTACTGTCCGGCGGCAGAGTTAGATCATGCCCATCGGGACAGTGCGGCACGCTCGGCTGCGGCTCGGATCCATCGAAGATCAAG
This sequence comes from Aegilops speltoides, assembly GCA_021437245.1. NCBI lineage: Eukaryota > Viridiplantae > Streptophyta > Magnoliopsida > Poales > Poaceae > Aegilops > Aegilops speltoides. The sequence goes on along the minus strand of CM038146.1, from coordinate 444,567,900 downwards.
TCTCCGCGGATATCCGCCGTGAAGTTTAGGCTTCCAAATCTGACCTGACGGCCACGGGCGCAGCTTTCGATCTGCTCCAGATGGCCAAGTGAATTGGCCCGCAGTGCGAAGCCGCTGAATATGAAGATCTGTCCGGGGAGAAAAGTCTCACCCTGGACGGCGTTGTTGTTGATTGAAGAAGCCATCAAGCCTATTGGTGACGACACAGAGGAACTCTCAATGAAAGCACCAATGTCAGTGTCAAAACCGGCGAATCTTGGGTAGGGGGTCCCGAACTGTGCGTCTAGGCGGATGGTAACAGGAGACAAGGGACACGATGTTTTTACCCAGGTTCGGGCCCTCTCGATGGAGGTAAAACCCTACTCCTGCTTGATTGATATTGATGATATGGGTAGTACAAGAGTGGATCTACCACGAGATCAAGGAGGCTAAACCCTAGGAGCTAGCCTATGGTATGATTGTTGTAATGGTTGTTCGTCCTACGGACTAAAGCCCTCCGGTTTATATAGACACCGGAGAGGGCTAGGGTTACACAGAGTCGGTTACAATGGTAGGAGATCTACATATCCGTATCGCCAAGCTTGCCTTCCACGCCAAGGAAAGTCCCATCCAGACACGGGACGGAGTCTTCAATCTTGTATCTTCATAGTCTTGGAGTCCGACGGACGATGATAGTCCGGCTGTCCGGACACCCCCTAGTCCAGGACTCCCTCAGTGGGCATAGATGGAATCTTTTGCACGTCCACCACCAAGTCCTTGCTCCCGGTCATATGATTTGTTGCTCCACTATCGAGCAACCATGATCCTCCACCGGAAGCAAACACCTAAGCCGGATTTAGAGTTCCGGTAGACCCTTGAGGTTCGAACACTGGGGTGCGCACGGAGATTTCGCCCTCTACCTACCTGTTCCTCGCCGGCTCGCTGAGATCTAAACTACAAAAGGAACAACACAAGAGACACAGGGTTTATACTGGTTCAGGCCACCATTGTGGTGTAATACCCTACTCCAGTGTGTGGTGTGGTGGATTGCCTCTTGGGCTGATGATGAACAATACAAGGAAGAACAACCTCGCGAAGGTCTGTTCTTGGCTGGGGGGATGAACTGGTAGGAGGAGTTCAACCGCCCTTCTCTCTCTCTCTCTCTCTCTCTCTCTCTCTCTCTCTCTCTCTCTCTCTCTCTCTCTCTCTCTCTCTCTCTCTCTCTCTCTCTCTCTTCTTCCTTGATTCCGGTCCCTCTACCCTGGGGTGGCTAGTCCTATTTATAGGCAAAGGCCCTGGGCCTCTTCCCAAATATTGAGCGGGAAGGGCGCCAACAATTGGCCATTTTGAAGGGGAACAGCGGGTACACTTATCCTGACTAAAGTTGGTCCTCGCCTACCAAAGGCTATGGTAGTGACGCCTGCTTGGGCTCCACAATGACTTCCTTCCTGCCGTTGGGCTGGTCTTGGTCTTGTTGCACCGAAATAGACGCCTTTGCTTGATGCTCTCGCCTGCGCTTGCTCCATTTACACCAAAGAGGAAAGGAGGACACTACGCAGGCTGGCGCCCGACTGGCGCCCTTGGTCGTCATGGCTTGCGTCATGGGCACCTCGCGAGGTACCCCACCTTGAACTCTCCGCCTCCTCGTTAGCCACCCTGATGAGGTCGTGCCTGAGGAAGCTCGTTGTCGTCCGCCCCGCGAGGCTTGGCCCCTCGCGAGGGTCTTGAGCTTGTGTTGATGAAGATGGGCCGTGCTGGGCCCCCTTTGAGCCACGCCACGGCCCGCAGGCAGGCAAGTCTGGGGACCCCCGTTCCCAGAATGCCGACAGTAGCCCCCGGGCCCAAGGCGCGCCCGGACTTGGCCGAGCGGAGGGGCGAAAGGGCAAGTGCGAAGCGCCGCGGGCCCTAACAGCCTGCGGCCTTGGGCGCCGCGTGGCGGTTGATTGGACGTGGGCGTCTCTGCTTCCCCATGACGCCTCGGCAACTACACAGATTCAACAAGTCCCTGCAAGCAAAGCGGGTCATGATTACCTGTGATCGTGGAGGTCGATGGTTGGTGTCGGTGTCAAAACCGGGGATCTCGGGTAGGGGGTCTCGAACTGTGCGTCTAGGTGGATGGTAATAGGAGACAAGGGACACGATGTTTTTACCCAGGTTCGGGCCCTCTCGATGGAGGTAAAACCCTACTCCTACTTGATTGATATTGATGATATGGGTAGTACAAGAGTGGATCTACCACGAGATCAAGGAGGCTAAACCCTAGAAGCTAGCCTATGGTATGATTGTTGTAATGGTTGTTAGTCCTCACGGACTAAAACCCTCGGTTTATATAGACATCGGAGAGGGCTAGGGTTACTGTAGTCGGTTACAATGGTAGGAGATCTACATATCCGTATCGCCAAGCTTGCCTTCCACGCCAAGGAAAGTCCCATCCGGACACGGGACGAAGTCTTCAATCTTGTATCTTCATAGTCTTGGAGTCCGGCCGATGATGATAGTCCGGCCATCTGGACACCCCCTAGTCCAGGACTCCCTCAGTAGCCCCTGAACCAGGCTTCAATGACAATGAGTCCGGCGCGCATATTGTTCGGCATTGCAAGGCGGGTTCCTCCTCCGAATTAATCATAGAAGATTGTGAACACCAGGATAGTGTCCGGCTCTGCAAAATAAATTCCACGTACCACCGTAGAGAGAATAATATGTACACAAGTTCAATCTACTGACGTATTTTGTGGCGTGACGTCACACCAGTACCAAGCCTTTACTTGAATCGTTTTTACTATACCGCCTCAGCGCGTTTAGCGAAGCGGTTTCCTTGGCATGTCTTGTCGAAGTATAGATCGTGTTCCCCTTATTTCGGGATTCCCTTCAATACGAATGTGGGTAACCCAACCGCGCCATTGATTGTGGCGCTTGGGAGATAAGCGAGTTTTACCAGGCCGGTGGGGACGCATAGTCTTCGTCCACCCACATATAAGGGGATAAGGATCCACCTGTTTTACCTACGCCTTCTTCCTCCTTTGCTCATCCATCTCCGGCGCACTCGAGCTCCAGCGCCCAAGCGCGCACAACTCGCCTCAACCTTCTCCAGCCATGTACGGAGCGGGAGGCAAGTGGATGGCCTCCTCCGTTACGGAGGGGCACATCGAAAAACTGCGCGGCGCCGGATACCTGTCCAGCGACATCGCACACCGGCTGCCCGACAAGGGGCAGCTCATCCCCACCCCCAGGCCCCATGAGAGGGTCGTATTTCTTCCCCACTTCCTCCGCGGACTGGGCTTCCCACTTCATCCCTTCGTCCGGGGGCTCATGTACTACTACGGCCTGGACTTCCACGACCTGGCGCCAAACTTCATCCTCAACATCTCGGCGTTTATCATCGTGTGCGAGGCCTTCCTCTGCATCCAGCCCCACTTCGGCTTGTGGCTAAAGACCTTCAACGTCAAGCCAAAGGTTGTGAAGGGTAACCAAGCGGAGTGCGGAGGTGCCATGGTGGGCAAAATGCCCAACGTCACTTGGCTCGAGGGCGCCTTCGTGGAAACCATCAAAGGGTGGCAATCGGGGTGGTTCTATATCACCTAGCCGCGTGACCCTAAATGGGCTGCGACTCCCGAGTTCAGATCTGGTACCCCCATGCAGCTCACCTCCTGGAAAGAGAAGGCCTTGCTATGGGGCAGTTCGGAGGAGCTGACCGACTCGATCTGTCTCTGACACTGGTGAACAAGAAGCTTAAGCTTGTCAACGTGATCCAGGTCATGCTCGTCCGCCGGATTCTCTCCTGCCAACAACGGGCCTTCAATCTGTGGGAGTTCGATCCGGCACAGCACCGGACCCTTAGCGGGCTCTTCGACACAACATGCGAATTGGCCTGGAGGGTGCTGTTCAAGGGGAGAAGCCTCGCATCCATAGCGAAGATCGCGATTCACATGCAACGCCCGCCAAGTCTTGATAAGATATGTTATCCTTTATAGGACATTTATTTCTTTCATAGTTTGACTCTATTGTGGGATCTAAAATTCCCAATGCCTTTAACAGGACTGGCAGAGGACGTCCGGACAGGTTAACTGTCTGGCTCTCCTCCCCGAAGACCCAGCGGACACCCGTTTAACGGCGCTGCTAGTCCCGGCACTTTATGTGGTGCCGGAGAAGAAGGCCAAGAAGAAGGCCACGGGAACTCGAAGAAGTTCCCGGCGCCAGGTGGTATCGGACTCGTCGTCCGATGACTCCGAGGCGGACTCCTCCCCCGAAGATGAGGAGGAGAAAGAGGACTCTCCCCAGGAGGGGGGAGAGAAGAAGAGGAAGGCTTCCTAACGGGGGAGGCCGAAGGGTCCAAGAAGGGGAGGACCCTTCCTCCGGACTGCTCCGCCAACGCCGACGACGGCGATGAGGGGTGGCCCTCAAGGGCCAAGCCCCCGGCAAGATCGTAAGTGTCCGAATTCCTGAATAATTTATAATTTCTCTTTTGTGCCACGTAGTGTCCTTCTAATGCCGCACACTACCTGTAGTCCGGCCGAGGACGATCTTCCCGCTTCCTCGAGCGGGTCCTTGGCTCCGTCGGATGTGGATTCCATTCTGACCGCCTCAACTCCCCGTGGTGCTAACGACGCCGAGGTGGGATCCCAGGAGGGGACCCATCAGGAGGAGGAGGCTCCGGAGGTGCCGCAAGGCAGCCTCCCGGACTTTGCGCCGGACTTCGCACCGGAACCAGCAGTGGTTCCGTAGTCCGACAGGCGGCCCCTTCGTAAGAAGGGCAAGACCGTGACACCGGCAGCCTCCGTCCAGCTGGAGGCGCCGGACAACTTGTTGGAGGCGCTCAACGGTGCTTCCATCGAGGAGGAACACCGCACTATCATGAGTGCGGTGATTCAGAAGGTTCAGCTTGCCAAGAGCGGGCTGATCAAAGCCTGCAGCAGCCTTCTAACAGGCTTTGAGGTAAGAAGTTTTTTTAAAATATGTAATGTAATACCGCATAGACAGTAGCCCCTGATGCTCGGTTCGGTGTTCGGAAAGAAAAGCCGGACTGAGGATCTAAAAAGATATATGCAGGAGTTCTAAAATTATGTCAATATGGGATTGCAGGCTGCGCTTGCTGACCTCTGCCGCATTGATGCGGAGGTCGGTGCTTTGAAGCAGGACCTCGAGCGGTCCGAGAACGAGCTCGGCCTTGCCAAGAAGCAGCTCAAGGAAAAAGAAGGTGAGTAACACCGTATTAAATTTGTACCTTACAGAAAAGGATTTTGGTTGCAATAGAAATAAGAAGGATAACGTGGGCACTGCAGGGGCCACGAACGAGGTGGCGACCCTGAAGGAGGCCGTGTCCGTGGCCGAACGTAATGCGGCCGCGGAACGAGCGGAGCGAGGGAAGCAGGAGGCGCGGGTGGCGGAGGTGTGGCAAGAGCTCCAGGCTCTCATGGAAAAGCATGAGAGTTTGGAGAGCGACTCAAAGACGCGAGAGTCCGAGCTTGCCTCGGCTCTTGAGAGTGCCAAAGCCGCTAAGGCCGAGGCCCATAAGGCCCTCCAGAAGATTGAGGCGGTGAAGAAAATAGCGGTGAGTAAGGCATTTTTCATGCAAAGCAAGCATGTGAATGTGAATTACCTGTTACTTACCCGAATTCGGAGCTCTCCAGGAGCGTTTGCAGATCTGCCTTGCAGCGTGTCTGATGCCGCCGCATTCTACCGGGCCAAGGAGGGGAGCTCAACGGAGAAGGTCTTGGTCTCGGTATCTTTGAGGCCGGCATCCGTGCCCTTAGCGATGAGTCAAGCGGCTGGTCGAGCTCCACAAGGTAGCCGAGCAGGCCATGAAGGGCCTCATAGTCCGGCTGTGGCTCGAGGAGGCCATGCACGGGAGCTACTTCGCCTCGTCGCGGTGGCTGGTGGATCGTGCCCCTGGATGGAAGTCATCAAGCGCTCCTTTGCATTGAAGGTGCCGTTGGGCCTTGCCCACACAAAGGTGCACTTGGGCAGGCTGGATGCCGAGAGGCTTTGACAGACGCGCAGCGGCGGGTAAGGAGTATCATCGCCGAAATGTATTATAAGAGTGTCTGAAGGGTGCCCGCAAGATTGCGGATGAGTGCCCCAAAGATGTAATACTTGAGTAGACTCGCAATGTGTTATCTGTGTGCTGAAAACTTTGTTCATATCGCTAAGCAACACTTATTAATTTAAAATATTACATACATGCAGCCGTTTATCAAATCGAGAGATGGCAAGTCGTCGGCTTCAGCCCCCATGCCACAGTCTTTGGGATGTTAGGGATAAACTTGAGCGCTCTTGTTCCCTTTTTGGGTCCATCTAGGAGGCGCTCAACACAACGAACAAGGCAACCGGACTTATAATGCTTGAACCCTCTCACTTAGCCATAGAATTCTATAATTTTAAATTTGGTGAAGCCCCTAGTGTTCGAAGATCGAGTTCGAGGCGCTATCACGCCTTGGCGAGGCGAAGCCGGTTCCTCGCTCTAAGCGGCATAAGTCTTTAGGGACTCGAAAAGACCTCTCGAACAGCGACCAGCTCTCGCCTTATCATGACGGTCAGTTTTAGCTTTCTCCACTGAGGCGCTCGCCCAGCTCAACCGAGGCGCAATCGCAGTGGTTCTCCCAAAGGCTACCTTAGCCGATGAGCGGGCGTAAGGTACCAAAACATGGGAGCCAGCAAACCCAACTATTGACCCAAGACATGATTCGGAGCCGATGCATATAATGCTATAAGTTCGGGGTGCCGCACTTGTGAAAGTGTTCGGACTTATCACACCATAATGCGGGGAACATAAGCCCCTAGTGTATTCGGCCGTACCAAAGTGTACGGATGCAAAACGTCATAAATGAACATATATGTAAGAGAGGGATGCAATTACAAGCGAAAAGTGATGCAATGTTAATTCAAGGAATTCTGCCATGAATGCAGAACGATACAAATAGTGCGGTAAGCAAGGGTTTGGACTATTAGACATGTCCCCCTCCAGGGGTAGGCTTTGGAATGGTGTATTAAACAGATTTAATGCTCATAATGGAGACCACCTGAGTTTTCGTTGTAGCCTTTCTCCTTTCCTGGCTGTTGTATCGTGAGTTCGGCAGGTCTACTGCCGGACAAGGCCTCTGGTGAACGCAGTCTTGTGGATAAGAAAAAAGAAAAAAGAAAAAGAGCGACGCACTTGGGAGCCCCTGGTGTGGTTGAGCCGCACTCTGGGCCTGTCGTGGTCATGCCCCTCCCCCTATGCCCATGGTATCTCCAGAGCGTAATGATGTACGCGAATTACTAGTCTTGCAATCATGCAAGGGCTGGGGTTGGGGCCGCATTGCTACGCGTGCTCGGAACGTGCCAGGCGGTCTTGTTGTACGTTACTCCGGGCGCGTTTGGCCGTGTCCGGTCGCTTAACGGCCGGACTCGAAAATTGCCTTAAGAGGCTGCTCTGTACTTCCGCGCGAGCGTGTGTGTTCCTCCATTCGGAGGGAGCGTTCAGTGTTTCCGTTGACCGTGATGACTCCACGAGGGCCTGGCATCTTGAGCTTAAGGTAGGCATAATGCGGCACCGTGTTGAACTTTGAAAACGCGGTTCGTCCGAGTAGAGCGTGATAGCCACTGCGGAACGGGACTATGTCGAAGATTAACTCCTCGCTTCCGAAATTATCCGGGGATCCGAAGACCACTTCAGTGTGGTGAGCTCGCACAATTGGCCTCAACACCTGGTATGACGCCTTTGAAGGTTGTCTTTGTAGGTTTAATCCTTCAGGGGTCTATGCCCATCTTGCGCACTGTATCATGATAAAGCAGGTTCAGGCTGCTGCTGCCGTCCATCAGGACTCTAGTGAGGTGAAATCCATCGACGATTTGGTCTAAAACCAATGCGGCGAATCCGCCATGGCGGATACTGGTGGGGTGGTCCCTTCGATCAAAAGTGATCGGGCAAGAGGACCATGGATTGAACTTCGGGGCGACTAGCTCCATCGCATATACGTCCCTAAGTGCACGCTTCCGCTCCCTCTTGGGTATGTGGGTTGCGTATATCATGTTTACCGTCCGCACTTGTGGGGAAAACCATTCATCCTCTCGTTCGGCGGCGGGTCTCCTCCTCGTCATCGCTATGCAGCCCTTGTCATTGTTTTCGGCGATTAACTTGCCGCTCTGCTTGAATACCCAACAATCCTGTTGGTGTGATTAGCTGGCTTTTTGAAGTGCCATGTATCCGGAAGAGCGTTCGAGTATTCGGTCCAAATTGGACGGACCCGGAGTGGTTCTTTTGAATGGCTTCTTCCGCTAACCGGGTTTAGAGCCTCTGAATCCGGCGTTGACTGCCGTATCCTCAGTGTTATCACCGTTAACGCGGCGTTTGTTTTTGTTGCGACGCGACCTGCCATTGTGGTCCTTGTTGTCTGGACTGCCAAAATTTTTGCTGAGGTTGTTACTGCGGGCTAGCCAGCTGTCCTCCCCCGCACAGAAGCGGGTCATGAGTGATGTGAGGGCTGCCATGGATTTCGGCTTTTCCTGTCCTAGGTGCCGGGCCAGCCAATCGTCGCGGATGTTGTGTTTGGAGGCTGCGAGAGCCTCTGCATCCGGACAGTCGACGATTTGATTTTTCATTGTGAGGAACCGTGTGCAAAATTGTCTGGCCGATTCGTCTGGCTGCTGAATTATGTGGCCTAGGTCATCAGCGTCTGGTGGTCGCACATATGTGCCCTGGAAGTTGTCAAGGAATGCGGCTTCCAGGTCCTCCCAACACCCAATTGATTCTGCTGGCAAGCTGTTAAGCCAATGCCGAGCTGGTCCTTTAAGCTTGAGTGGGAGATATTTGATGGCGTGGAGATCGTCACCACGGGCCATATGGATGTGAAGGAGATAGTCTTTGATCCAAACCGCGGGGGTCTGTTGTGCCATCGTAGGATTCAATGTTCACGGGTTTAAACCCTTCAGGGATTTGATGATCCATTACTTCATGTGTGAAGCATAGTGGGTGTGCGGTGCCTCTATATTGGGCAATATCGCGACGTAGCTCAAGAGAGCTTTGTCTACTGTGTTCGGCCCGGCCGGAGTTGCTGTATCCGGCACGACGTTAGTCGTCTCGCATCATGGGGCGCCCACGTGATCCATAGATCGATCTTGATTGTCTTGCCTTGTCCTCCAATATGTCTCGCAAGTCCGGCGCATTCCCGTGGCCGTACTTTTCGGCGATGCCGTGGTACGGTCTGATGGAGGGCACAGAGGCCTTTCGTCGTGGGCCACGAGGTGGTCGGTCTGCCCGTATTGTCGCTGGTGATGAAGGTTTATATGCCTCCTCCTCTAATCGGGGGAGCAACTTGCGTTTTGGGTAGCTTTTGGAGGGGCGTTCGAGTTCGTGCTCTTCGGCCGCGAGGACCTCGGTCCATCTGTCGGCCAGCAGGTCTTGATCAGCTCGAAGCTGTTGCTGCTTTTCTTTAGGCTATTCGCCGTGGCCATTAGCCTGCGTTTAAAACGCTCTTGTTCGACGGGATCCTCGGGCACGACGAATTCGTCGTCGTTGAGGCTTGCCTCGTCTCCGGAGGGAGGCATGTAATTGTCATCCTCTATCTCCTCGTCTGCCGCTCTCTCTCGAGGGCTGGCTTCTCCGTCCTCCTGTGCTGAATCTTGCTGGAGGGGGTTGTCTTCGGCACTCTCTGGGGTGTTATTGTCTCCGGTGCCGGAATCTCCATTCTTGCTGTGGCGGGATTTAGAGCGGCGCCGCTGACGTCGGCGCTTGGGCTGTTTCTTAGAGGAATCTGCCTCCGCTGCTTCTTCGCCGTTCCCATCCTTTGGGATGTCCACCATGTATATGTCGTATGATGAGGTGGTCTTCTAGTGCCCCGTAGGCGCTGGTTCTTGACCGTCTCGGGCATCGTCGTCCATACCGTTGATGTCTTCGCAGTCGTAGTCTAGCATGTCGGTTAGATCATCAACAGTGGCTACAAAGTGGGTGGTGGGTGGGCTTTGAATTTCTTCGTCGTCCGCATCCCAACCATCGACCGCATGATCCGGCCAGGCTCTCGATAACGAGAGATGATTTAGCGAATTTAGGATGTCGCCAAAGGGTGAGTCTTGAAAGATGTCGCAGCGGTGAACTCCATGATCGGCGCCCAATCGGATTCAATTGGCGAGGCGCATGAGGTTGGTCCGGCACCTCGAGTCACGAGCTTTGCAAGGACAAGGTCGGTATTGGCTCCATCACCGTAGAGATTGCAGCTCGGCGGTGTCCAGCCACCTGTCCTCGTCTGTGGTCGGCTCGAACTAGGGTCGGGCGGACTCTTATCTTGACTTCGAGGCACCGTTTGTCCGGTAGAGCTAAATCATGCCCATCGTGACAGTGCGGCACCCTCGGCTGTGGCTCGAATCCATCGAAGATCAAGTCTCCGCGGATGTCGACCGTGAAGTTTAAGCTTTCAAACCTGACCTGATGGCCAGGGGCGTAGCTTTCGATCTGCTCCAGATGGCCAAGCGAATTGGCCCGCATCTGGCCGCCGAACACGAAGATCTGTCCGGGAGAAAAGTCTCACCTGGACTGCGTTGTTATTGATTGAAGAAGCCATCAAGCCTATCGGTGGCGATACGGAGGAACTCTCAATGAAAGCACCAATGTCGGTGTCAAAACCGGCGGATCTCGGGTAGGGGTCCCGAAGCTGTGCGTCTAGGCGGATGGTAACAGGAGACAAGGGACACGATGTTTTTACCCTGTGTTGGGCCCTCTCGATGGAGGTAAAACCCTACTCCTACTTGATTGATATTGTTGATATGGGTAGTACAAGAGTGGATCTACCACGAGATCAAGGAGGCTAAACCCTAGAAGCTAGCCTATGGTATGATTGTTGTAATGGTTGTTCGTCCTACGGACTAAAACCCTCTGGTTTATATAGACACCGGAGAGGGCTAGGGTTACACAGAGTTGGTTACAATGGTAGGAGACCTACATATCCGTATCGCCAAGCTTGCCTTCCACGCCAAGGAAAGTCCCATCCGGACACGGGATGAAGTCTTCAATCTTGTATCTTCATAGTCTTGGAGTCCGGCCGATGATGATAGTCCGGCCATCCGGACACCCCCTAGTCCAGGACTCCCTCAGTTGGCCTTCGCCGGCTATAAGTATGGAACGACGCGTGCCCTTCCAGTCTATCTCTTCTTGCTTCTCCTTCTTCCTGGTCCTTGCTCCGTCTTGCTACAATGGCTCCGATCTGCCGGTTCTCCGCAGCAGAGAAGGGAAAGGCTCCCCGAGAGGATCCTGACCCGCTTCCGCCGAAGAAGCGGCTAGCCCTCTGCCATCGGGGTGAGGGCGCCCGCCAGGAAGTGCCGAGGCCCTGGTGTGAGCAGCCACCACCAAGGTTCCCACTTCCCTTGTACGCCCATATCGAGGGCTCTCAAGTAATCGGCCTTGAGCGCCACGGGCGGCGCCGTCCTCGGCGCCGGCGGGTCACGAAGGTGTGCGTCTTTCCCCCTGGAGTCCACGCCGAAGGCTCCTCCTGAGAGTTCGTGCTCCACGCCGCCATGCCTCCTCAGTCTTGGATTTGCCTTCCTCCTTTCTTCGCCTCCGTCACCCCGCAGGGGCAACTCTTGGGGCCTGGCTGCAGCACGCCGGCTGCAGCACCCTCACGACCGGGGCAGAGGTCACGGTCGTTGCCTCGGGCGAGGTCTTCATGACTCGAGGCTGGGGCGAGATCGCCCGGGTCTGCAGGACAAGGGGCTCCCTCGCGATCCACCTGGAGTACACGATGCTTCGGTGATGTTCTTCAAGGTCTTCAATCCGGATGGTCGCCGGCTGGAGTGCTGCCCCTGGAGAGGCGGTCGGGACCCGCTACGGCGAGGCCGAGGCCAGCTAACCGCTCCCTTGGCAGCTCCTCAGGCGATGGAGGCGCCGGAGGATCCAGCGACTCCGCCGAGCTCTTCGCGACTCTGGAGATGAGCGATGACAGCTCTGAGCCCCGAGCTGCGCCGCTCCGGAGGCGAGGCGGGCTCGTCAAGCCGCCGCCCCGATCTGGATGGGGTTGGCGCCGGTGGCGCGACCTTGTTGATGATGGCGTCTACCGCGGTGGTTCCTGTAGTTAGGACTCCTTAGGATACGCGTCTTTTGTTCCTGCGAGGAGCCAAGAATGTACCCCGCGGGGGCTTGTAAGGTGTCTGTAGCTCCGTTTGTCAATATGATCCTCATCGTGAAGTAGTGCGAGATGCCTATTCCGTTTTAGCTCAGTTTCTTCCTTTTGAACCTCGCGAGGGCTTGATGCTCTGTGCCGACAGGTCCCAGTCCCAAGGAGGCTTCAGCCATCGTTGGTATGCCAGGTCGCGATGCCGTGGTCAAGGCCAGGAGGTGAGCGGCCTGAGGTCCGGTAAGAGCCTGAGTCGCGATGCTCAGGAGGTCCCCCTTAGCGCTCAAGCAGCCATCATTCAGTGAGAAAGGAGAGCGACGTTGCTAACACGGGATTGCATTAGGTGCGGGGATGGTGCTGCTATAGCTAGTGTTTCCGAAAAGTGACTTATCTCAAGAATCAGGGACCGCTCCCTGGTGTATCGGCGGGTCCAGGCATCAGCATGCGATGGGTTGCTTGGCAAGGTCCTCGCGTGCCTCTCCCCTCTCACCTTTGCTCCCCTTTCTGCTCTACGTCCTCAGGTCCCGGCCCTCGAGCGAGTCTCAGCCGTTGCTAGTATGCCAGGTCGCGATGCCGTGGACAAGGCCAGAGGGTGAGGGCTGGAGAGCCGGTAGGAGCCCTGAGTCACGATGCTCAGGTACCCCCCTTTAACATGCAAGTGGTTTGCGCGGACGAGAGTGAAGAAGACACCATGAGGGCCTCGCCTGACGCTGTTCCTTGAAGAGATCCTGCAGGCTCATCATAGAAAGAACAAGAGTTCGCCGTAACAATCGACAGTCAGCCGTTAGTTGCTTTGGAGAGGCGACGAGGCACGAAAGGCCTGGCGAGGTGTATTGGGGCACCCGTGAGCCAGTGCGGGACTCACGGGGCTGTACCACAAGGCAGGTTGCGCCTAGCACTGAGTCTTATCTTGAGGTGTGTTCCTGCAAATTTGGTTAGATGCTGAAGCTCTACGTCCTCGGGTCCCGGCCCTCGAGCTGGTCTCAGCCAGCGCTAGTATGCCAAGTCGCGATGCCGTGGATAAGGCCAGAGGGTGAGGGCTGGAGAGCTGGTAGGAGCCCTGGGTCGCGATGCTCAGGTACCCCCCCTTTAACGCGCAAGCTTGGTTAGATGTCGGAGCTCTACGTCCTCGGGTCCTGGCCCTTGAGCTGGTCTCAGCCATCGCTGGTATGCCAGGTCGCGATGCCGTGGGGCCAGAGGCTGAGGGCTGGAGGGCCGGTAGGAGCCCTGAGTCGCGATGCTCAGGTACCCCCCTTTAACGCGCAAGCTTGGTTAGATGTTGGAGCTCTACGTCCTCGGGTCCCGGCCCTCGAGCGAGTCTTAGCCGTCGCTGGTATGCCAGGTCGCGATGCCGTGGACAAGGCCAGAGGGTGAGGGCTGGAGGGCCAGTAGGAGCCCTAAGTCACGATGCTCAGGTACCCCCTTTAACGCGCAAGCTTCCGACATCCAGGAAGAAAAGGAGCCACGGACAGGCACCAAATAATAAACATGATGGGTCAAAAGCATGGCCCTAAGATAAACGCAAGAGAGGTACATGCTGCTGGGTCTTACCCGAGCGACTTGGGGATAATGCAGCCTGAGGGGAGCCCCCAACAAGGTAAGCTAAGAACACGAGCAAAAGGGATACACGCTGCAGGGACGGACCCACGCGGCCTGGGAATGATGCAGCCCTGAGGGCGCTCCGAGCTGGAAATGAAACTTGAAAGATGTTACCTGATGATGTTGAAGACGAAGGGGTGTTGGTGTAGCAGACTCGGTGGGCTGCGGGAGCCGATCCTCACGAGCCCCCAGGCCCTGGGGCCTCGGGAGGCTCCGGAGGCGCTGGTGGCTCCTCGCGGACCATCTCCATCTCTACCAGGGTTGCAGAATGCCTGACCTCTTGTGCCTCCAGGATGCCCTCATGAGGCGCTGGTACGTGGCAGCCGCATTGGGCAAGCCATAAGGCATGCGAACGTAGCTATGGGGTGGACCTTCGCAGCGCCCCACTTGCGAGTGCTAGAGGCACTCCTGAGAGGCGACTTGGTTGAGCCCTGGTATGTCGATGCAGACGCGTAGCCCACCATCCTCGCCTGGATGGGGGGCCTGTGCAGTAAGCGGCGGCCGCCTCTCATGACTCTTGACTCCTGTAGCTCCTGAATGGCCTTGCTGACGAACTCCTGAGGGTTTGTCCCTCCTTGCCTTGCTCCTTCTTGAGGGAAACGTGCTTCGAAACACGCCTCCAAGTGGCGCCTCCCTCGTGACCTTGGCGAGGTCGACGATCCTCTAGGGGAGATCCCCCGAGCCCTGCCTGAGGAGGGCGCTGGGCGCGCTTTCCTATGCGATGGAAGGAGGTTCCCCTGGGCAGGCGCGGGCCCTGAGAGGCCTGCCTCCTAAGGGGCCGGGCCGGACGATGTCTTCTTCTTCTTGGGGGCGGTCTCGGGAAGCCTCCTGCTTCCACGATCCGGGTCTTCCAGTGATGCGGCCTGAAAGGCTCGTTCGAGGAGCACCGCGTCTTTCTCTTCGCGAGACATTGTGATGACTCCGCCACTCCACGGCATCTTGAGGGCGTTGTAGCCGTGGTGGAGTTACGCCATGAACTTGGTGGCTGGGTACCCGAGGATGGCGTTGTACGACATGCGAATGTGGGCGACATCGAAGTCGATGAGCTCGGTGCAGTAGTTGTCGCGTGCCCCGAAGGTGACAGGGAGGCGGACCTGCCCAATCGGGACGGTGGAGCCATCGGTGACTCCGGAGAAAGGCTTGGTTGGCTGAAGTTGATTGTAGGGCACTTGGAGATTGTTGAATGTTTCCACAGACAGGACGTTGAGCCCTGCCCCACCATCGATGAGGGTCCTGGTGACTAGCACGTTGCTGATGATTGGGGAGCGGAGCATTGGGAGGACTCGGCGGTGGCGCGACTTGAGCTGATCTGCTGAGCTGAGCGTGATGGTGCATGCCGACCACGAGAGGCGCGTGGCCTCGAGCTTGGGGAGGACTGCATTTACCTTGCGGGCGAACTGCTTGAAGATCGTTGAGAGGTGGGGCTTGAGCTCCGCCCGGGATGCGGCGACAGACGCGTGGCTCTGGAAGCCCCCAGCCCCTCGTCGATGGCGGTCCTCATTTCTCCTTGGCTGCGGCGGCAGTGGAGGGAGGCCTGCATTGCCTTGCGGGCGATCCTCGCGAGGCTGATCCCTGCAGCCTCCCTCGTGAGGCGGGTCCTGCCAGCGATCCTCGCGAGTTGGTCCCGCCACCCTTGGCGAGGGCATGGTCTTCCTAGCGTCTGCGTTCCTTCCTCCTCCTCGGCCGTAGCCCAGTCGCTGCGGTCGGGGCGTCGGCGGTCCTTCCTTCTCCACACGGCCGGAGCTCTTGGCATTTATTGGTGTTGTGGGTGTGGAGGTCGTGGTACCGCGATGCCGGCTGCCCTTGGAAGGTCGGGCTGATCTACGCCTGCTTGGTGTCTGGTTACGCATGAGCACAGCAGCTCCTTGCGCTTCACATCCTTGGCCTTGGATTTCTTCTCTTGGGTGCATGGCAGGCAGCTCGAGGAGGGAGGCGCCCTTCCTCAGCCTGGCGCACTTGGTCGCCAAGTTGAACAGCTCAAGGAAGTGCACAGTCTTCATGCATCGCCAGTTCCTCCTTCATCTTAACGTCGCACACCTTGGAGAAGGCTGAGATGATGGCCTCCTCGGTCACCTTGAATCTTGGTAGCGTTGTTGAAGCGCTGGATGTATACGCAAGGTTTCCCTGGTTGTTGCTTGATGCAGCGCATGTCGCTCCTGGCGGGTGGCGATCGCGAGTACCTGGAAGTTGGCGATGAAGCGGGTGCGCATCTCGTCCTAGGATGAGATCGTGCACAGAGCAGTCTCGAGGCAGTCTTGGGCTGATCGTCTCCGTCATATCTATAATTTTGATTGTTCCATGCCAATATTATTCACTTTCATATACTTTTGGAAACTTTTTATATTATTTTGGGACTAACATATTGATCCGATGCCGTGCAGTTCACATGCATTGCATGTGTTATGTTTCGCAGAATATCCATATCAAACGGAATCCAAACGGGATAAAAACGGACGCAGCTTATTTTTGGAAAATATGGAAAATTCCGGAAGAAAAATCCACGCGAGATGGTGCCCGAGGTGGTCACGAGGCAGGGGGCGTGCCCTCCCCCCTGGGCGCGCGGCCTACCCTCGTGAGCCCACCGTAAGGCGGTTGATGCTCTTCTTTTGCCGCAAGAAAGATAAGATTCGGAAAAAATCACGGAAAAGGTTTCAGGCCAATCGGAGTTACGGATCTCCATATATACGTGAAACGGTGAAACAGAGCCAGAGGCCAACGCAGAGAACACAGAAACAAAGAGATAGATCCAATCTCGGAGGGGCTCTCGCCCCTCCCAAGCCATGGGAGCTAAGGAACAGAGGGGAAACCCTCCTCCCATCTAGGGAGGAGGTCAAGGAAGAAGAAGAAGAAGGGGGGCTCTCTCCCCCTCGCTTCCGGTGGCGCCGGAACGCCGCCAGGGGCCATCATCATCACCGCGATCTACACCAACACCTCCGCCATCTTCACCAACATCTCCATCACCTTCCCCCCTCTATCTATAGCGGTCCACTCTCCCGCAACCCGCTGTAATCTCTACTTAAACATGGTGCTCAATGCTATATATTATTTCCCAATGATGTATGGCTATCCTATGATGTTTGAGTAGATCTATTTTGTCCTAATGGCTATTTGATGATCGTGATTGGTTTGAGTTGTATGTTTTATTATTGGTGCTGTCCTATGGTGCCCTTCGTGTTGCGCAAGCATGAGGGATCCCCGCTGTAGGGTGTTGCAATACGTTCATGATTCGTTTATAGTGGGTTGCTTGAGTGACAGAAGCATAAACCCGAGTAAGGGGGTTGTGGCGTATGGGATAAAGGGGACTTGATGCTTTAATGCTATGGTTGGGTTTTACCTTAGTGAATCTTTAGTAGTTGTGGATGCTTGCTAGAGTTCCAATCATAAGTGCATATGATCCAAGTAGAGAAAGTATGTTAGCTTATGCCTCTCCCTCAAATAGAATTGCAATAACAATTACCGGTCTAGTTATCGATTGCCTAGGGACAAATAACTTTCTCGTGACAACAAGCCCTTTACTTTTACTAATTTAGTTGTGTATTTATCTAAACAGCCCCTAGCTTTTATTTACTCGCTCTTTACTTTCTTGCAAACCTATCCCAAAAACACCTACAAAGTACTTCTAGTTTTATACTTGTTCTAGGTAAAGTAAACGCTAAGCGTGCGTAGAGTTGTATCGGTGGTCGATAGAACTTGAGGGAATATTTGTTCTAACTTTAGCTCCTCGTTGGGTTTGACACTCTTACTTATCGAAAACTGTTGCGATCCCCTATACTTGTGGGTTATCAAGACCTTTTTCTGGCGCCGTTGCCGGGGAGTCATAGCATGGGGTGAATATTCTCGTGTGTGCTTGTTTGCTTTATCACTAAGTAATTTTTATTTGCTGTTCTTAGTTGTTCTCTATCTTTAGTTATGGATATGGAATGCAAAATACCAAAAAAATTAGATGTAGTGGCTACTCATGAGGATGGGGTAACTCCTAAAACCCTCGATTCTCATTATGCGAGAGATATTATATACTACTTTGATAATCCTGAGAAAACCCCATTCAACTTTATAATGGGAGTAACGTTGGATCAACGTGAATACTTTAGGGATTATCGCTAACACAAAAGGAAACTATTATGGGATCAAATTCATTTATTGAAGTGGTATGCTTGGAAACTATGCGTGGAATATGATTATACTTGTTGTTCTAGGATGAATGCTCCACACCTTCCCTTTTCATGCAAATTTAATGATAATAAAACCTTAGCTTCTTATGCTAATGGTATATATGATTACTATGATGTGGAACAAATAGAAGAATTTGTTGCTTTTATGGGTGCTTATGAAATTGAAGCTATGTGTAAAGAGTTTGAGGATTATGATGATGTTGTTAATAGATCTGAAAATTAGCTATCCTCAAATATTGCTATGAGAATTATAAATACAATTATGCAATTGATGCACTTATTGAGAAAGTCTCCGCTGTCCAAGAAGAGACTAATATTTTGCAGGAAGCTATGGAAGAAGAAATTGATGAAACTATGAGCTCATTGGATGAAAAAGATGATGAGGAGAGCAAAGAACAAGAGGAGGAAGAGCGGATTGATCACCCGTGCCCACCTTCTAATGAGAGTAACTCTTCAACTCATACATTGTTTAATTCCCCTTCGTGCTTACCGAAGGATGATTGCTATTTTGACTGTTATGATCCCGTTGATTCTCTTGAAATATCCCTTTTTGATGATGCTTGCTATGCTTATGGCCAAGATGCCAATATGAATTATGCTTATGGAGATGAACTTGCTATAGTTCCTTTTGTTAAACATGAAATTGTTGCTATTGCACCCACGCATGATAGTCCTATTATCTTTTTGAAGTCTCCCGACTACATTATATCGGAGAAGCTTGCACTTATTAAGGATTATATTGATGGGTTGCCTTTTACCCTTGCACATGATGATTTTGATGAATGTAATATGCATGTTCTTGCTGCTCCTACTTGCAATTATTATGAGAGGGGAACTATTTCTCCACCTCTCTATGTTTCCCATACTATGAAATTGCAAGAAACTGCTTATACTATGCATTGGCCTTTACTCGGTGTGTATGAATTGTTCTCTTATGACATGCCGCTGCATAGGAAGAGAGTTAGACTTTGTTGTTGCATGATATATGTTACTTTGTGCTCATTACTAAAGTACAAATCATTGTTAATTAAAATTGGCATTGATATACCTTGGGGTCCGGGTGGATTCATTACTTGAGCACTATATGCATAGCTTAATGGCTTTAAAGAAAGCGCTGCCAGGGAGACAACCTGGAAGTTTTAGTGAGTCATTTATTTCTATTGAGTGCTTTCATATAGTTTAAAAACAAAAAAAATAAAGATGGGAACCTAAAAACTTTTCAAAAAGGAAAGTGAAAGTGAGAGAGACAAGCATTGTTGAAGTGGGAGCTAGCCTTGAACTTTGTTCATGCTCACGGAAACTTTGTGAATCTTGATTACAGAAACTTTTCAACAAAAATAATTATCCCCTTGTATAATTCCATTGTATTATAAATATAATGTGCCAAGGTTTGCCTTTAGGATGTTTACAATGCTTGTTGGTTTGTACGGTACAGGACAGAAACTTTGGCTGTAGTGCGCGATTTTACATTTTAACTGGAACGTCAATTGGTTCTGATTCCTTTTGCACTGTCTTTCTATACAACTTGTTTATTTTTCCTAATTTTTGTAGAATTTTTGGGGTACCAGAAGTATGGTGGATGTTCAGATTGCTACAGACTGTTCTTTTTTTGACAGATTCTGTTTTTGATGCATAGGTTGCTTGTTTTGAAGAAACTATCAATTTATATCAGTGGATTAAGCCATGAAAAAGTTATATTACAGTAGACACAATGCAAAAACAAAATATGAATTGGTTTGCAACAGTACTTAGAGTGGTGATTTGCTTATTATACTAACGGATCTTACCGAGTTTTCTGTTGAAGTTTTGTGTGGATGTAGTGTCTAATCGAAGATGTTTCGATGTGAGAAGAAGGAAGAGAGGCAAGAGCTCAAGCTTGGGGATGCCCGAGGCACCCCAAGTAAACATTCAAGAAGACTCAAGCGTCTAAGCTTGGGGATGCTGAGGAGGCATCCCCTCTTTCTTCAACAAATATCGGTATGTTTTCAAATTCGTTTCGTTCATGCATTATGTGCAAGTCTTGGAGCGTCTTTTGCAATTGGGTTTTTATTTTTCTTTCATGCACCATGCTGGTATGATATAATCCTTGGTTAATTTATGGAATGCTCATCGCACTTCACTTATATCTTTTGAGTATGGCTTTATAGAATGCTTCATGTGCTTCACTTATATCATTTGAAGTCTGGATTGCATGTTTCTCTTCATATAGACAACCGCCATTTGTAGAATGCTCTTTTGCTTCACTTATATTTGTTAGAGCATGGGCATATCTTTTGTAGAAAGAATTAAACTCTTTTGCTTCACTTATATCTATTTAGAGAGATGACAGGAATTAGTCATTCACATGGTTAGTCATAAAATCCTACATAAACTTGTAGACCGCTGAATATGATATGTTTGATTCCTTGCAATAGTTTTGCGATATAAAGATGGTGATATTAGAGTCGTGCCATTTGAGTAATTTTGAAATTGAGAAATACTTGTGTTGAGGTTTGCAAGTCCCGTAGCATGCACGTATGGTGACCATTGTGTGACAAATTTGAAGCATGGGGTGTTTCTTTGATTGTCTTCCTTATGAGTGGCGGTCGGGGACGAGCGATGGTCTTTTCCTACTAATCTATTCCCCTAGGGGCATGCGTAGTAGTACTTTGCTTCGAGGGCTAATAAAATTTTGCAATAAGTATATGAGTTCTTTATGACTAATGTGAGTCCATGGATTATCGCACTCTCACCCTTCCATCATTGCTAGCCTCTTGATGCCGTGCATTGCCCTTTCTCACCTCGAGAGTTGGTGCAAACTTCGCCGGTGCATCCAAACCCCGTGATACAATACGCTCTATCACACATAAGCCTCATTATATCTTCCTCAAAACAGCCACCATACCTACCTATCATGGCATTTCCACAGCCATTCCGAGATATATTGCCATGCAACTTCCATCATCATCATATTCATGACTTGAGCATTCATTGTCATATTGCTTTGCATGATCGTAAGATAGCTAGCATGATGTTTTCATGGCTTGTCCATTTTTTGATGTCATTGCTATGCTAGATCATTGCACATCTCGGTACACCGCCGGAGGCATTCATATAGAGTCATATCTTTGTTCTAGATATCGAGTTGTAATATTGAGTTGTAAGTAAATAAAAGTGTGATGATCATCATTATTAGAGCATTGCCCCAGTGAGGAAAGGATGATGGAGACCATGATTCCCCCACAAGTCGGGATGAGACTCCGGACGAAAAAAATAAATAAAAAAATATAAAAAAAGAGAAAGGCCAAAAAAGAGAAGGCCCAAAAAAAAAGAAAATAAATGAGAGAAAAAGAGAGAAGGGGCAATGTTACTATCCTTTTACCACACTTGTGCTTCAAAGTAGCACCGTTCTTCATGTAGTGAATCTCATACCTTGTGCTTCAAAGTAGCACCATGTTCTTCATATAGATTGTCTCCTATGTTGTCACTTTCATATAATAGTGGGAATTTTCATTATAGAACTTGGCTTTTATATTCCAACGATGGGCTTCCTCAAATGCCCTAGGTCTTCATGAGCAAGCAAGTTGGATGCACACCCACTTAGTTTCTTTTGTTGAGCTTTCATACACTTATAGCTCTTAGTGCATCCGTTGCATGGCAATCCCTACTCCTCGCATGGACATCAATTGATGGGCATCTCCATAGCCCGTTGATTAGCCGCGTTGATGTGAGACTTTCTCCTTTTTTTGTCTTCTCCACATAACCTCCATCATTATATTCTATTCCACCTATAGTGCTATATCCATGGCTTGCGCTCATATATTGCGTGAGGGTTGAAAAAGCTGAAGCGCGTTAAAAAGTATGAACCAATTGCTCGGCTTGTCATCGGGGTTGTGCATGATGGGGGCATTTTGTGTGACGAAAATGAAGCATGGCCAAACTGTATGATTTTGTAGGGATGAGCTTTCTTTGGCTATGTTATTTCAATAAGACATAATTTCTTGGTTCGTATGCTTGAAGTATTATTGTTTTTATGTCAAATGATAGACTATTGCTTTGAATCACTCGTGTCTTAATATTCATGCCATGATTAGACATATGGTCAAGATTATGCTAGGTAGCATTCCACATCAAAAATTATTCTTTTTTATCATTTACCTACTCGAGGACGAGCAGGAATTAAGCTTGGGGATGCTGATACATCTCCGTCGTATCTATAATTTTTGATTGTTCCATGCCAATATTATTCACTTTCATATACTTTTTGGCAACTTTTATATTATTTTGGGACTAACATATTGATCCGATTGCCAGTGCAGTTTCTGTCATTGCATGTTTTATGTTTCGCAGAATATCCATATCAAACGGAATACAAACGGGATAAAAATGGACGCAACTTATTTTTGGAAAATATGGAAAATATTTTTGGAAAATATGGAAAATTCCAGAAGAAAAGTCCACGCGAGATGGTGCCCGAGGTGGTCACGAGGCAGGGGGGCGTGCCCTCCCCCTGGGTGCGTGGCCTACCCTCGTGAGCCCACCGTAAGGCGGTTGATGCTCTTCTTTTGCCGCAAGAAAGATAATATTCGGAAAAAAATCACGGAAAAGGTTTCAGGCCAATCAGAGTTACGGATCTCCATATATACGAAGCGGTGAAAGCAGAGCGGAGGCCAACGCAGAGAACACGAAGCAGAGAGATAGATCCAATCTCGGAGGGCTCTCACCCTCCCAAGCCATGGGAGCCAAGGACCAGAGGGGAAACCCTCCTCCCATCTAGGGAGGAGGTCAAGGAAGAAGAAGAAGAAGGGGGCTCTCTCCCCCTCGCTTCCGGTGGCGCCGGAACGCCGCCGGGGGCCATCATCATCACCGCGATCTACACCAACACCTCCGCCATCTTCACCAACATCTCCATCACCTTCCCCCTCTATCTACAGCGGTCCACTCTCTCGCAACCCGCTGTAGTATCTACTTAAACATGGTGCTCAACGCTATATATTATTTCCCAATGATGTATGGCTATCCTATGATGTTTGAGTAGATCTATTTTGTCCTAATGGCTATTTGATGATTGTGATTGGTTTGAGTTGTATGTTTTATTATTGGTGCTGTCCTATGGTGCCCTTCCGTGTTGCATAGCGTGAGGATCCCCGCTGTAGGGTGTTGCAATACGTTCATGATTCGCTTATAGTGAGTTGCTTGAGTGACAGAAGCATAAACCCGAGTAAGGGGGTTGTGGCGTATGGGATAAAGGGGACTTGATGCTTTCATGCTATGGTTGGGTTTTACCTTAATGAATCTTTAGTAGTTGTGGATGCTTGCTAGAGTTCCAATCATAAGTGCATATGATCCAAGTAGAGAAAGTATGTTAGCTTATGCCTCTCCCTCAAATAGAATTGCAATAACGATTACCGGTCTAGTTATCGATTGCCTAGGGACAAATAACTTTCTCGTGACAACAAGCCCTTTACTTTTACTAATTTAGTCGTGTCTTTATCTAAACAGCCCCTAGCTTTTATTTACTCGCTCTTTACTTTCTTGCAAACCTATCCCAAAAACACCTACAAAGTACTTCTAGTTTTATACTTGTTCTAGGTAAAGTAAACGCTAAGCGTGCGTAGAGTTGTACCGGTGGTCGATAGAACTTGAGGGAATATTTGTTCTACCTTTAGCTCCTCGTTGGGTTCGACACTCTTACTTATCGAAAACTATTGCGATCCCCTATACTTGTGGGTTATCAAGACCTTTTTCTGGCGCCACTGCCGGGGAGTCATAGCGTGGGGTGAATATTCTCGTGTGTGCTTGTTTGCTTTATCACTAAGTAATTTTTATTTGTTGTTCTTAGTTGTTCTCTATCTTTAGTTATGGATATGGAACGCAAAATACCAAAAAAATTAGATGTAGTGGCTACTCACGAGCGTCAGACATGGTTGCGACGGTCGGAGAAGAATAGGGCGACGGAAGACGAATTCCGGCGCACCCCTACCTGGTGCGCCAAATGTCGGATTTAGGGTTCCGGCAGACCCTTGAGGTTCGAACACTAGGGTGCGCGTGGAGATTTCGCCCTCTACCTACCTGTTCCTCGCCGGCTCGCTGAGATCTAAACTACGAAAGGAACAACACAAGAGACACAGGGTTTATACTGGTTCAGGCCACCATTGTGGTGTAATACCCTACTCCATTGTGTGGTGTGGTGGATTGCCTCTTGGGCTGATGATGAACAATACAAGGAAGAACAGCCTCATGAGGCATTCTTGGTGAGAGATGAACTGGTAGGAGGAGTTCAACCGCCCTTCTCTCTCTCTCTCTCTCTCTCTCTCTCTCTCTCTCTCTCTCTCTTTCTTTCTTCCTTGATTCCGGTCCCTCTACCCTGGGGGTGGCTAGTCCTATTTATAGGCAAAGGCCCTGGGCCTCTTCCCAAATATTGAGCGGGAAGGGCGCCAACAATTGGCCATTTTGAAGGGGAACAGCGGGTACACTTATCCTGACTAAAGTTGGTCCTTGCCTGCCAAAGGCTCTGGTGGTGACGCCTGATTGGGCTCCACAATGACTTCCTTCCTGCCGTTGGGCTGGTCTTGGTCTTGTTGCATCGAAATAGACGCCTTTGCTTGATGCTCTCGCCTGCGCTTGCTCCCTTTCACCAAAGAGGAAAGGAGGACACTGCGCGGGCTAGCGCCCGACTGGCGCCCTTGGTCGTCATGGCTTGCATCATGAGCATCTCGCGAGGTACCCCGCCTTGAACTCTCCGCCTCCTCGTGAGCCAACCTGATGAGGCCGTGCCTGAGGAAGCTCCTTGTCGTCCGCCCCGCGAGGCTTGGCCCCTCGCAAGGGTCTTGAGCTTGTGTTGATGAATATGGGCCGCGCTGGGCCCCCTTTGAGCCATGCCGCGGCCCGCAGGCAGGCAAGTCTGGGGACCCCCATTCCCAAAACACCGACAACCTACAAGAGATCAATGCTTGGTTTTAGGTACCCATTTAGTAATGGGTCCTTTGATGTTAGTAACAAGGGTCTTAGGAACCCAAATAGACCATTCAATGTACTCATAAGGAGAACCAACAAATTTAGCATAAACATGCCCATCACTATGCGGCACAACACATATAATGGGTTAAAGTCGCTTGACTTTGTTGGAGGAGATGGTTTTGCCCTTTTTGACATCATCACCCTTCACATTTTCCTTCTTCTCCTTAGGAGCACCCTCTCCCTCTTTCACAAAAGTTTGCTTGAGAGGAGGTGGTTGTTTGGCCTTGTCGTTCTTCTTCTTATTCTTGGACTTGGGTGCAAACCCAATTCCCTTCTTGGCCACAACTTCCCTTCGATTGCTCAAAAGGTCGTTGAGGTTCTTCTCACCTTGAATGCATGTCACAAGGCCTTTCTCAAGTTGATCCTTCAACTTGGCATTCTCCTCCACAAGATGCACATGCTCACAACACGGGTTAGTAGCATATGCATTATCAATTATTACCATATGAGGAAAGGTGGCCTTTTCCTTGGTTAGCTTAACTTGGAGTCGAGCATGAGACTCCTTGAGGTTAGTGTGAGCACTCTTCAAGACCTTGTGGGCCTTGTCAAGTACATCAAACTCCTCCTTGAGTCTAGCATGATCAACCCCAAGTTTAGCCTTCTCGGAGGTTAGCACACGAGACACGACAAGAGCATGATCAAGATCTTTCTTTAACTTAGCATGGTCATCATTGTATGACTCCTCAAGAGTCAAATGATGCCCACGCTCTTCCTCAAGTGCATTAGAGAGATTCGATATCTCATCGGCATAGTCACGACTATGACCTTCCATCTTAGAGATGGTTTCTTCGTGAGCCTCGATCATGTCATTGGCTTCACCAAGTTGTTCCAAGAGAGCAACAAAGTGCTTCTTGGATTTTCCCTTGAGCTTACTCATAAATGACTCAAATTCATTCACTTCCTCATTATACCCATCATGTTCATCAATGAAACCCTCCAAAGAGGGATTAGTAATGATGGTGGCTTTGATGTTTGGGGCTACCTTATTAGAGGCTTTAGCCATGAGGCACTTGGCGGTGATGTTCTCGTTGGGTGAATCAAAGAGAGACACCCGGGGAGTGGTAGCAATGGCAACGGAGGCCATGAACATTGTTTCTCCATTTTCATCATCATTGTCATCCTCATGGTATTCTTCTTGAACCACCAACCCACGAGTAGGAGTCTTCTTGGTGAAGTTGTTCTTGTTGGGGAAGAACTTGGCTTTGTCTTTTCGGATGAACTTGCCACCACTGTCTTCGCGCTTCTCGTAAGGACAATCCGCAACGAAATGGCTCACATTGCCACAATTGAAACGAGTTCTAACTTGTTGCTTGTCCTTGAAGCCACTTGAGTTGTTCTTGTTGAAGTTGGGTCTTGAATTCTTCTTGCTCCAAAATTGTCTTGAAGCAAGAGCCATGTGCTCATGATAATCATATTTCGTATCTTCGGGGTTGCTCCCCTCATCCTCCTCTTCTTCCTCTTCTTCTGCAATAACCTTGGCCTTCAAGGCAAGGTTGGGCTTCTTTGCCCTTTGAGAACGGAGCACCGCATTGTCGGCGGTCTTGTCCAAGATGCTCATTGCAACGAACTCATCCAACACTTCACTTGAGGTCATGGAGTGGAAGTCCGGTCTTTGACGAATGACGGAGGACATGGACTTGAGGAACTCGCACTCGATCCAATTGTCATTCGTGTCCTTGATCCCATGATCTCGGAGTGAGACCGCGAGTTTGGTCACTCTTCGAAAGAGCTCACGAGATTCTTCATCTTCTTTCATTGCAAACTCATCGGCTTCATCTTGCACCACTTCATAGTTGGAGCGTTGAATGCTAGAACTTCCTCGATAGCGAGACACAACGCATTGCCATGCGTCTTTGGCCATGGCATGGGGTCGAAGATGAGGGAGATCTTCGGGAAGGATTGCCTCTTGGATGAATAAGAGAGCACTCTCATTGAATTGATTATCCACCACTTCTCTCGGGGTGAAGTTGCTTCGGTCATGTGGATAGAAACCTTCTTCAATGATTCTCCAATGATTAGTATTCACATGATTTAAATGACGCTTGAAGCGATACACCCAAGAATCAAAATCCTCATTTTTCACAATCTTAGGAGGAGGACCGGCATGATTTAAGTGAGTAGAGGGAATCGGTCCTCCATAAGTTGGAAGTTCCACATGGGCAAAGATGTCGGTGCCATTTCTACCACTAGTAGAAGGACCCTTCTCACTATTAGCTCCCCCCTTGTCGGAGTTAGCATCCGTCACCTTGTTAGTGGGATCACCCACTTTCAACGGCGAGGTAGGTAGTTTAAGTCCTTCTAAGAATTTATTAAACATGCTTTCTACCGTGGTTGTCATGGAGGTTTTCAATGTGTCCAAGGCCACATTGAATTCCTCATGGGACACCATGGTTTCCCCATCACCCGTAGACGAGATCGGATTCACACCGGAGTGCTCCTCCTCCCCATGGTCTACGGTGTCAACCATACTCTTCGGACGGCAAAGTCCTTAATAAAGAGACGAGGCTCGATACCAATTGAAAGGATCGATATAGTTGACTAGAGGGGGTGAATAGGCAACTAACAATTTTAGCTTTTCTTTACCAAATTAAACTTTGCATCAAAGTAGGTTGTCTAGATATGCAACTAGGTGAACAACCTATATGATGCAACAACAACAACACACAAGCAAGCAAGGGATACAACACAAGTAAGCTTTGAAAGTAAAGCGCGAGATAACCAAGAGTGGAGCCGGTGGAGACGAGGATGTGTTACGAAGTTCCTTCCTTTTGAGGGGAAGTACGTCTCCATTAGAGCGGTGTGGAGGCACAATGCTCCCCAAGAAGCCACTAGGGCCACCGTATTCTCCTCACGCCCTCACATAATGCAAGATGCCGTGATTCCACTATTGGTGCCCTTGAAGGCGGCGACCGAACCTTTACAAACAAGGTTGGGGCAATCTCCACAACTTAATTGGAGGCTCCCAATGACACCACGAAGCTTCACCACAATGTACTATGGCGAGGTGACCTCAACCGTCTAGGGTGCTCAAACACCCAAGAGCAACAAGATCCACTAGGGATAAGTGGGGGGAATCAAATCTCTCTTGGTGGAAGTGTAGATCGAGGCCTTCTCAACTAATCTCGAGTAAATCAACAAGTTTGATTGGCTAGGGAGAGAGATCGGGTGAAAATGGAGCTTGGAGCAACAATGGAGCTTAGAGGTGGAAGAGGTAGTCAACTAGAGGTAGGAGACACCCCTTTTATAGCTATGGAAAAGATCCAACTATTATCCACATGTCCAGCCCGCGACATGTGGTACTACCGCTCCAGGAACGCGGTACTACCGCAAGGCAATGCGGTACTACCGTGAGGGACCATGGTACTTCCGCAGCAGCAGCAGAGACTAGAACATGCCTGACAAGGAGTTGTACTTCCGCGAGCGCGCTACTACCGCTCCCCCTTGCGGTACTACCGCAAGGCAGGAAAATCCTAGTCTACGAAGGGCGCGTGTCGGTGTCAAAACCGGCGGATCTCGGGTAGGGGGTCCCGAACTGTGCGTCTAGGCGGATGGTAACAGGAAACAAGGGACAAGATGTTTTTACCTAGGTTCGGGCCCTCTCGATGGAGGTAAAACCCTACGTCCTGGTTGATTAATATTAATGATATGGGTAGTACAAGAGTGGATCTACCACGAGATCAAGGAGGCTAAACCCTAGAAGCTAGCCTATGGTATGATTGTTGTAATGTATGTTGTGTCCTACGGACTAAAGCCCTCCGGTTCCGGAGGAGGCTAGGGTTACACAGAGTCGGTTACAATGGTAGGAGATCTACATATCCGTATTGCCAAGCTTGCCTTCCACGCCAAGGAAAGTCCCATCCGGACACGGGACGGAGTCTTCAATCTTGTATCTTCGTAGTCTTGGAGTCCGGCGGACAATGATAGTCTGGCTGTCGGACACCCCTAGTCGAGGACTCCTTAGTAGCCCACGAACCAGGCTTCAATGACGATAAGTCCGGTAGCGCATAATGTTCGGCCTTGCAAGGCGGGTTCCTCCTTGAATAATCGAGAGAAGATCATGAACACCGGGATAGTGTCGGCTCGCAAAATAAATTCCACATTCCACCTTAGAGAGAATAAAAGCGTACACTAGTCCAATCTGCCGGCGTATTATGCGGCGTGACATCACACCACTACCAAGCCCTTTGTTTGAATCGTTTTTACTTTATACCACCTCAAAGACGTTTAGCGAAGCGGTTTCTTGGCACGTCTTGTCGAAGCGAGATCGTGTTCCCCTTATTCAGGATTCTCATCAATACGGACGTGGGTAACCCAACGCGCCATTGATGGTGGCGCTTGGGAGATAAGCGAGTTTTACGGTAGGTGGGGGCCGCAGTTTAGATCGCCTATATATAAGGGATAAGTTTACCTTCTCACCTCGCCTTCTTCCTCCTTTGCTTATCCATCTCCGCACTCAAGCTCCAACGCCCAAGCTTGCGCATTCGCCTCGACCTTCCCGAATATATGCGAGGCGGGAGGCAAATGGTTGGCCTCCACCGTTAAGGAGGAGCACATCACCAAGCTGCGCAGCGCGGATACCTTCTGGCGATATCGCGCATCGGTTGCCCGACGAGGGCAGCTCATCCCTACCCTGGGCCTCATGAGAGGTCGTCTTCCTTCCCCACTTCCTCCGCCAAGACTGGGCTTTCCACTCCATCCATTCGTCAGGGGCTCATGTTCTACTACTGCTGGATTTCCACGATCTGGCGCCGAACTTCATCCTCAACATCTCGGTGTTCATCGTCGTGTGCGAGGCCTTCCTCTGCATCCGGCCCCACATCGGCCTGTGGCTCAAGACCTTCAACGTCAAGCGAAGGTTGTGAAGAACGCATAAGCGGAATCTTGGGCGCCATGTTGGGTAAATTGCCCAACATCCTTTGGCTCGAAGGGCCTTCGTGGACTCCGTCAAGGGTGGCAATCGGGGTGGTTCTACATCACCGAGCCGCGCAAGCCGCATGGGCGGCAGCCCCGAGTTTAGATCTGGCGTCCCCACGCAGCTCACCTCTGGAAGAGAAGGGCTTGCTGTGGGGCAATCCGAAGGAGGTGGCGGGACTCGAGCCTGCATCCGAAGCTGGTGAGCAATAAGGTCGGGCTCGTCGGCGTGGTCCAAGTCATGCTCATCCGCGGGTTCTCCCATGCCAAACGGGCATTCAATCTGTGGGAGTTCAATCCGGAACAGCACCGGGCATTGGCGGGGTCTTCGATCGACACAAAGGCGCTGGAGGTGCTGTTTAAGGCGCCAAGCCCCGCATCTGCGACGGAAGATCGCGAATTTAGCTCATAACATCAAGCGGCGAGGTAAGTGATTCAACCCCATTACGGGACACTTTGTAGTAATCAAATTGATTCTAAGAGGGTTTCATTCTTTCTTTTCCTTTGACAGGAATGGATGGAGAAGGCCAAGCAGCTTATTAGCCCGGCTCCCATGCCAGAAGACCCAGTGGACGCCCGTTTGGCAGGGCTGCTGGTTCCGGCACCGCATGTGGTGCCGGAGAAGAAGGCCAAGAAGGTGGCCGCGGGGACTCGAAATAGTTCCTGCAATCAGGTGTCCGACGACGAGGCAGACTCCTCCCTCGAAGACGAGGAGGAGGAGGAAGACTCTCTCCCGGAGGAGGGAGAGAAGAAGAGGAAGGCTTCCCCAATAGGGGAGGCCGAAGGGCCCAAGAGGAGGAGGACTATCCCCCCGGAGAGTTTCGCCAACTCCACCGTTGGCGAGGATGAGTGGCCTCCAAGGGCCAGGCGTCCAGCAAGATCATAAGTATCCGGATCCTTGATATGCAATTTCTTTCGTGTCACGTAGTGTCCTTCTAACGCCGCATTCTGTCTATAGTCCGGCTGATGATGATCTCCCCGCTTCATCAAGCGGGTCATTGGCCCTGTCGGATGTGGATTCACTTCCGACTGCCACTACCCCCCGCGCCGGTGAGGACGCCGAGGTGGGATCCCAGAGAGGGACCCATCAGGAGGAGGCTCTGGAGGTGCCGTCAGGTTGCCTCCCGGACTTTGTGCCGGACTCTACATCGGAACCCGCAGTGGTTCCAGAGTCCGGTGGGCGGCCCCTTCGAAAGAAGGGAAAGACCGTGACACCGGCGGCCTCCGTCCAACCGAAGGCGCCGGATAACTTGTTGGAGGCGCTTAAAGGCACTTCCATCGAGGAAGAACACCGCACTATCATGGGTGCGGTGATTCAGAAGATTCAGCTTGCCAAG